>JAJPUD010002220.1:21679-48668 GCA_023553655.1 Myrmecobius fasciatus | reverse complement strand
CTTTATGGGAGAGTTCATCCCATTCACATTCACAGTTAGAATAACTAATTCTTTATTTCCTGCCATCTTATTTACCCAAGTTATGTTTTTCCCTTTCCTTTCCCCTTTCTCCCTTCCCCCCTCCTCAGTAATTTGCTTTGGATGACCCCCTCCCCCAAACAATACTCCACCCTTTAGCTCCCCTCCCCCTGTTTTTACTCCTTTCCCCTGATTCTTCTATTTTTCCTTCTATTAGTTTATCCCTTTCTTTTCCTCCTTTCCCTCCCACTTCCCTCTAGCAACAGACAAGTTTCTATGTGAAAATCAAGTGTCTCATATACACTTTTAGAGCCCAACCTGATGAGAGTAAGATTTACACAATGCTCATCTCCCTCCCCTCTTTCTCTCAATTCTGTTAGGTTTTCTTTGCCTCTTCAAGAGATTTTACCTTGTTTTTACCTCCTTTTTTTAAGATCTTATTTTACCACTTTTTCCCTCTTTTCCCCAGTATGACAACCTTTCCCCCTCTAGTTCTCTTTTTCATAGTATCAAAGTAATATCTAATTAATTATACCCCCAAACTTTAAGTATCCCCATAGTAGAAATAAAGTTCTCAAGAGTCCTTTCCTTTTTACCTTTTTATGCACCTCTTGAGTTCTGTGTTTGGGTGTTGAATTTTTTGTTCAGATCTGGTCTTTTCATTAGAAATAGGTGAAATTCACCTATATCATTGAATGACCATCTTCTTCCCTGGAGGATAATGCTCATTCTAGCTGGATAGGTTATTCTTGGCTGTAATCCAAGTTCCTTTGCCATTCAGAATATCTGGTTCCAGGCCCTTCGATCCTTCAATGTGGAGGCTGACAGATCCTGTGTGATTCTAATTATTGATCCTCGGTATTTGAATTGTTTCTTTCTAGCTGCTAGCAGAATCTGTTCCTTAGTGCTATAGTCCTGAAATTTAGCCACGATATTCCTTGGGGTTTTAATTTTGGGGTCTCTTTCAGGAGGTGATCGGTGAATTCTTTCAATGGTGATTTTGCCTTTTCATTCTACAATCTCAGGACAGTTTTCTTTCAGGATTTCCTGGAAGATAGTGTTTAGATTTTTTTTTCATCATGGCTTTCAGGAAGTTCAATAATCTTTAGATTGTCTCTCCTAGATCTATTTTCCAAGTCAGTTGTTTTTCCTAGGAAATATTTCATATTTTCTTCTAATTTTTCATTTTTTTTTGTTTTTGTTTGACTGATTCTTGAAGTCTTATTGAGTCATTCACTTGCACTTGTTCAATTCTTATTTTTAAAGTGTTATTTTCTTCAGTTACCTTTTTAAGCTCCTTTTGTAACTGGCCAATTGAATTTTTTTGTTCATTGCACTCTTTTTCCACTTCACTAATTTTATTTTTCAATAAATTGGTGTCTTTTTCATATCTCTTTTGCAGGGTACCATATCCTTCTTGCACTGATTTCAGTTTATTTTCCCATTTATCCTCCAGCTCTCTTTTGAGGTTCTTTATGCAATCTTCCAGAAAGGCCTTTTGAAAAAGGGACCAGTGATGGTCCTTAATAACTTCTTCTTGAGCTTTGTCTAAAGGAACCTCAGGATCTGGGGTCATCCCTTCTTTCTCTCGATAAAAGCTGTCTATGGTGAGAGCTCTCTTTTGCTTCTTCATTTTTTTAGACAGCATGAATGTCTCTTTAAGGCTCGGAAATAAACAGCGGCTGAAGTTCTTTGCTCTGGGGCTCTTTGGTGAATTAACTTAAGGTGCTGGGCCGGTGGGGGCTAGGACTAAGTTCAAATTACTCCTTAAACAAGGCAAGTCTGCCAGAACACCTGCCCCCAATCAGGGCAGAGTGTCCCGAGTGCCTCAGATAAACTCCAGGTCTTTGGAGTTTGGAGTTTGGAGTTTCTGCCACAGTGAGCTGAGTCCCACCCTCACTTCCAGCCTACACCACTGTTTATCCCTCTTTCCGAGTTAGACAAGCCTGATATGAAGTTCTTCAGAGATATCTGCAAGCAGTGTCCAAATATTTCTGGATTCGTTGACTTGAAGATCAGTTCAGAGGCTCATTTTATTGCTGATTTGAGAGAAGATCGGAGGAGAAGGCAGAGAGTCACGTTTTCACTCTGCCATCTTCCCAAAGAGATCTTAAAGGAAGAAAAGGGACCACATGTGCAAAAATTTTTGTGGCAGCCCTTTTTGTTGTGGCTAGAAACTGGAAACTGAATGTATGCTCATCAATTGGAGAATGGCTGAATAAATTGTGGTATATGAATGTTATGGAACATGTAAGTGAAATGAGAAGAACCATGAGATCATTATACACAGCAACAACAAGACTATATGAAGATCAATTCTGATGGACATGGTTCTCTTCAAATAATGAGATGTTTCAAACCAGCTCCAATTGTTCAGTGATGAAGAAAGCCATATACATCCAGAGAGAGGGATCTGAGGGTGGACCACAACATAACATTTTCATGCTCTCGATTGAAGTTTGCTTGCATTGTTTCCCTTCTCAGATTTTTTTTTCTTATAGATCCGATTTTTCTTGTGCAACAAGATAACTGTCTAAATAGGTATACACATTCAATTTGTCAAGTATTTTGACAGGGTTAACATGTATTGCACTTCCTGCCATCTAGGGGAGGAGTGGAGGGTAGGGGGGAAAATTGTAACAGAAAACTTTGCAAGGGTCAATGTTGAAAAATTACCTGTGCATATGTTTTGCAAATAAAAAGCTTAAAAAAATTTTTTAAGAATGCAAATTATTCCCTAAGTGATAAATGACTAAAATATATGAATAGACAATTTTCAGATGAAGAAATTAAAGTAATTTCTAGCCTATGAAAAAATGCTTAAAATCATTATTGATTAGAGAAATGCAAATTAAGACAACTTTGAGATACCATTCTACATCTCTCAGATTGTCTAAGATGATAGGAAAAGATAATGATTAATGTTGAAGATGGTGAAGGAAAATTGGGACACTAATGGTGTCCCAATGGAGTTGTGAAGTGATCCAACCATTTTAGAGAACAATATGGAACTATGTCCACACCCTTTGATCTAGCAGTATCATTGAGTGGTTGCCCATCAATTGGGGAATGGCTGAATAAGTTATGATATATGAATGTAATGGAATATTATTATGCTGTAAGCAATGATTAGCATTTCAGAAAAGTTTGAAAAGACTTACATGGACTGATGTTTAGTGAAGTGAGCAGAACCAAGAGGACATTGTACACAGTAGCGACAAGATTATATAATGATGAAACTATGATGGACTTGCCTTTTCTCAATAATTCGGTCATTCAAGGTAATTCCAATAGACTTCAAATGGAAAATATCATCCACATCCAGAGAGAGAACTATGGAGACTAAATATGGATCAAAACATAATATTTTCACTTTTTGCTTGTTTCTTTCTTTCTCATGTTTTCCTCCCCTTTTTGGTATGATTTTTCTTGCACAACATGACAAATAGGGAAATATGTTTAAAAGAATTGTACATATTTCACCTGTCAAATTATTTGCTGACTTGGGGAGAGGAAAGGGAAGGGAAGGAGGGAGAAAAATTTGGAACACAAAGTCTTATAAAAATGAATGTTGAAAACTCTCTTTATATGTACTTAGAAAATAAAGTACTATTGAAAATTTTTAAAATTTAAGAATTTGTTTTAGGGCATTCAAGTTGTTTGGAGATGCTTTGGGAAGAGTTCAATTGAATCCTTGCCTTTTCTTCACCATTTGGTTCTGCTTTCCAGAAATTCTTGAAAAAAAAAAAACAACAGAATGTTGTATGCCAAAAAATTTACCATCTTCCTGCATAGACTGTCTGATAAGGATTCTAATGGAGAAAGTTTGTCTGGAATAAAAAAAATTATAGTGATTACATCATATGATGAGCCATTGGTTTTAGAAAGAAGTGAAAGGCTGATTCCTATGAATCTTTTTCTGCTCTGATTATTAACTACAGAAAGTAGCTTTTCATGGGAGAGGGGCTCACTCTGACTGTACTTTAACCATCCAGTGGATGGATGGAAGGAAGGAAATAAATATTTATTAAACACTTAGTGTGTGAGGGGCGGAGTGAAAACGTGATTCTCTGTGTCTCCCCCGATCTTCTCTCAAATCAACAATAAAATAAGCCTCTGAATTGATCTTCAAGTCAACGAATTCAGAAATACTTGGATACTGCTTGCTGATATCTCTGAAGAACTTCACATCAGGTTTGTCTAACTCGGACAAAGAGATAAATAGAGGACTCCTGTGTAGGCCGGAAGTGAGGGTGGGACTCAGCTCAGCTCATTGTGGCAAAAACTCCAAACTCCAAACACCAAACACCTGGAGTTTATTTGAGGCACTCGGGACACTCTGCCCTGATTGGGGGCAGGTGTTCTGGCAGACTTGCCTTGTTTAAGGAGTAATTCGGACTTAGTCCTAGCCCCCACTGGCCCAGCACCTTAAATTAATTCGACAAATTGCCCCAGGGCAAAGATCTTCAGCCGCTGTTTCAGCTGCTGTTTTTTCCAAACCTTAAAGAGATATACACGCTGTCTAAAAAAAAATGAAGAAGCAAAAAAGAGCTCTCACCATAGACAGCTTTTATCGAGACAGAGAAGGGCTGACCCCAGATCCTGAGATCCCTTTAGACAAAACTCCAAAGGAAGTTATTAAGGACCATCGCTGGTCCTTTTTCAAAAGGCCTTTCTGGAAAATTGCATAAAAAACCTCAAAAGAGAGCTGGAGGATAAATGGGAAAATAAACTGAAATCAGTGCAAGAAGGATATGATGCCCTGCAAAAGAGATATGATAAAGACACCAATTTATTGAAAAATAAAATTAGTGAAGTGGAAAAAGAGTGCAATGAACAAATTGGCCAGTTACAAAAGGAGCTTAAAAAGGTAACTGAAAAAAACACTTACTGTGTGCCAGGCACTGTATCTTTATATATACTGTCTCATTTAATCTTTGCAAAAACCCTTAGAGCCAAATATTAGTATCCCCATTTTACAAATGAGGAAACTGAGGCTAAGTGAATTGACCAAGATCACACAGCTAGTGTTTAAATCCAGATTTGGATTCAGGATTTGGATTCCAGGACTAGTGTTCTGTCCATTGCATCACATAGCTGGCTCAAGACAGGAGGCCTTAAAGGCCCACCATGCAGTAAGTGTGAAGGTCTGACTGAATCAGCTTATTTATTGGGATATTTATTGGTTGCTGCTGTTTCAACCTCCTCCTCTTCCCTGAGCAATTATGCTCAGCTTTTCCTTGGTCCTGGCAGATTGCCTTTAGTGGTGATTCCCAGTCCTTCCTGGACTCCACCCAGAATTTTATAATGAGAAAAGTCAGAGTAGCTTCTTAGAACAAATCTGGGAACAATGTGTTGACTTCCAGGAATTACATACCTCTCTAGTTGAATCCTCCAGACTGCAGCTGTCCAATTTGCATTTGTTACTGCTAAAATAGATATGGAAGTATTCTTTACTGCCGTGTTTTTGCAAACAACCTATCATGAGGCCCCCTTATATAGGAGGAGAAAGGGGGCAAAATGAAGCTTTAATTCCATTAAGCTGATTTTGTGAGTAGAGAAATATTCCATCATTTTGGCCACTAAGAGGCCATCCTTGTGGAAGATGTCTATTATATATTTAAATAGAGTTTGAAAAGACAAATTTGAAAGAAAAAAATATCCCAGGTACTGGTGGACTTAAGTCAGTTCTAGAACAAAGATTTACTCCATGGGGCAATGAAGATTTTCTGCACTGTGCAAGACAGATTTTACTACTTATCAAGGAAAAAGAGGAAGAAAGGAAGTAGACTTTCTAGAGCATATTTGCCATAAGGAGACAAATTATTTTTAAAAATAGAAATAAAAGCACCAAATGAAGTAGCTAGCAATGCAGTGAGTTGATAGAGTACTAGACCTGTAATCAGGAAGATCTGAGTTCAAATCTCACCTCAGGCACATTGTATAATTCTGGATAAGTCACTTAACTTCTGTTTGCCTCAGTTTTCTCAATTATAAAAAGGGGATAATAAAAACACCTACCTCTCAGGGTTGTTGTGAGGATCAAATGAGATTATATTTGTAAAAAAAAAAAACACTTAGCAAAATATCTGGCATATAGTAGGAGCTATAAAAAAAGCTTATTCCCCCTCCCAAAAAATGAAAGACATGAATATCATGAAGTAAGAAGTGAGATGGGAATAGAACATACTTCCACAGTATTTTTTTAATTTTCTTTTAAATTTTTATTATTTCCATAGAACTCTAATAAAGACATAGTGAAAAGAGAACTAGATCTCAGATTGAGAAATACTCATATCTTGCCTTTGCTTCATACTGTGTGTATGAAGGCAAACCCCTTTCTCTGTAAGACTGTAAATTAAAGAGAAGGTATTGATCTTCATCAGCCAGGAGAGTTACCTCACCTGATGTTTCCTATGTCAATATAATCACAAGTCCATTTCCCCTCCTCCTCCAAAAAAACCCCAAAGTACTCAAGTACATAGGGGTGAACGGTAAAGTCCAGTGATAATAGTGGTTCTTGGATTCTGGTGAAGAGGAAAACTTTGAAAAGAATCTACTTGAGGCTAAGAGAGAAGAGAAAAGAGAATCAGACCCAAAGCCCAGTAACAGGAACATCTTGGTTTGCAGCTGTGATTCCTATCACAAAAGAATGATCTCAGAGACAGTTTGCACAGCGTTAGAAATATTAGAAAAAATAAAAGGCTGGTAAGCTCTTCAGTAGCCATACAATGTCCGTACTGAGGAAGGTTGTCTTAAAATTTAGACAGAAATATAAATATATTGTTCCTACTTAGAGAGGGAAGGGAAGGACAGGAAGTGGAAAGGAAAAGGGATGGGCAATAGGAGCGGATGGTAGTGTGGAAACCTAATTCTCTGTCTCTTCCTCACATTTCCTCAGGGAAAAGGGTCCTTAAATTAAAGCTGAATCTGAAAACATGAAAGTATTAGTCCTTAAAAGGTATCCAAGAAAATGAGTGTGCCCATCAACTGCCTAAATAGAATCTGTTTACCAAAAGGAATGCTTCTGGAATAAGAAAAGTATTGTTCATTAATAGGAAAAGAAAGGAAGCTTAAATATTTCAAGTATTTTTTTTTACTTCAGTCTAGACAACAATGATGAATGTCTTGATTCGACTGGTTCAAAACTAAATCTCCACATATTAGAATCGATTCTTTGGAAACTATTTCTCTTACCAGTGTGGATTATCACTTATTGTGTGTGTGTGTGTATGTGTGTGTGTGTATTTAATAATCCATACTTCTTTTAAAATCCTATATTACCTCTCTAAGGACAGACTGATTAAGAAAACTCATTTTTGTATGTCTTCAGTTTGAAATATAGCCTTTATGTGAATTTACAAATAAATAAAAAATCAAACAGAACCAAAAGCACTTAAGTGAAACAAAAATTCACTGCATATAGGTACTGCAAATTTGTTCAATATTTTAAAGTGGCATTATATTCTTTTACAGAATAATGCTGAGATCATTGAACAGTCAAACTTGAAATTCACTGCTAGATGAAACAATTTTTTTAATTGCTATATTCTTATAAAATATAACATCAAACTGGGGATTTGTCATGCATATATTATGATCTTTCTCTTTAAAAAGCACTTATAATAAAAACTATTGACTATAGTTTGACACACCAATCATTTTCTGTAAACCAAAAATTAAAATGGTCAGTTTGCTTTTTTAAGTTTTCTTATATGGTTCTGAACCATTAACAAGCATACTGACCATTAATAACACGTAACAACCAAATTATTAGTTTTTGTGACTTTTTCAAAGAAAAGTCTTCTGCTTTAATGATTCTTTTCTTTTTTACTCTGTTCTTTCCTCAAATAAGTTCAATTATGGTCTACTAGGGGGTGTAATGGATAGAGTGCCTGGCCCAGAGTCAAGAAGACTTATTTTACTGAATTCAAATCTGTAAAATGAGCTGGAGAAGAAGTGGCAAAAATAACTCCCATGTTTTTGCCAAGAAAATACCTAAAGGGATCATGAATAGTCAGACATGACTGAAATGACCAAGAAACAACAAAAAATTGAGAGGGAGAGTACTGCCAGTTGGGAGGATAGAATAGAATAGGTACATCTCAAAGAAAGAGAAGAATTTTACAAAGCTTAAGAGATGAATTCAATCATTAAAAGGCACATAGAGAAGAGATAGAGTGATATATTTGAGAAACAGAGATGCCAATTTGGCTGAACCAGAGAGTACAGGAAAGGAAATAATATATAACAAGGTTAGAAAGATAGATTGGGGCCTGATTATAAAAGACTTTAAAAAGCCAAAAGGTAGAGTTTATATTTTAACCTAGAGGCAACAAGAAGCCACAAGTTGGTTACTGAATAGGGTGACATGGTCAGATCTACACCTAAAAAAATTCATGACAGCAGATGTGAGGAGGAAGAAGTTGACTGGGAAGAGATGAGTCAATGAGAATAATTTGGAGGTTATTGTGATAATCTAGGCAAGAGATGATGAGAGCCATAATGATTTGTAAATAGAGAGAAGGGTATCTTTAAGATCATTAAGAAAATTTGTGGCAATTAAGGTGGCAAGATTTGGCAACCAATTGGCTATGTGATGTGATGGAGGATGGGGAATTGAGAATAATTCCATGGTTATAAACAGGAAAGCTAGAAAGATGGTAATGCTTTTCATAGAAATAGGGAAGTTTGAAAGAAGGGCACTTTTAGAGGGGAAAGATGACAAGATTTGTTTTGGATATGTTAAATGTGAAATATCTCTGGGACATCAAATTCAAGTGTCCAATAAGCATTCAGTGAGGACAGTTTGAAGCATAGAGTTTCTAGGAGGGCTGTGAGCCATCTGTATAGAAATAAAAGTTAAACTTTCATGGAAGCTGACCAGATCATCAGAGTATAGAGAGAAAAGAACAAAGGGTCCAGAACAGAGCCTTGGGGAATACTAAGAACTAAGGGATATAATATGGATGATTTTTAATTAGTCAGCTATGAAGTTGAGAAGGAGGGAGCAGATAGGCAGGAGGAGAATGAAAGGAAAAAATTTTATGAAAATCAAAAGTATCCAAGAGGGAAGGGTGGTCAACAATACAAAAAGCATCAGAGAAGTCAAGAAAGATGATGATTGAAGAAAGACTATCAGATTTGACAACTATCAGACTATTGGTAACTTTGGAGAAGATAATTTTATGTGAGTCATGAGAACAGAAGCTAATTACTATACATATATCATCTCATTTGACTATCACAACAATCCTGTAAGATAGGAGTTATTATGATCCCCATTTTACAATTGAAGAAACTGAGGCAAACAGAAGTTAAATAATTTGCTTAGGGTTATAGATCTAGTAGATGTTTCAGACTGGATTTTTTTAAAGCTTTTTATTTGCAAAACACATGCATAGGTAATTTTTCAACATTGACTCTTGCAAAGCTTTCTGTTACAATTTTTTCCTCCTACCCCCACCCCCTCCTCTAGATGTCAGGAAGTCTAATACATATTAATTATATTAAAATATTTGACAGATAGAATATGTGTATACATATTTATACAGTTATCTTGCTGTACAGGGGGGAAAAAACCTAAGAAGGAAAACATAATGCAAGCAAACATCAATAGAGAGTGTAAAATGCTATGTTGTCAGACTGGATTTGAAGTCAGGTCTTCCTGACTCTGGGCTTAGTGCTCCTAATTGTTCCTGTAGCTCCTTAAACAGAGATAATTAATCATCAATTCAGTCACTGGGAGTCATAATTAGGAATTTTTGTGCTTAGCATATGTTCCATAAACCATCTTTAGGGCAGGCAACATGAAATATTACCTTAATTGGGAGGCAGATAGGAAAAAACAGAGCCCCCAAGACATTGATACCATTGCTGAAGAAGCCATAGGTCAAAAAGGAGGGGGTAATAGAAGGAGTAGGGGAGATCACCAAAGCTAACCATCTGATAGATTCTCATTGAACTCCTAACTAGTTCCTAACATCTCTTAATGTAGCCCAAGCTCTCAGCAGTTTTTTGATTGCTACATCAGGTTGCTGACTTATATTAAGCTTGAGGTTCACTAAAGTACATAGATCTTTTTCAAACTGTTTCCTGTTTAATCATTCCTCCTCCATCTTACATTTATGAAGTTGCATTTTTGGACCCAAGTGTGGCACTTTACATTTATCTCTACTGAATTCCATTTTCTCAGATACAGCTGGTCAAAATCTCATTGGATTCTGACTTTGAAATTCAACACTTCAGTTACCTTTTCCAAATTTGATGAGCATGACATTTTTGTAAACAAGTCGTTAATACAACATAGGTCTAAGCATATATCATTGTGATCTTCTTCTATAGACTTATGAGGCTGGTAGTGAACCATTAACAAATATTCTTTGAATCCAAGCATTCAACCAATTCCAAATCCACTTGACATCTCTCTATCCTTTATTCAAAAATTATGTGAATAGGAAGTTGTACAATAGACTTGCAGTTTCATGTGCAATCATCTTTTTATTATAATAGGTTATAGAAATGCTTATTTTATTCCATAAATTAAAAATAAAATAATTTTTTAAAAAAGAAATGTGAGAAGCAATGACAAGGAAGAAATGGTCACTAAGAAGGCAAAGTAATTATTTTCCACAAATTTCTCCCACTCAAAAAAATCTTTAAAAAACTCAACAACAAAGTATTCACTTTAATCTTTTTTGTATTTTGTATCCCCTTAGTCGTCTAGAAAAGCCTATTGATCATAGAATAATGCTTATAAGTGTTTATCAGATTAAAAAAGAAATTACTTATATTGAAATATAGTCCTCAAAATACTTTTTTTAATATTTGCAGATCCAGATTAAAAATTAAATAAAGAATAACCACCCCCAGAGCCCAGAGAAAGAGAAAGAGAAAGGGAGAGAGGAAAAGAGGAAAAGAAGCAGAAAGAAAGAGGGAGAGGGAAGGAGAGGGAGAATGAAAAGAAGAAGGAGAGGGAAAGAGAAACTAAAGAAGTAGAAAAATTCTTATTACAGAGCCATACTGGCTCTAGCTTGAAGATGTTGAAGACATTCTTCTTGGAAGGAATCTGTGTAGCAGTGAAAAGAAAAGAATGAAAAAGGAGATAAATGTTGAAGAAAAGAATGAAATATGAAACTAGAGGCAAGCTATTATTAATTTAAGAAAAAGGATGAAAGGGAAAAAATCCCAAAGATAAACCTAAGTGTAAACCTATTCCTCAAGCAAATAAATCTGCAGAGGGACTTATAAATACAAAATGCCTCAAAGAAAGGCCATAACACAGCCCTTTTTGTAGTGGCTAGAAACAGGAAACTGAGTGGATACCCATCAATTGGAGAATGGCTGATTAAACTATGGTATATGAATGTCATGGAATATTATTGTTCTGTAAGAAACGACCGACAAGATGATTTCAGAGAGGTCTGGAGAGACCTACATGAACTGATGCTGAGTGAAATGAGCAGAACCAGGAGATCATTGTACACAGCAACAACAAGACTATATGATGATCAATTCTGATGCACATGGCTCTCTTCAACAATGAGATGATTTAAACCAGTTCCAATTGTTTAGTGATGAAGAGAGCCATCTACACCCAGGGAGAGGCCTACGGGATTTGAGGGTGGACCACAACATAGTATTTTCATGCTTTCTACTGATGTTTGCTTGCATTGTATTTTCCTTCTCAGGTTTTTTTTCCTTGTAGATCCAATTTTTCTTGCATAGCAAGATAACTGTATAAATATGTATACACATATTCAATTTGCCAAATATTTTAACATAATTAACATGTATTGGACTTCTTGGCATCTAGGGGAGGGAGTGGGGGGTTAGAGGGAAAAATTTGTAACAGAAAGCTTTGCAAGGCTCAATGTTGAAAAGCTTTAATAAAATAAAAAAGAAAGGCCATAATATATTGAACAAGTATGAAAGTAAATGTACCAAAAATCCTAAATGAAAAATACAATTCTATAGGGTCATAAATAGAAAACAACCACAGGAAAGTACAGAATACTCCAAAAGAGAAATAAAACTTTTAAAACATAGTATTATTATGGGAATTATGCTAAAAAATAGGGCATTGAAATCAGAATTAAAGAAAAGAAAATTCAGGGGATAGAAATCAAAAGACATAACTGAAAATCTGTCCAATAAAGTAAAAACTCTGAATGAGAAAGTAAAATATTTGGAAAATAAAATTACATAAATAGACGAAAATTTGGCAGAAGGGAAGCAAATAGTACTTTAAAAGCACATAAATTCTATATAAGTCAAAGCAATTAACCTTAAAGGAAGGATAAAGAGAGCTCATATAAAGATCCTAGGTCTCCCAGAAAAATGGAACAAATATGTTTATATGCGTATATAAATATATATGTATAAATATTTGTGTATATTCATATATGCATACATACATATTAATAAACAATATTATGTAAATATGTAATAACAACACAATAAATGTTATATATAAATGTGTGTATTAGAGAAATTCTTTTAAACTACTCAGAACTTTTGGCTACAAATCAGAAACTACTCATTAATTGAATCCACAAATTGCTAACCAAAGGGAAAAAACCCTACACTTGAAATGCCAAGACATGTAATGTCCCTAATCACATTTTAATGACAAATAGCAAAACTTTCAAACATCCAGATTAAAAATATTTAGCCATGAAGAAATGCCAGTTTGTATACTTAGGATTCGTTGTAGTCATTAGAAATTGAAGAGAATGAAATAGGACATTCCAAAAGCAGAGAAGCTCTGGGTATAAGTTCAAAATAATACATCCTATAAAGATGGATCTGATTTTCCACAAAACATGATTAATATTCAACCAAGGAGAAACATTTGAGGCATTCCTGCAAAACAAACAGAAGACTGGTGAGCAAAATATTCAATTCGTAAACATTCCAAACAAGAGAAACATAAGAAAGGTAAATAAATACAAGTTTCAAAAAACCACACAATATGATGAAATCAATTTTCTCATGTTTATAGTCTATTGTCTTAAAATTTTATTAAGGGGTAAAAAAGGAATCATCAAGAAACAAAAAGATTCTGAGAGACAAAAGATTCAAAGAGACCTTAAAAGATCAGGAGGGGAGACACAGTTGAATAATTATTCTGTGGATTAAATATTTCATTCCTTTGTAAGTTAATCAATGTATTTTGGGGGAGAGATAACACAAGAGCCCTGATACAGTGAAGAGGTGAGCTGAGAAAGGATGGTATTTTCTTTAGTCTTTCAGCTAGACTGGGGGCTGTGAGAGAATAGAATAAAAGGATTGCAAGAGATAGACTAAGATGGGAAAGAGGGGAAAAAAAGGTGCCACTAAAGAACATTCCAATGTGGGGTGGAGTTCCCTGTAATAAGAAATAGGAACTTAAAATGAGTTTTGTCTGGGGAAATTTATACATCCATTCTTTGAGAAAGTGTTGTACCTTCCAAGACTAAATTAAACCCCAGGAGACAGGATATATGAGTCCTTAAGAGCAATGAGCCCCTAGTATGGAAAGGGGAAATAGAAACAGGGATAAAATAACCTAGCCTTGGGAGTGATGAGTGATCCTGGTAAGGACAGGAAGAAGATCCAGGTCTCATGACTCATGATCCAGAATGATTCATTTCACATGATACTACTTCCAAACTTAAAATGATATTTATTATAATGAGGCACATAGAAACAATGGAGAATGGAATGAATTCTTCAAAGATAATAATAGAGAAAGTTCCAATTTGTTATTCTAGAAACTCTACCCTCCTGGGAGACTATTTCTTATATATTCTAAATATTCTATTATAAAGATAAAAGAGAAGAAATAATTAAGGGTATCTGTAAATTGGAGAATGGACTTCAGAATAAATTTTAAAAGGAGAGAAATAAAGAGAACAAAGTAAATCAAAGCTTCATGGAGGGGAGGTTCCCTCTTGCCACTTTAAGATCTCTACCACCATCACTCAAAAACTTCATCTTTGAAATTTGTGCCATGCAAAATTGGATCATCTAGTCTAGATTCAGTTATCTATTATCTTCAGACACCCTACTCCACCCCGCAGCTGTAGGATACTTGCTTTCCTTTTTTAATGTCTTCAGTGCCTACTCACAGTTTTCCACTTTAACTCCTGTCCTAGGGGAAATATATTGATCCTCCCTCAATTACCTTAACTTGCTAGTTTATCAACCTATTTGGTTACCATAATGTTTTTTCTCTACTCCACTTCAGCTATGCACTGAATGGTCACATACATCATCTTGCCATCGCTCACAAGTGTTATAGTTCTTTGATCATGAATTTCAGAAATTATTTTACTTAATTATAATCTTTTGTACGTAGGTACATACGGAACCTATCTCTGTATGACTGAACTAGAGTATACTTGCTATATAAAGTGCCTAATCTGCTATAAAACTGTGCCTTTAGAATTTGCAGAATATCTAGGGAGATTACATACTCTCATTTTTCTGATAATCTATATGGTGGGCTTTTAGAGAAACTGGCATTTCTTTTTTTTCTTTGTTTTAGATTAAAATGTATAGTCATGTTTTCCAGTGTGTCCCTTACATGTCAGTTTGTTTTGACAAAACTTTACATTTGTTGACTCTTTAAATATTGTTTTATGCATTGCTGAATCTTGTATCCATATTGCTATTGAGGCTAATACAAGAATTATAGGAAGTGTTTAAGAAATGTTCATATTGTCTTTTTGCATTGAAATACACCTAGACTGCTTGACTTATCTTGAGGTCCTTATGCACTGAAAGACCAAAGAGTAAAGTTTGTCTGTGTACCTAAAAACAACAGTAATGAAGTGATTAATTCCTTTTAAAGGGAGCCTCGTCTGATTTGAAAGTTTATTTGATCATATTTTCCCCTATTTTTTCCCCTAAATGAGCCTATTTCTTCTATTATTAGGTGAGTTTGAAATTCTATTTGGATTGCTTTTGCAGTGGTAGAGATCCAATGGAGAAAATTTGAGATATCTTTCGGAATAGGAACCAATTACATGGCATTATATGTTAAGAGAATCATGATAGTTTTCACCTAAGAGAGTTGGTTTCTTATCAGAAGGTGTAGACATTACAGTCTTCCCCAGTTCCCTAATTTCTGTGGAAATTCTCACAATTTTCAAGGTTGTTGCAGGAATCCAGATCTCCTAAAAGAGAAAGTTTGACTAGTTTTTTTTTTCTTTTTCTTTTTCTCTGAAGTTATTCAGGTATTAAACTTTATCTCTGTATTTGCCTGGGAAAAGTAAGAGAGTGAAGTACTCCATCACTTTAGGAAGCAGAGTCAGGGCCCAAGGACCTAGACAAGCTGTATTGGTTTCTAGTCAGAAAGTAACGGGATGACTTCTAATTAACCCCTAGGTAGGTGGTCTGAGGAAATTCTTTACGGACTAGATTTCCTTCCAAGATAACAATTTAATTTTCTTTGCTTAATTTTTTTCTTTTTGCCTTTTGTTTGAGATTGAAGATTAGAACACTAAGACAAACATTTTTGAGAACTAAGCTGTAATGCCCAGGTGCCTGTAGCCAGCAGGAAACGCACATGACCATGGGGGGGGGGGGGGGGCAAAAGGGCTGAGCACGGGGTGTGGCATAACACAGCTGATATGGCAATGCTGATACAGCAAAACACCACGGGACGGAGGACCATAGACCCTAAGTCACATGATAGATGTTTTGCATATTGCACGAGATCTGCAGGTGCTGCACACGGCTCGCAGGCCGGCGCCCTATCAGAGCAGGCCAGCTCAGATGGGAGACCTTCGGGGTGGGACACGTTTGGTTCGCTGTGGCATGGGCGGAGAAGGACGAGAAGGGTATAAAAGGAGACTGCCGCCATAGAGACCGTGATTACTATTAGCACAGCTTTATAGACTATGTAAGTGTAACACATAATAAAGTAAGATAAGCATATCCCCATGTCCTGTGGTGACTGTGAAGTTTCTCCCAGTGGAGGCTGGGAGCCGGAGACGTCCGAGTACCTATTGAGGTAAGTTTATCCTACCCTTTAGCTTAATTGTAATGCTGGTCATTACACTAAGCAAGCAGTAAATTTTGCAAAATGTTTCTTGTTTGTTGAATCTGCATAAGTGTATATTGGGAATAATTGTTCGTTTTTCTTCTGTTTGTGTGGGACGGTGTAAGATTGTGCTCTTTTTGTCTATTTTGAGACAAATGTGTTCCTAATATCTAAATTAGGTAAGGAAAAAGCAAAGAATTATGACTATATAATACAATTAAAATCTATGAAGACTGTGTCTCTAGCAAGTCACTTAACCTTGTTTACTTCAATTTCCTCATCTATAAAATGATGGAGATTATAAAATGCAGGAGAAGGAAATGGAAAACTCCCTCCAGTATCTTTGCCAAGAAAACTCCAAATGAGATCATGAAGAGGTGGACACAACTGAAATGATTGAACATTACATTCATTAATACATACATGAATTATGTAATATCTATTATATTATTCTAAAGGCATAATTCTTTCCATTGAAGAAAACAACACTTTCAAAAGTAGAATTAACAAAATGCAAAAAGAAATATAAAAGCTAACTGAAGCAAATTACATATTAAAAACCAGAACAGGGCAAATGGAAGCTAATGACTTTATGAGACAGGAAGAATTAATCAAACAAACTAAAAAGAATGAAAAAATAGAAGAAAATATGAAATAACTCATTGGAAAAACAGCCGACCCTGGAAAATAGATACAGAAGAGACAATTTAAAAATTATTGGTCTATCTGAAGGTCATGACCAAAAAAAGATAGTATTATTCAAGAGATCATTAAGGAAAACTGCCCTGATATTCTAGAAACAGAGGGGAAATATTCATTGAAAAAATTCATCAGTCACTTTCAGAAAGAGATCTCACAAGAAAAACCTCAAGGAATATTGTTGCAAAACTCCAAAACTGAAATCTCAAGGAAAAAATAATGCAAGCTGGCAGACAAAAACAACTCAAATATCAAGCAGCAACAGTCAGGATTATGTAGGATCTGGCAACTTCTACAATAAAGGATTGGAGGGCCTGAAATACTATATTCTGGGAGGCAAAGGACCTAAGGTTACAACTAAAAATGAACTACCCAGCAAGACTCAGAACTATCTTTTAGGGGAGGCAGTGAAACTTTTTTTAGTTTATTTATTTTTAATTTTAATATAATAAAATTATTGTTTTTAATGCACATTGTTTTATGAATTATGAATTTGGAAGAGAAAAATCAGAACAAAAGGGAAAAAATGGGAGAGATAAAAGATAAAAAAGGGATAAAAAAAACAGAAAAAAGAAGTGAACATAGCATATATTGATTTACATTTAGTCTCCTTAGATCTTTTTCTGGATGCATATGGCATTTTCTGTCCAAAGTCTACTGGGATTCCTTTGGATCACCGAACTATTGAGAAGAACCAAGTTTTTCATAGCTGATCATCACACATTCTTGCTGTTATCATACACAATGTATTCCTGCTTCTTTTTGTTTCACTCACCATCAGTTCATGTAAATCTTTCTAGGCCTTTCTATAATCAGCTTGCTCATCATTTTTTATAGAACAATAACATTCCACTATCTTCATTTACCACAACTTATTCAGCCATTTTGCACTTGATGGTCATCGTCTCATTTTCAAATTCTTTACTACCACAAAAAAAGCTGTTACAAACATTTCATGGCTAGACTGAGCTAATATAATAAAAATGACAATTCTGCCTAAATTGGTCCACTTATTCAGTGACATAAAATTAAATTACCAAAAAATTATTTTATAGAACTAGAAAAAAAAATAACAAAATTCTTCTAAAAGAACATAAAGTCAAGAACATCAATGGAAAAAAAATATAAAGGACGGTGGCTTAGCGGTACCAAGACTAAAACTATATTATAAAGCAGCAATCATCAAAATCATTTGGTACTGGTGGATCAGTGGAATAGATTAGATGCACATAACACAATAAGCAAGACCTATAGCAATCTAGTATTTGATAAACCCCCCAAACCCAGCTCCTGGAATAAGAACTCACTATTTAACAAAAATTGCTGGGAAAACTGGAAAATAATATGTCAGAAACTCGGCATAGACCCACATCTCATATCCCATAGAAAAATAAGATCAAAATGGGCACATGATCTGGGCATAAAGAATGATATAAATTAGGAAAGCAAGGGATAATTTACTTATCAGATCTTTGGAGAAGAGAAGAATTTATGACTAAAGAAGAACTAGAAGACATTATGAAAGTCAAAATGGACAACTTTGATTACATTAAATTAAAAAGGTTTTGCACAAACAAAATCAACAGAAACAAGATTAAAAGGGAAGTACAAAGCTGAGAAAAAAATCTTTACAGCCAGTGTTTCTGATAAAGGTCTCATTTCTAAAATATCTAAAGAACTGTGTCAAATTTATAACAACACAAGTCATTCCCCAATTGATAAATGGTCAAAGGATATGAAAAGACTATTTTCACATGATGAAATTAAAGCCATTTATAGTTATATGAAAAAATGCTCTAAATCACTTTTGACTAGAGAAATGCAAATTAAAACAATTCTGAAGTACCACCTCACATCTCTCAGATTGGCTAAGATGACAGGAAAAGATAATAAACGTTGGAGAGAATATGGCAAAACTGGGACACTAATGCATTGCTGATGGAGTTGTGAAATGATCCAACCATTCTAGAGAGCAATCTGGAACAATGCACAAAGGGCTATCAAATTGTGCATACCTTTTGATCCAGGAGTGTCACTACTGGGTCTATATTCCAAGAAAATCATAAAGGAGGGAAAAGGACCCATATGTGCAAAAATACTTGTAATAGCTCTTTTTGTGGTAGTCAAAAATGGAAAATGAGTAGATGCCCATCAAGTGCAAAATGTCTGCACAAGTTGTGGTACATGGAGATAATGGAATGTTGTTGTTCTATAAAAAACGATGAACAAGCTAATTTTATTTTATTTTTTTTTAAATTAAAGCTTTTTATTTGCAAAACATATATATGGGTAATTCTTCAACATTGACCCTTACAAAGCTTTCTGTTACAAATTTTTCCCCCTAGTCTACACCCCTTCCCTAGATGGCAGGAAGTCCACTACATGTTAATTATGTTAAAATACTTGACAAATCGAATATGTGTATACATATTTTTACAGTTATCTTGCTGTGCAAGAAAAGTTAGATCTACAAGAAAAAAATCTGAGAAAGGAAACATAATGCAAGCAAACATCAATAGTGCTATGTTGTGGTCCACATTCATATCCCTCTTTCTGAGTGTATATGGCTTTCTTCACTGAACAATTGGAAGTGGTTTGAAACATTTTATTGTTGAAGAGAGCCATCTCCATCGGAATTGATCATCATATAGTCTTGTTGCTGTATATAATGATCTCCTGGCTCTGCTCATTTCACTTAGCATCAGTTCATGCAAGTCTCTCCAGACCTCTCTGAAATCATCCTGCTGGTCGTTTCTTACAGAAAATAATATTCCACATTTATATGCCATAATTTATTCAGCCACTCTCCAATTGATGGGCATCCATTCAGTTTCCAGTTTCTTGCCACTAAGAAAAGGGCTGCCACAAACATTCTTGTACATGTGGGGCCCTTTCCTTCCTCTAAGATCTCTTTAGGATATAGGCCCAATAGAAACACTGCTGGGTCAAAAGGGTATGCACAGTTTGATAACTTTTTCAGCATAATTCCAAATAGCTCTCCAGAATAGTTGGAACAAGCTAATTTTAGAAAGGCCTGGAAAGATTTACATGAACTGATGCTGAGTGAAACAAGCAGAAGCAGGAATACATTGTACATGAATGTGTGATGATCAACTATGAAAGACTTCATTCTTCTCAATAGTTTGGTGATCCAAAGAAATCCCAATAGACTTTGGACAGAAAATACCATATGCATCCAGAAAAAGATCTAAGGAGACTAAATGTAAATCAATATATGCTATGTTCACTTCTTTTTTCTGTTCTTTTATCTCTCCCATGGTTTTTCCCTTTTACACTGATTTTTCTCTTCCAACATGATTCATAAAGCAACGTGTATTAAAAATAAACTAAGTAGAAGAAAAAAATTATGAATTTAACAAGCATGAAATTTTCTTATACAATATAAAACTGGGGAAGATTGTACATCAAACCATGAATAAAATGATCAAATGTGATAAATGGAAAACATTTAGCATTGCACCTGGCTACTATTATTTATTTTTATTATTAAAATTTTTATTTTTGTTAGGGTAAAAGTGAAACTACTTCATTTGTCTCTGTCTAGTGCCTTCACTAGATGAGGACATTTTTGAGTGAATCAAAGTTATATAGCTAGAAAGAATCTGAGGCTAGATTTTACCTTTGGAAAATGAATCTTCCTTAATCCAGACCAAGTTCTCTATCCACTGCACCATCTAGCTGTGTACACATATAAATATATTTAATTAACATAAATATATAGAACTAAGAGCCATCCTTTAATATATAAATGGTCAGAGAATGTGAACAAATGATTTTTTAAAAGAATAATTAAACCTATTAATAATCATATGAAAAATTACTTCAAATCTCTAATAATAAGATTAATGCAACTTAAAATAGATTCTATTTCATATTCAGTAAGCTAAATATGACAAAAGATGGATATTGTCAATATTGGAGGAACTGTGGGAAGACAGCCATATTAATAAGCTGTTGGTAGAACTGTGAATTGAACTAGCTGTTCTAGAAAACACTTTGGAAGTATGCTTTTTAAAAATTGACTAAAAAGTCCATATCCACAGATCTCACTCACAGACATATAATCCAGAGAGGTTATAGATGAGAAAGAAAAAAAATCAAGGAAGTGTACCTATCTCCCTTAATTTCAAAAGTAAGGGACTGTGATATGTAGAATGGTTAATAGAGATATACTTGATATATTACATGGTTTAGCTGAATTTAAATTTTTCTAATTTTTATGCTTTGTTACAAGGGATGGCTTGTTGGGTAGGGGAGGAAGAAAGGACATGAAAATCAATATGATCTCAAATATATAGAGAACTGATTCAAATTTATAAGAATACAGGTCATTCCCCAATTGATAAATGGCCAAAGCATATAACCAGGCAGTTTTCAGACGAAAAAAATCAAAGCTATTTAGCCACATGAAAAAATGCTCTAAATCACTGTTAATTTTAAAAAAAAATGCAAACTAACTTTGAGGTTCCATCTCACATCTATCAGATTGACTAGTGTGACAGAAAAGAAAAATGACAACTGTTGAAGGGATGTGAAAAAATTAGGATTCTAATGCATTCTTCTGAAGTTGTGAATTGATCCAACCATTCTGGAGAACAATCTGGAACAATGCCCAGAGGGCTACACAATTGTCCATACTCTTTGACCCAGCAATACTGCTATTACATCTGTATCCCAAAGAGATTTTTAAAAAGGAAAAGGGCATGATGAAAAATGGTATCGTCTCCAGAGAAAGAAGTAATAGAAGCTGAATGCAGATTGAAACATACTTTTAAAAAAACAAAAAAAAAACTTTATTTTTTAGTACTTTATGGAGAGGTATCCTCTATTTTCTTTGATATTACTAATATGGAATTATGTTTTACATGACTGCATGTGTATAATCTATATCAAATTTCTTGCCTTCTTCATGAGAGATGAGGGAAGAAAGGCTGGGAAAGAATTTGGAACTCAATTTTTTAAAAAATGAATGTTGCAAATTGTTTTTAAATCTAATTTAGAAAAAAAAATTTAAAACATTATTTTTAAAAAGACAAAATATAACATAAAACAAAAAGCATTTATAAAAATAAAATAAAATAAAGAGATCATAGAGGGGAGGATGTAGAATCTTGGACTTGACACAGAAGATAAGAAGCCAACACAAATATTTTAAATCTTTTCCTGAGTTACACTTTAAAAAAAAACTGAACTGACATCAGGAAGCACCTGTGCTTGTTAACAGTAGTTAGGAAATGGCTTTAAAGGTCTGGACTCCCTTCAAGATATTGTATTGGCTGTCAGTGAAATCATTCCAACCTCTCCAATTCACTGTAAATGCAGGAGGCTGACTATTGTTTAAGTCTCTGTATAAATTCCATGTTGTAATAGCAATGAGGCACTCAAAGTAATATATTTAAGAGCAACTATTACATTTCTTAAGTTATAAAAGTCACTTATACTTTATCGTTACATTGTTCAATGAGGTAAGTTTTGAGGGTTTTTTGGTAAGTTACCTTAGGTTTGCTGTAATTATTCATAAATTCTATTGTTGTGTGGCTAAGATTGGGAAACTAATGAAAGAGAATTAATTGTTTTAATGCTAAGGTGCTAACCCAGTGGAAAAAGGAAACAATAAATCAAGTAAATCAGTTTCTAATTTCAAGTAACCATTGTCACAATATGCCTTGTTTAAGGTTAACTATGTGTAATAGTTTTACTGAAAACAAAATTTTTTTAATAATAAGACACTATTTAATATTTTTGCAAACAATGATGAAGTACCAAGTATTTAAAATTTGTTTTATTTTTTCTAATTAAAAGTTAAAATAATTTTAATGTTAATTTTAAAAAATATTTTGAATTCCAAATTCTCTTCCTCCTCTATGCCCTGCTCTCTCCTTCAGAAGACAAACAATTCGATGCAGATTATATATGTGCAATCATGGAAAACATTTATATATTAACTATGTTTTGTGTTTGTGTGGGAGAAACCATAAGCCAAAAAGAAGAAAAATAAAGAAATTTTTTTTAAAGTATGTTTCAATCTTCATTCAGATACCATATAACTTCTTTCTCTGGAGATAGATAGCATTTTTCATTGTAAGTCCTTCAGAATTGTTTTGGATCATTTTATTGACTACAATAGCTGCCATACTTTTTACCATGATGTTTTCATCCATGTTGTCAATATATTCAATGGGGACAAACATGGCATCAAAGTCAGCTACTGAACTGATAATAAGTTCTTCAACTTGAAAAGGCTACAAGCCAAAACCAAAGGGAAGAGAGTATTGGTGCATGTTTTTTGTTTGTTTGTTTGTTTGCAGATGATTGTGCTCTCAACATAGCCTCTGAAGCAGAGATGCAACAAAGTACGGATCAATTGTCTGTTGCTTGTGCTAATTTTTGCCTAATAATTAACACCAAGAAAATACAGGTCCTCCAGCCACAGCATCACACCATCCATATGTGGAACCATCAGCTACAAAAAATGATGAAGTTTGGATTCTGGGGAAAAGTCCTCTTACCTTGGCAGTATCCTTTTCAGGGATGTCCACATTGATAACAAGATTGCCACATGCACTGCCACAGCTAGATCAGTGTTTGGAAGGCTCCAAAAGGAAGTGTGGAAGAGGAGATGTATTAGATTCACTATCAAACTGGAGGTCTGCAGAGCTGTTGGACTGATCTCATTGTTGTATGCCCGTGAAATCAGCACTGTGCCAGGAAATTGAATCTCTCCCATTTGAATTATCTTAGGAAGATTCTGAAGATCACCTGGCAGGAGAAGATATCAACGGTGAGGTTCTTTCTTGAATTAAACTGCCAAGCATCCCAACTCTGCTGAAGAGAGCACAATTCCACTGGGCTTGCCACATTGCTTGGATGCTAAATGTCCACTTGCCAAAAAAATTACTTTATGGAGAACTCACAAAGGACAAGTGTTCACAAAGTGGTGAGGAAAAGCGATACAAGAACACTCTCAAGATCTCTCTTAAGAACTTTAGAAACAGTTGTTTGACCTGGGAAACACCGGCATAGGACCTCCCAGCATGGCATGCCCTCATTAGAGAAGGTGCTGTGCTCTATGAGTGAAGCAGAATTGAAATAGCCCAAAAGAAATGCAAGATGTGTAAAGTTAGAGGCGCTAGCCCAAGCGTTCATCAGGACTATCTGTATTTGACCTGTGGCAGAGCACGTCAAGCTCATACTGGCTTGATCAACTATGTTCGTCCTCTTCAAGAATGAAGGAGAAAAACAATAACAACAAGAAGTTATTCACAGTTGATCTTTATACAATATTGTTGTTATGTACAATGTTCTCTTGGTTCTACTCACTTCATTTTACATCAGTTTATATAAGCCTTCCCAGGTTTTTTCTGAAAGCACCCTGCTCATCACTTCTTATAGCACGATAGTACTCCATCACAAGCATATACTACAACTTGTTCAGCCATTCCCCATTTGATGGGCAGGTACTCAATCTCCAGTTCTTTACTCCCACAAAAAGAGCTACTATATATTTTTACATATATATATGCTCTTTTTCTTGTTTCAGGTTCTCTTCTATTTCTTCATTCTTCATATTTTGTTTATTATTTTTTGGTCTTTTATAACTTCATGGCTTCCCCTTACTCAATTCTAATTTTCAAAATGTCATTTTGTTCTCTAAGACTCTGGATCTTCTTTTCTAGTTGGTTGATTCTCTTCATAATCTTCTTGTTTTTCTTGAATTGTTTTTAGTTTTTAGTTTTTCCTCAATCTCTCTCATTTGATTTTAAAAATCTCTTTTGGGAGCAGCTAGATGGCACAGTGGATAGAGCACCAATCCTGAAGTCAAGAGGACCCGAGTTCAAATCTCATTTTAAACACTGATCACTTCCTAGCTGTGTGACCCTGGGCAAGTCACTTAACCCCAATTGCCTCAGCCAAAAAAAAAATCTCTTTTGCGTTCTTCTATAAATTCTTTATGAGCAAATAGCCATTTAATATTATTCTTTTGTATAAGGAAGGCTTGGTTTTTTTAATTTCAATATCATCCTCTGAAGAGGAATCTCAGTCTGCCCTTTTCCTATAGCAATTTTCTATGATTGGGTTCTCCTTTGCCTGCTCATTTTTTTAATAAGAGCTTAATTTAATCATCTCTAGTCCTAAGAGGTGTGTGTGTGTGTTGGGGGTGAGGGGGTGCCTCTGGCTTCAGTTTTCCTCTCTCACCTGGAAGCCCAAACTAAGAACTCCACCCTCCTGTGTTCTCAACAAGCAGCTACCCTGCCCCACTGCTTACTCACCTGGTGTACTGGTTCCTTCTCACCCAGGACAGTGTCTCAGCAGCATAATTGGGCTTTTCTTATCAGCAGAAGTTTCCTCAGTCTTCCTGAACTCAGAACTCAGATTCCCTAAAATGTCCTTGGGATCAGGCTAAGGCTACCTTGGAACCCAGCTAGCCTCAGGGCTCCTTGCTTGCTATTTCTGCAGAGGGAGCCCAAAGGGATTTATACTTCACATAGGTTAATCCTCAGCCCTTCGGTATTTCTTCCTCTTTCATCCTCTGGTTGTGAGGTTTTTATGCTATAATATATGGTCAATATTTGTATAAGTCCTATACATCACTGAGTAAAATGTATATTCCTTTCTTTTCAAATTTCTCCAGAGGTCTATCATAACTAACTTTTTCAAAATTTTATTCATCTTAATTTTTCTCCCTGCTTATTTTTTTAAGTTAGATTTATTTAGTTGGGAAAGGTAAAATTTAAGATCTTCCACTATACTTCCATTATACTAATATATTTCCCCACCTTATTGAATTAATTTTAAATTTTTTTAGCTTTTTATTTTCAAAATATATACATAAATAGTTTTCAACATGCACCTTTGCAAAACCTTGTGTTTTAAATTTTTTTCTCCTTCCCTTTCCCCTATTTGCCATCTTGGCTCCCCATTTTCACCTTTTTTTATTGTTATTTGCTTACTTTTTTTCTTTTTCATTTTTTCTCTTTTTGATCTGTTTTTTTTCTTGGGCAGCATGATAGATGTGGTAATATGTATAAAAGAATTGCACATGTTTAACATATACTGGAATACTGGATAATTTAGGGGGCAGAGCCAATATGGTGAACTACAGACAACGTTCTCTGTGAGCTCCTGAGACCTTCCCTCAGACCCAGACAAATTGAACCTCCGAAGTGGTTCTGGAGTGAGGGCTCTATCAAACACTTGGAGTACAATGCACTTCTGTCAAAAATCTATTTTGAAAGTACTCTAGAGAAAGTCAGTTTCAGACATGCAAGGTATCGGCAGCTGGCCTCGATCAGAAGCCAGCAAGCCTGGGGCGAAAGATGGGGCTGGGACAGATTTTAGGCACCCAGGAAGTCCCTAGGAGATGCTTGGGCCACTTTGCTCTGCTCGCGGGCAGATGCTTTGGCAGATCCGCCTTTGGTAAAGGGTGGATTGAGAGCAGCTGAAAGTGTGGTCCTATTGCGGATCTAGCCCGGCCAGCCTCCCACAGGAAGTCAGCTTGGTGAACTGCCCCAGGGCAAATTGAAATGGCTGCAGAATTCCCTGCTCTGAATTAGACCTCAGCTCAAAAACATGAGCAAGAAGCAGAAGAGAGCTCTCACCATAGACAGCTTTCACAGAGAGAAAGTAGGGCAGTCCCCAGATCCTAAGGTTCTGAAAATAATCCCAGAGGAAGTCACGAAGGCAGACATGACCTGGTCCCCTTTTCAGAAGGTTTACCTGGAAGATTGCATAAAGAATCTCAAAAGAGAGCTAGAAGGAAATTGGGGAAATGTATTGAGATCAGTGCAAGAAGAAAATAACATCCTACAACAGAGATGTGAAAAACTGGAAAAAAAGACTGGTGAATTGGAAAAAGACAACAATTCACTGAAAAACAAAATTGGTGCATTGGAAAAAGACAACAATTCACTGAAAAACAAAATTGGTGAATTGGAAAAAATCACCAATTCACTGGAAAATAAAAATGGTGAATTAGAAAAAATGATCAATTCACTGGAAAATAAAAATGGTGAAGTGGGAAAAGATAACAATTCATTGAAAAATAAAATTGGCAAAATGGAAAAAGATTGCATTGAACCAAAAAATTCAATTGGCCAATTACAAAAGGAGCTAAAAAAGATAACTAAAGGAAATAATACTTTAAAAATTAAAATTGAACAAATAGAAATAAATGACTCAATAGGACTTCAAGAATCAGTCAAAGAAAAACAAAAAAAAAAA
>JAJPUD010002220.1:0-21579 GCA_023553655.1 Myrmecobius fasciatus | reverse complement strand
ACGATGAAAAAAAGAACCTTGATGCTATCTTCCAGGAAATCATGAAAGAGAATTGTCCTGATGTTTTAGAATCAGAAGCCAAAATTGGCATTGAAAGAATTCAACGATAACCTCTTGAAAGAGACCCCAAAATTAAAATCCCAAGGAATATCGTGGCCAAATTTCAGGACTATTGCACCAAGGAAAGGATATTGCAAGCAACTAGAAAGAAACAGTTCAAATACTGAGGAACTGTAATTAGAATTACACAAGATCAGTCAGCTTCCACCTAAAGGATCGAAGGGCTTGGAATCAGATATTCCAAAAGACAAAAGAACTTGGATTACAGCCAAGAATAAGTTATCCAGCTAGAATGAGCATTATCTTCCAGGGAGGAAGATGGTCATTCAATGATACAAGAGAATTTCACCTATTTCTAATGAAAAGATCAGATCTGAACAAAAAATTTGACCTCCAAATACAGAACTCAAGAAAAGCAGAATAAGGTAAAAAGGAAAGAACTCTTGAGAACTATATTTCTACTATGTGTATCCTTAAAGAATGGGGGTATAATTCGATTTTACTTTGATAATAATGGAAAAGAAACTAGAGGTGGAAGGGATACCATACTGAAAAAAAAGGGGAGAAGGAGGCAAAATAAAGTTTGAAAAAAGGAGGTAAAATAAGACAAAATCTCATGAAGAGACATAGAAGATCTAATATAATTGAGGGAAAGAAGGAAGGGAGATAAGTATTGTGTAAACATTACTCTCATTAGATTGGGCTCTAAGAGAGTATATCAGACACATTTGGCTTCAAAGAAAGGCCTGACCCTCCTTGTGGGAAGGTGGGAGGGAAAGGAGGAAAAGAAAGGGATAAACTAATAGAACGATTAGGGGAAAGGTATAAAGGAGAGGGAGGGATTCTAAAGAGGGGAGGACTATTGGTGGGAGGTGGTCATCAAAATAAAGTACTGGGGAGAGGGGAAGGGAGAGAGGGGAAAGGGAAGAGAAAATCATAACTCTGGGTAAATAAGATGGCAGGAAATACAGATATAGTTATTTTAACTGTGAGTGTGAATGAGATGAACTCTCCCGTAAAACGGAAGCGGGTAGCAGACTGGATTAAAAGCCAGAATCCTACAATATGTTGTTTACAAGAAACACATCTAAAACATAGAGATACATACAGAGTGAAGGTAAAAGGATGGAGCAGAATCTTCTATGCTTCAGGTGAACAAAGAAAGGCAGGGGTAGCAATCCTTATCTTGGATCAAGTAAAAGCAAAAAGAGATCTAATTAAAAGAGATAAGGAAGGAAACTATATTTTACTAAAGGGTACCATAGACAATGAAGTGGTATCAAATCTCAACATATATGCACCAAGTGGTATAGCATCCAAATTCCTAGGGGAGAAACTAACAGAGATACAAGGAAAAATAGACAGTAAAACTATACTAGTGGGGGATCTCAACCTTGCTCTCTCAGAATTAGATAAATCAAACCACAAAATAAATAAGAAAGAAGTTAGGGAGGTAAATAAAAGGTTAGAAAAGTTAGGTATCTCTGATACCTAATCAGTTAGATCTCTGGAGGAAATTGAATGGCGATAGAAGGGAGTATACTTTTTTCTCAGGGGTTCATGGAACTTATATGAAAATTGATCATGTGTTAGGGCATAAAAACCTCAAAATCAAATGCAGAAAAGCAGAAATAGTAAATGCATCCTTCTCAGATCATGATGCAATAAAACTCACATGTAATATAAGGCCAGGAGAAAACAGACCATAAGTTAATTGGAAATTAAATAATCTAATCCTGAAGAATGAATGGGTGAAAGAGCAAATTATAGACACAATAGATAATTTCATCCAGGAGAATGACAATAATGAGACAACATACCAAAATTTGTGGGACATGGCTAAAGCGGTTATAAGGGGTAACTTTATATCTCTAGATGCTTACTTGCATAAAACAGAGAAAGAGAAGATCAATGAACTGGGCTTATAATTTAAAAAGCTAGAAAAAGACCAAATTAAAAACCCTCAAGTAAATACCAAATTGGAAATTCTGAAAATTAAAGGGGAGATCAATAAAATTGAAAATAAGAAAACTATTAAATTAATAAATAAAACTAAGAGTTGGTTTTATGAAAAAACCAACAAAATAGATAAGCCTTTAGTTAATTTGATTAGAAAAAGGAAAGAGGAAAATCAAATTGTTAGTCTCAAAAATGATAAGGAAAACTTTCCTCCAATGAAGAGAAAATTAGAGTAATAATTAGGAGTTACTTTGCCCAACTTTATGCCAATAAATTTGATAATGTAAATAAAATGGAGGAATATCTACAAAAATATGGATTGCCCAGATTAACAGAAGAGGAAATAAATTATTTAAATAGCCCCATTTTAGAAAAAGAAATAGAACAAGCTATTAATCAACTCCCTAAGAAAAAATCTCCAGGGCCAGATGGATATACATGTGAATTCTATCAAACATTCAAAGAACAATTAATCCCAATACTATATAAACTGTTCAAAAAAATAGGGAAAGAAGGTGTACTACCAAATTCCTTCTATGACACAGATATGGTGCTGATAGCTAAACCACGTAGGGAGAAAACTGAGAAAGAAAACTATAGACTCATTTCTCTAATGAATATTGATGCAAAAATTTTAAATAAGATTTTAGCAACGAGATTACAGAAAGTTATTCCCAGGATAATACACCATGGCCAAGTAGGATTTATACCGGGAATGCAGGGCTGGTTCAATATTAGGAAAACTATTAGTATAATCAATTATATTAATAACCAAATTAACAAAAACCATATGATTATCTCAATAGATGCAGAAAAAGCCTTTGATAAAATCCAACACCCATTCCTATTAAAAACACTGAAGAGTATAGGAATAAATGGGCTTTTCCTTAAAATGATTAGTAGTATCTACTTAAAACCATCAGCAAGCATCATATGTAATGGAGTAAAATTAGAACTATTCCCAATAAGATCAGGAGTGAAAAAAGGCTGCCCACTATCACTATTATTATTTAATATTGTCTTAGAAATGTTAGCTTTGGCAGTAAGAGAAGAAAAAGAGATTAAAGGAATTAGAGTAGGTAATGAGGAAGCCAAATTATCACTCTTTGCAGATGACATGATGATATACGTAGAGAACCCTAGAAACTCAACTAAAAAATTACTAGAAACAATTCACAATTTTAGCAAAGTTGCAGGATACAAAATAAATCCACATAAATCATCAGCATTTTTATATATTACCAATAAAGTTCAGCAGCAAGCGATACAAAAAGAAATTCCATTCAAAATAACTGTTGATATTATAAAATATTTGGGAATCTATCTGCCAAGGGAAAGTCAGGAACTATATGAACTAAACTACAAAACACTTTCCACACAAATAAAATCAGACCTAGTCAATTGAAAAAACATTAAGGGCTCATGGCTAGGCCGAGCGAATATAATAAAAAGACAATACTACCCAAACTAATTTACTTATTTAGTGCCATACCAATCAAACTCCCAAGAAATTATTTTACAGATCTAGAAAAAATAGTAGCAAAATTCATTTGGAAGAACAAAAGGTCAAGAGTTTCAAGAGAATTAATGAAAAAAAAAGGCTGATGATGGTGGACTTGCTGTACCAGATCTAAACTATATTATACAGCAGTGGTCATCAAAACCATTTGGTACTGGCTGAGAAATAGAGTTCGATCACTGGCATAGGAAAGAATCACAGGACAAACTACGCAATAACTATAGCAATTTAGTCTTTGATAAACCCAAAGACCCCCAGCTTCTGGGATAAGTACTCACTATTTGACAAAAACTGCTGGGAAAATTGGAAACCAGTGTGGAAGAAATTAGGGCTTGACCCACATTTAACACCACATACCAAGATAAGATATAAATGGGTTCATGATCTGGATATAAAGAGTGATATTATAAGTAAATTAGAGGAACGTAATATAGTTTACCTCTCAGACCTATGGAGATGGAATAAATTTATGTCCAAAGAAGAACTGGAACTCTTAATTGAACACCAGATAGATAACTTTGACTATATTAAGCTAAAAAGTTTCTGTACAAACAAAACAAATGCAGTCAAGATTAGGAGGGAAGCGATAAATTGGGAAATCATCTTTACATTTAAGAGTTCTGATAAAGGTCTCATCTCTAAAATATATAGAGAATTGTCTCATATTTATAAAAATTCAAGCCATTCTCCAATCAATAAATGGTCAAAGAATATGAACAGACAATTTTCAGAGGATGAAATTAAAACTATTTGTAGTCATGTGAAAAGGTGCTCCACATCACTATTGATCAGAGAAATGCAAATTAAAACAACCCTGAGGTACCACTACACACCTGTCAGATTGGCTAAAATGACAGGAAAATATAATGATGAATGTTGGAGGGGATGTGGGAAGGCTGGGACACTGATGCATTGTTGGTGGAACTGTGAATGGATCCAGCCATTCTGGAGAGCAATTTGGAGCTATGCTCAAAAAGTTATCAAACTGTGAATACCCTTTGACCCAGCAGCATTTCTATTGGGCTTATATCCCAAAGAAATCATAAAGGAAGGAAAGGGCCCCACATGTGCAAGAATGTTTGTGCCAGCCCTTTTTGTAGTGGCTAGAAATTGGAAACTGAATAGATGCCCTTCAATTGGAGAGTGGCTGAATAAATTATGGTATATGAATGTTATGGAATATTATTGTTCTGTGGGAAACGAACAGCAGGACGATTTCAGAGACGTCTGGAGAGACTTGCATGGACTGATGCTGAGTGAGATGAGCAGAGCCAGGAGATCATTGTACACGGCAACAACAATATTACATGATGATCAGTTCTGATGGACATGACTCTCTTCAACAATGAAATGTTTCAAACCACTTCCAATTGTTCACTGGGGAAAGCCATATGCATCCAGAGAGAGGGATGTGAAATGTGGACCACAACACAACATTTTCATGTTATCAATTGATGTTTGCTTGCATTGTGTTTCCTTTGTCTGATTTTTCTTTCTTGTAGACACAACTTTTCTTGCGCAACAATGAGAAGTGTGGGGATGTGTATACATATATTCGATTTGTCAGGTATTTTGACATAATTGGCATGTAGGGGATGTCCTGCCATCTGGGGGAGGGGTGGGCAGTAGGGAGGAAGAATTTGTGGCAGAGAGCTTTGTAGAAGTTGATGTTGAAGAATTACCCATGCATATGTTTTGCAAATAAAAAAAATTTAAAAAAAAAGAATTTGGATGCTATAGTTTCCTGTGAGTTAGAGTAACCCATCTGAATGTGGGTGTTATTCCTTATTTGAGCCAATTCCAGTGAATCATTGCTCACTTCCCCTCTATTTCTAAAAGACATTCTTTTCATACCTCTTTTATATGAGATAGTTTAGAACTATTCTACCTCTCCCTTCCCCTTTTTCCACTGCATTCCTGTCTCACCCTTTAATTTTATTTTTTAGTTAATCATCCCATCCTAGTCAACACACACCCATACCTCTGTCTACATATAATCCTTTTAACTGTTCTAATAATGATAAAGTTCTTAAGAATTTCAAGCATTAGCTTTCCATGTAGGAATGTAAACAATTTAACTTTATTGGACCCTTATGAGCTCTTTTTCTTGTTTACCTGTTTTATGCTTCTCTTGAATCTTGTAGTGAAATCAGCTTTTTAAATATAAATTTCTCCTTCCTCAAAAGATTATACTCATTTTTGCTGAGTAGGTGATTCTTGGTAATAATCTTAGTTTATTTGCCCTCTGGAACATCACATTTCAAGAGATCTGATCCTTTAATGTAGAAGCTGCTAAATCTTGTGTTATCTTGGTGATATTTGAATTGTTTCTTTCTGGTTGCTAGCAATACTTTCTTCTTTACTTGCAAGCTCTGGATGACTATAATATTCCTGTGAGTTTTCATTTGGGGATCTCTTTCATTGCACTCTTTTTCCACTTCACTAATTTTGTTTTTCAATAAATTGGTGTCTTTTTCATATCTCTTTTGTAGGGCATCATATCCTTCTTGCACTGATTTCAATTTATTTTCCCATTTATCCTCCAGCTCTCTTATAAGGTTCTTTATGCAATCTCCCAGAAAAGCCTTTTGAAAAGGGGACCAGTGATGGTCCTTAATAACTTCCTTTGGAATTTTGTCTAAAGGAACCTCAGGATCTGGAGTCATCCCTTCTTTCTCTTGATAAAAGCTGTCTATGATGAGAGCTCTCTTTTGCTTCTTCATTTTTTTTAGACAGCGTGGATGTCTCTTTAAGGCTCGGAAAAAACAGCAGCTGAAGATCTTTGCCCTGGGGCAGTTCGGCGAATTAACTTAAGGTGCTGGGCCACTGGGAGCTAGGACTAAGTCCGAATTACTCCTTAAACAAGGCAAGTCTGCCAGAACACCTGCCCCCAATCAGAGCAGAGTATCCCCAGTTCCTCAGATAAACTTCAGGTGTTTGGAATTTAGAGTTTGGAGTTTGGAGTTTCTGCCAGGATGAGCTGAGCTGAGTCCCACCCTCACTTCCGGCATGCACCAAGTCCGCTGTTTATCTCTCTGTCCGAGTTTAACAAACCTGATGTGAAGTTCTTCAGAGATATCTGCAAGCAGTGTCCAAATATTTCTGGATTCGTTGACTTGAAGATCAGTTCAGAGGCTTATTTTATTGTTGGTTTGAGAGAAGATCAAAGGAGGGCGCAGAGAGTCATGTTTTCACTTCGCCATTTTGGCTCTGCCCCCTGACCTCCTGGGGATCTCTTTCAGAAGGTAATTGATGTATTCTTTCAATTTGTATTTTCCTCTCTAGCTTTAAGATGTTGGTCCTTGATAATTTCTTAAAAGATGATGTCTTCCAACTCTGAGGTACCACTACACACCTGTCAGATTGGCTAAAATGACAGGAAAAGATAACGATGAATGTTGGAGGGGATGTGGGAAAACTGGGACACTAATGCATTGTTGGTGGAACTGTGAACGGATCCAACCATTCTGGAGAGCAATTTGGAGCTATGCTCAAAAAGTTATCAAACTGTGCATACCCTTTGACCCAGCAGTGTTTCTACTGGGCCTATATCCCAAAGAGATCTTAGAGGAGGGAAAGGGACCCACCTGTGCAAGAATGTTTGTGGCAGCCCTTTTTGTAGTGGCTAGAAACTGGAAACTGAAGGGATGCCCATCAATTGGAGAGTGGCTGAATAAATTATGGTATATGAATGCTATGGAATATTTTTGCTCTGTAAGAAACGACCAGCAGGACGATTTTAGAGAGGCCTGGAGGGACTTGCATGAAGTGATACTGAGTGAACCGAGCAGAACCAGGAGATCATCATACACAGCAACAACAGTATTACATGATGATCAATTCTGATGGACATGGGTCTCTGCAACAAAGAATTTTCTCAAACCAGTTCCAGTTGTTCACTGAAGAAAACCATATACACCCAGAGAGAGGGAAATGAAATATGGACCACAATGTAACATTTTCATGATCTCTATTGACATTTGCTTGCATTGTGTTGTCTTTGATTCTTTTTTTTCTTGTAGATAGGATTTTTCTTGCATAACTTCTCAAGCATTTCAACATTATTAACATGTAGTGGACTTCCTGCCATCTAGGGGAGGGGAGGGGACTGGGGGTAAAATTTGTAATGGAAAGCTTTGTAAAGATCAATGTTGGGGAACTACCCATACATATGTTATACAAATAAAAAGCTTTAATAAAAAAAAAAGAAAAATCATTTAGTCAAAAAGCATTTATGAAGCCTGAATAATTTACTAATTCACATTTATATTTTCTCAGACACTATGTAATCTGTCATTATGTCTATGTGCTGCTTATTTAGTGAGATGATATCAGAGGAGTCTGGATCATGGAGCTGGCACATCATGTGTATGTATAATATTTACATGATATTTAATAAAGCACTAACAAAATTTTAAAAAAAAGATGATGTCTTCTTTTTTTAATTAAAGCTTTTTATTTGCAAAACATATGTATGGGTAATTTTTCAACATTGACCCTTACAAAGCTTTCCATTACACATTTTCCCCCCTTAGTCCTCACCCCTCCCCTAGATGGCAGGAAGTCTACTACATGTTAATTATGTTTAAATACTTGACAAATTGAAAAAAATGTATATATATTCTTGCTCTGCAAGAAAAGTCAGATCTATAAGAAAAAAAAATCAGAGAAGGGAAACATAATGCAAGCAAACATCAATAGAGAGCATGAAAATGTTATACTGTGGTCCACATTTCACATCCCTCTCTCTGGGTGTATGTGGCTTTCTTCACTGAACAATTGGAACTGGTTTGAAACATTTCATTGTTGAAGAGAGTCATGTCCATCAGAATTGATCATCATATATTATTGTTGTTGCCGTGTATAATGATCTCCTGGTTCTGCTCATTTCACACAGCATCAGTTCATGTAAGTCTCTCCAGGCCTCTCTGAAATCATCCTGCTGGTCGTTTCTTACAGAGCAATACTATTCCATAACATTCATATACCATAATTTATTCAGCCATTCTCCAATTGATGGGCATCCATTCAGTTTCCAGTTTCTAGCCACTACAAAAAGGGCTGCCACAAACATTCTTGCACATGTGGGTCCCTTTCTTTCAAAAGATGATGTCTTATCATGTCTTTCAGAGATTTCAATAATTCTTCAATTATCTCTCCTTGATCTATTTTCCAGGTCAATTGTTTTTTTTATTGAGATATTTCACATATCCCTTTTTTTCATTTTTGACTTTATTTTTTTCTTGCAGTTTCATTGGATCATTAGCCTATACTTGCACAATTCAGATTTTTAAGAAATCACTTTCTCTATTGAGCTTTTATATCTCCTTTTATATTTAGTCAATTCTATTTTTAAAATTTTTTTAAAGGAGAAAAAGTTTATTTCACTGAAAAGAACAGAATTTCATCAGTGAGTGGAGGCCTGCTAGGGTCTTCACCTATTTTTAAAAGAGTTAGTTTTTTCAGTGAATTTTTGTATCTTTTCTTCCATTTGGTCAATCCTGTTTTTTAAAAAGCATTCTTCTTGTATCTCTTTTACCATTTGGCCACTTATGTTTTTTTAAGGTTTTACTTTGGTATTTTCTTTGTGCTGCATTTAATAAGCTGCTGACTCTTTTTTATGATTTCCTAGCATTACTCTCATTCCTTTTCTCAATTTTTCCTCTACTCCACTTATTTAATTTTTTTTTTTGCTTTTTTTTGCTGAGGCAATTGGGGTTAAGTGACTTGCCCAGGGTCACACAGCTAGGAAGTGTCTGAGACCAGATTTGAACTCAGGTCCTCCTGACTTCAGGGCTGGTGCTCTAATCACTGCTCCGCCTAGCTGCCCCTACTTATTTAATTTTTAACTACTTTTTTTGAGCTTTTTTCAGAATCCTTTTTGGATTTGAGACCAATTCACAATTTTCTTTGGTGTTTTGAATGTATTTAGCTTGATTTCATTGTTTTCTGAGTTTGACTTTTGATCTTCCTTGTCACCATAGTGACTTTCTTAATATCTTTTTCTCAGAATACATGCAAAGATAATTTTCAAAACTGCAAAACCTTGTATTCCAAATTTTTCTTCCTTCCTCCCTCCTTCCCCTCTCCCCCAGACAGCAAGTAATCCAATATTAGCTGAACATGTGCAGTTCTTCTGAACATATTTCCACCTTTTATTAGGCTGCCCCAAAAAAATCAAATCAAAAAGGGAAAAAATGAGAGAATAAAACAAGCAAGCAAACAATAACAACAACAATAAATAAAAGGTGAAAATACTATGTTGTGATCCACATTCAGTCCCCATTCTCTGAATGAAGATGGCACTCTCCATCACAAGTCTGGATTGGAATTGGCTTGAATCACCTCATTGTTGAAAAGAGCCAAGTCCATCACAGTTGACCATCATATAATCTTATTGCTGTGTACAATGTTCTCTTGGTTCTCTCACTTCACTTAGCACCAGTTCATGTAAGTCTCTCCAGGCTTTTCTGAAATCATCCTTTCTTATCATTTCTTATACAACAATAATATTTCATTACATTCATACACCATAACTTATTAAGCCACTCTGCAACAGATGTGCATTCCTCAATTTCTGGGTCCTTGCCAACCACAGTAATTTCTAAGTCAGGTTCTTTTGCTGTTGTTGTTTGCTCATTTTCCCAGACTTTTTTTTTGACTTTTCTTGACTTTTACCTTTATATTAAAGTCAAGCTCTGCTTTCTGGGTGGAGGGAGCACTGGCCCAAGTTTCAGGCTTTGTGTGTTGCTGTTGTCAGAGCTAGTTATAAGGGCCTGTATGTTTTCAGTGTTTTCAAAGTCGTATGATTTAAAGAGAGGTGTGTTCTAAGGAGAGGTGCTTTCCTAGCCTGTGATTAACCAAAAGCACTTTTTTCTGTTCTGGAATTGTGACCAGAGTTCCCACTTCCCTGCAGCTGCAAGCTCTGGTATGCTAGTGTTCTTCTCACCCTGTGGCTACAATCCTGGAACCTTCTCTGGGCAATACAACTAAGTCCTGTACCCAGTGGAGCAAAGGGTCACCTGTAATCTCCTACTAACCAGTTGTCCAGCTCCCTTTCTGTCTGTAATCTGAGAGCTCTGGAAATGGCCATCACCAAAGCAGCTGCCCCCCTGCAGCTGCTGCTGGCTTATTGGGATGAGGCCTGTGTTATACTCTACTCCACTCTCACTCTAGTGAGACAGACCTTTCCTGATAATCTTGTAAAAGTTGTGTTGGATTGGAAAATTGTTTCACCTCAACCTTTTGTTGGTTCTGCTGCTCCAGAATTTGTTTAGAAACATTGATTTAAAATTTTGGAGGGGAATTTTACTCTGCCATCTTGTCTCTGCCTCCAAAGTATTAAGGACCAAAATCAATTTATAGTATTCTCAGGACACACTTTTATGCCTTTTTTTTAATCTTTCAAAGTCCAACTTAGATGCAACATATTCCAAATAGCTTTCTTTCATCTCCATCTCCTTTATTTCCATCATCTTTATTTAGAGAAAATATTCCCTGCTTCCTCAAATTTTTAGATCAATTAGTTTTTTCCCCCTTTGCTCCTATTCTATCTGGTATCATACTTAGGTATACAGATTTCATCCATCTCTTCCTTTGTCTCCATTCTCTCTCCAACCCATCGTTTAGCCATTAACTACAAGGACAGGATTATGTTGCTTTCTCTTATTAATATCCCCAGTTTCTTGTGTTGAGCCACCTCCTCCTTTACTTGTCATTAGGATTGGAAATTGAGGTTTAAAAAAAAAAAGCCCAGGAAAAACCTAGAAGCTTTGACCATCTTTACATACCAGTGTATCATAAATTCCAGTTGCTTTATCTCAATCCTTGCTAGGATAATTCTCCATCCTTGTTGTCTCCTGTCCCCTTTCTTATCTTGACCCTCTTACCCTGTCAGGATTAAGTTGTCATCCTTTCCTGGAATTATGACTTGTCTATCCTCCCAGTGACTTTTCCCCCCTTATCTGCTTTTGTTTTCCCTATTATACCCTAGTTACCTAAAACCCTATATAAATTCCCTGCCTCTGTTTGTTTGGACCAAGTGCTTTGGATAAGAGTCCCATCCGGTTAGCTAGCCTAAACTCCACATTAAAGATTAAAAAACAATCTTTTGCTTGCCTCAGTTTCTCTGGTATTACGTTTGGAAGCTCCAAAGAGGTATGAGAGATTGGAGAACAAGATTAGAGATTGGAGAACCTCGGGCCTCAGTAGGGAGCCTTGAGCTGGCTAGTCCTAGACTCTTTTAAGGGGGTCAGCCTTTGGTTCATTTCAGAGCCCCCAGGAGAGATTAGGTCTGGTTGCAGAAAAGACTCACTGCCCACAGACTCTATTTGGCCTAAGTGGAAAATCTGGTTTGAAACCCTTACAAGATAAGTTTTCTATCTAGTCTGATTGCTAGCAAATCTGGGTCCCAAGAAAAAGTTGGATTGATGAGTCATACAATTCTGAGAAGTGCCAATGGTATGCCATGTGACACTACTTGATTTGGGTGCCTTTGGGCACAAATCTGGGTGCTTTTTAAGCATTAACTTGGTCCTGGTTGCCTTCAGGCACAAATTTGGGTGCTTTTCTCTAGTATTACACTTGTACATAGTAAGCTTTTAATAATAAAAGTATGTTGATTTGGAGTAGATGAATTATACAGATTCAGCCTACTGTGTATGTCTGATGACTACTATAATTACATTTGAATATTTAAAGATATACACCATTGAGGAAATGGAATTCAGGGATACAAGTGGCAGTATTTCCCATCTCAGTTTTTCTGGACTCTGTAACTCTAAAAATCTGTATAGTTCAGCATCTAATGCAATAATTTTTAAATTGAAAGAGACCTTAGATGCCATTTATGTTTGATAACTATGAAAAACACTAGCTTATGGCTTACCACCTAGAAGAAAATTGCAAGCCAAATCTAGTTGCAATGGACATCAAAGGTTTATTTAAATTATTCTGTTGAGTCATAATTTTGTTGTCAAATATTTTAAATATGTTTTGGGGGTACCTAGAAACCCCTTTGTTGTATAGACATTTTATTATAGGCAAACAGAGCAGTTTATAAAATTAAAGGGTTATATTAGATATTTTCTTAGATCCCTTCTAGAACTGTCAGTCTCTGATTGTATCACTTTACAGGGTTTTTCTGTGTGTAATAAATTCAGTACAAGACCTTATACTCATAGGTACCCCACACATATCAAGTGATCATGATGAATTCAGAACGTTAATTTAGTATTTAAAAGGAATTTCAAACCAATGAACACAGGTATGCAATGTTCTCTTGGTTATCTCACTTCACTTAGCATCAGTTCGTGTAAGTCTCTCCAGGCTTTTCTGAAATCATCCTGCTAATCATTTCTTTTACAACAATAATACTTTACGATTGTAAAGCTGTCAAAAGCAGCAGCTTTATAAGGAAATAAAATGCAAGTTTTAAAGAACAAAGACAAACAGAAGTTACAAAGAGTACAGTTGTGGAGTTATATTGTTGTTTATAATGTTGTTTCTAAGGTTTATTACTGATAATAATATAAAAGTTTTATTTATAATAACTAATAGCAAAGTTCTATAGTACTTTATGGTTTATAGAGCTCTTTCCTCACAATTCTGTGAGATAGATAATGAATCTATTATTATTATTTCTCTTTTCCAGAAATATCCTATTTAGACCCTAAAAATCTTTATCCCAAATCCTATTTGCACTGGTAAGTCAGATCCACAGAGGGCAGCTACCTAAAGGTTCCTTCAGAGTTCTAGGGATACCCCCAAAGTAGGTCAAGAAGTTGAGGATATTTTTCAAATATTAACAGTAATCCCCCATTGCAGTATATTCTCCCCAGTATCAATAGCCAGTGATTGTTGCTCCAATATTATTTGACAGTTATCTTCTCAATATCAGTGTTAACATTGCTTAGCATCCACTATCAATGTAATCAGTTAATAACAATTGTTTTTTTATAAATGAATAATTACTAAGTCTATATAGTAAGAACAAATGCACAAAACCATTTCTCTTGTGGTAGGACTCATAGTCTGTTCTAAAGAAAGGTGGTCTCAAACTTAATCAAGTTGCTACAAAATATTTGGCCCACCAAATTTATTTCCAAAGGTGCATAGTGACTGGGCCATTCACTCTCTTCAATTCAATTCAATTCAATAAATATTTATTAAGCACTAACTATGTGCCTAGCCTTGTGTAAAGCACTAGAAACACAAATATGAAACAGAAAGACAATCCCTGCCCTCAAGGAGCTTACAATTGTATAGTTACAATTGACTGTAACAAAAAGAGAGATGAAAAGCAGTGGGAGAGGAGAGGAATTGAGTGAGGAAGAGGAGGCCATTGGGAGTATCCAGTAGGAAGGCATGATGGTCTGTGGAGTGAAAACCAAGCAAAGTTGTTCATGGAAAGTGGAGAATTACTTGCAAAGTTCTGAGCCCTTTATAAAGGAATTCTTTGGCAGGAGTTTATTGCTCTACCCTCTAGCCCTCCAATCACAGAAGACAAGCAACTGAAGAAGTGAGAAGGTGTCAAGTATCAAAAAAATGAATCAATCTATATGCTGAGCTTGATCCACTGCTAAATTGCATCAATCAGATCACTTTTGGGGGCTACTTGGGTACACAGTTCTGCTTCAGGCAAACTCCAATTTTGGATCTTATTCTTGGCTCTCTGTTCCTTTTATCTCTTACAAGGCACTATGCTAAAGAGAATATAGATATAAATAGGACATGGCTCCAACCTATATAAAAGTATAGCTGAGAAACTCACAGCACCCTTTGCTTGCTTTTTGGAGCTCAGAGAATCACCCTTTTATCTTGTTTGCCTTTTATTTTCAAATAGCACTAATGGCATCTGTTGAGGGAGAAATAATTCTATAGAATGACAACTAGGTAGAAAAAAAAAGTTGAGTTTCTCTGTTGGGGATTTTTGTAAACCACTTTAATCTCTAGCACAACAGACAACTAAAAGACATTTTCTTCACCACAAAATAAGTAGACAGGAAATAGAAAAAACCTGAAGTAGAGTTGGATCCCTTTACTCTCTATTACCATGATTTTCCCTTAGCAGATTTATCAAACATCCCTGTGGTTCTTCTGACCCATTCTCATAGAAGTAGGTCCTCATTGAACAGTCTCATACAGATGACAAAGTTTCAGAGGTCAAACAAATAATAAGTGCCAAAGTTGAAATTCCAACTTAGGCCTTCAGATTTCCCAACCTTTTCCCATTTTTCTCTAATATGCAGGTTTCATATATAAGCCATCAAAAATCACTCAAGACAAAGATTAAAAGTTTAAAATGTGTCATTCAAAATTTTAAAGTGAATGCAACTTCTAGAAAGAATAACTAATGTGACACAATGTCAAAATTACCTTAAATGCAATCATCTCCATATTATTATTAAATCTTACTATGTACAAAGCAATACTCTAAGCACTTAAGATACAAAGAAGAGAAGTAAAATTCCCTGAATTCAAGTTTTCATTTTCATTTTACCACATAAGAAAGCACAAGGGCAAAAATAAATACAAGATATGATAGGAATAATCAATTAAAAAGATCAAAAGAAATACCCAGAAAAGGTTAAAAAAGGTAAAAAAAAATTTGAGGATCAGTGGAAGTTGGGGCACTGGGAAAAAAGGGATTTTGAGAGGCCAAAGTGAGAAGGTATTCTAAGAAAAGAAATGACCTGCTTGAACTGAATTGAGGGCATGGGATACCAGGTTTGGGAGAAAGCTAATAAATCAATCTGTCTAGGACATGGAGTAAAGAAGGAGAATATGCAGTGGAGTGAAAAGAGAACTGACCCTGAACACCTAAAATCAGAAAATCAGGCTTAAAATCCTACCACTGATTCTTACTTATGTGAACTTATTTTTTCATGATAGCTTTTTATTTCCCCAAATATTTGCAAAAATAGTTTTCAACATTTGCCTTTGCAAAACTTTGTGCTCCAAATTTTTCTCCCTCCCTCTCCCCTTCTTCCTCCTTCCCTAGACAACAAGCAATTCAATATAGGTTAAATATGTACAAAACAGGTTAAATAGGTTAAAAATTCTTCTAAACATATTTCCATATTCATCATGGTGAAGAAGAAAAATCAGATCAAAAGGAGAAAAAAAAACCCATGAGAAAGGGAAAAAAAAAAACAAGCAAACAAACAACAACAAAATGTGAAAATACCATGCTTTGATCCACATTCAATCTCCATAGTACTTTCTCTGGATGGGGATGGCTCTTTCCATCACAAGTCTATTGGAATTGTCCTGAATCATCTCATTTTTGAAAAGAGACAAGTCTCCCACGGTTGATCATGGCATAATCTTCTTGTTGCTGTGTACAATGTTCTTCTGGTTCTACTTACTTCATTCAGCATCAGTTCTTGTTTCTCCAGGGCTTTCTAAAATCATCCTGTTGATCATTTCTTTTAAAACAATAATATTTCATAACATTCATATACTGTAACTTATTCAGCCATTCCCCAACTGATGAGCATCCACTCAGTTTCCAGGGTTTTTTTGTCACTACTAAAAGGGCTGCTACAAACATTTTTGCACATGTGATCCTTTTTCACTTTTTTTGTAATCTCTTTGGGATATAAAACCTGGAGTGATATTACTAAATCAAAGGATATGCACAGTTTTCTAGCCCTTTGGGCATAGTTCCAAATTGCTTTCCAGAGTGGTTGAATCAGTTGTATGTGAATTTATTAATCTCCCTGGGCCTCAGTTTCCCTATTTATAGAATGAAGACAATGGACTGCATTATCCTTACCCCTATATCACTCTCACATCCCTTTAAATTTTACATCCACATCCTATTGTCCTAAGAGGAATAATATAAAATAAGACTGACTGGGAAAGTAGATATGAGTCAGATTTTGAAGAACCTTAATTGCCAGGATAAGGGGGTTGTATTGTCATAGAGAGCAGCTGAAGTTTTTTTGAATAGAAGAATGATATAAAATCTGTGATTTTGGAAACCTGAACTGAAGAAGGTAAAGATTTCAGAAAAGACCAGTTAGAAGTGGCAAAAGAACTAAAGTATTGGCAATATTAAGACAGCAAAAGAACAAATTCAAAATCTGTCATGGATGAAGAAGGGAAAGAGAACAAGCATTTATTAAGTACCTAATATATACCAAACATTGTGTTAAGTGCTTTATCTCATTTAATCCTCACAACAACTTTGTGAAATATATATATATATTATTATTATTATTATCCCAGGGGTTTTTTTGTTTGTTTGTTGGGGTTTTTTTTTTACAGATTACAGATAAGGAAACTGAATCAGACAGAGGTTAGTGAGTTGTTCAGAGTCATACAGCTGGTAAGTGTCTGAATTCAGGTCTTCCTGATTACAGATTCAGTGCTTGATTTACTGTAACGTCTAGGTGCATTTTAGTGGTAAAAAGTTACAAAGTTCTCACTCATCTGAAATTTTAAAATATTCGGTAATAATGGTAATAAAAGCCATGTGTTAACTGAGGGCAAATGGATGTAATTCAGACTTGGATACTTACCAATAATAACATCATGGCTTTTGACCCCACCCAGGGATTTCCCTAGGAATATCAGAATGTTGTTTGTGTTTAGTTCTCCTCTAAATAATGAAATTGGCTCTCAACTCCAATGCAATATTCAATCTTGTTCTGATATTAAATATAAGACAGATTTTATTTAACTGATCAGAAATTGCAAAGGACTTATAATCAAGATAGCTTTCCTCTGTCCCTTCCATAGGAACCTATCTAATTCTCCAGATTTGCAGCATTGATTCAGGAGATGGAGCCAGAAAAAGTCAGAACTTAGACTAATACAGTCAAGCAACATATATGACCTACTCTTATGGGTTCCTGAAATATAAAATCAAGAGAGCCTTGGTATTTCAAAATCACAAGCATATCCTAAGAAGCTTAATTTTTGGCTTTTTTCCAATGACAAAAGAATAGCAGAATTAGTTTGATCAGAAGTTTAGAAAGAGAACTGTTTTGTTCTCAATGTATAAATGGTATGTGGAATAACTCAGAGAAATTCCACAGAATATATCTTACTGATTCACAACAATTTTGAATCTAAGTAATGTTTATCAAAAACCAATTGACCTCACCAAATGAGAAATTAGTGATAGTAAGATTCACTATACTACATGTAAACTAGAACTGAAGTTACAAAAATTCACTTTATTCAAGTTTTTTATAAGAGGTCTGTGTTTTCTTGCACAACATAACTAATGTGGGGGGGGAAGGCCGAGTAAAGAATAATCAGTGACTTTCATAACTATTTACCTAGATCTAACCCCTATGTTGACCTAGAATCTTGCATTTCCAACTGCAATACTTCCAAAATAGTGTTTACTGCCATCATTCTGGGGAAAAAACCATTATTTTATTTGTGGAGATGAAGTCTGGCAAATCCTCCTTCAGGCACTGAAGTAGTCACAGGTACTGAAGTCAAAAAAAAAAGAGTCTTGCCACCAAAGTCCTTTGTATTGTCAAATGAGTCTACTTCAGAAACTGATGTGAGTTTTCTCTGTAGAAGTGGCATTTCCATCTATTTTGATACTGTACCCTTAGTACTATAGGACCTTTACGTTTTATGTAGCTAAAATTTTCCATATATGTTGTATCCTCTATTAGAATGTGAGCTCCCTGAGAGCAGACTGTCTTTTCCATTGTATCCCCAACTTGAAAAAATAAATGCTTAATAAATACTTTTAAAAATTATTCACTTATTTCTTATGAATAGGGCTACTTTTGCCTTTCTTTGTATTCCTAGAGCTTAACACAGTTCTTAGCACTAATAGTAAATGAATTCTTAATTGGTTGATTGGATTACAGTAGAGAAAGATTTGAGACCAGAGAGAAATCAGAAGTCTATTGAAATGGCCCATGAAAGATGATGAATGCTTGAACTTGGATAGTGGCTATAAGAGGGAAAAGGGAAAGCCCAGGGAAGAAAGATTCATGGTTAATAAATGTAACTTGGATGAAGATCCAGCAAAAGAGACTGAGGAGAATTGATCAGAAACAAGAGGTGAATCAAAGAGAGAGCAATGATAGAAAAATGCAGAGAGAACATCTAGGAAAGAGTTGTCAACAGTATCCAATGCTACATAGAGGTTAGTAAGTATGACTAATGTAAAGTTTCAAATCTGCCTCAGATACTTAATAGCTGTGTAACCCTGGGAAAATCACTTAACCCTGTTGGTGTAGTTTCTTCATCTGTCAAATGAGCTAGAGAAGGAAATAGTGAATCACTGCAGTATCTTTGCCAAGAAAACTCCAAATGGGATCACGAAGAGTTAAACAGGACTGAACAAGTGTCAAGTTAAGTGCTATTTGTCCGAGATACATAGTAGCATTAGCCAGTTATGAAGTCAGCATATACCCTTAGACAAGAAAAAATGTGTTGTTCTGTTGCAAGGGTCAAGTGACACTGAAGTTATAGTAACCCTTAAGGAAGGAGTGAAGGATACTCACTGTGCCCAAGGAGTGAGATGACAATTAAATGGAAGCAAAGCAGAGTTTGTGACTTTCACCTGATAATATGCTAACAGCATATGTGAATCTTGTTTGATTAAAGCTTTCCTTTTTGCCTCAGTTGTCTGAAAATCTGGCAGAGGGAATAGATGGCTGGTGAAAGATTGTAAGAAGTAATACAAGCTGGGGCAGTGGATAGAGCACTCAACCCTGAGGACCAGAGTTCAAATCTGGCCTTAGACACTTAACACTTCCTACCTATATCCTAGGCAAATTACTTAACTCCAATTGCCCCATCCAAAAAAAAAAAAAGGAAGTAATATCAGGCAAGAAGTGATATTGTTTTGCTAAAAAGATTCAAGTTCCAGTCCCCAGAAGACATCCTAGTTAAGACAACAGCAGAAATTGTAGTTGTGTGTGTGGAGTAATGTACCAGACTGTTCAAGTGCCAGAAAGCTATTCAGAGCTTCTAGCCCTACAAGCACAAAAGTTTACATAATGACTTTGTTCATATGGGTCTAGAGCTATGAGGAATAGATATTATTGGCCCAATCTAGCTACAGATGTAGAAACATGATTTGTGATCATTTTGTGCCAACTGATGCTCAGAACTTGGAGAATGTAAGCTCTAAGAAGCTCTTGGTGTCCATCTGCATTTACTTTCCATTTTTAGAAGATAGTAAGAATTTAAGCCATATATTGGTGGTGATATTATTTTACAAGGTATGTACAGGCATATAAAATCAGAAACCAGAAAGCTTCCACTAGTTAGAAAGGAAGGAAATAAACATTTATTTACTAAGCACACACATATGTGCTAGATACTTTACAAATATTGTCTCATTTAATCCTCAGCCCTGTGAAATAAATGTTATTATTACCTCTCCCCTTCCATTTTATACTTGGGGAAACTGAGGCAGGCAGAGGTTAAAGCACTTGCCTAGGGTCACACAACTAGTAAGTGTCTAAGGATAGATTTGAGGAAAGGTATTCCTGATTCCAGAATCGGAGGAATATCTCCTGGGTCATCCATCTATCTCTGTGGTATTACGTATTAAGCATTTTTGTATTATTTTATTACATATTAAGGGAGAGGTGTTTTTCAGTGTATGATTTTTCTTCTAGTATATATTTTGGCCAAGGCAGAGACTTTGAAAGTAAATTGCTAAATAAAAGTTAGTATAGCCCCACTCACAGGGAGACTTGGTCCCCTGAAAAACAGCCATGTTACTGAATATGACGAACAATTACATGTTCCCAAGTACAGGAAAAGGAAGTTTCTGATCAACCCTATCTTCATTCACTCTGAGGTCTTCTTATTCATTAAAAAAAAAAATTCAGAAATCTAGTCCCTCTTCCTTCCGGGGGTGGAGCCATGGTGGCAGAGATCAGACAGGAGTCTCTGTAACCTCCTCTAACCTCCCCTCAAACCAACAACATATGAAGCCTCTAGACTGATTCTGAAGCAAAAAAATCTACAATATCTGGAGAACAACACGATTCTAGAAGAAGATACTCTGGAAGAACCTCAAAACAGGTCTGTTTTAATGGGGCAGGGGGTTGCCTACTGAACCCAGACTGCAGCGCAGGGAGACCGGGGCAGGGAGCTGGAGCAGGGAACTGGAACAGGAGTCGGAACAGGAGTGGGAGCGTTGTGCTTTTCACACACCTGGGAGTCTTCTGCGAGCCTCTTGGAACAATTTGTCCTGATTGTGGGCAGGTGGTTTGGAGGGTCTGCCTTTTGAGGGGGATAGATTGTGAACCACTGAACCCCTGATGAGCATCGGACCTAGCTGCCATTACACAGCACCTTAAAGCAATCAATCAAACAACAGGACTGATAAGCACCAGAAATAATTCAATCAGCAGAACTGCCCAGTTCCTGAAATAACTCAATCAGCAGAACTGCCCCAGGGCAAATTAAAGCAGCTGTCCCACCTTTGCCCTAAACAGACCTCACACCTTTAAAAAAAAAATGAATAAAAAACCAAAAAGAGCTCTCACCATAGACAACTTTTATGGAGAGAGGGAAGAACAGACCTCAAATCCTGAGGCCCCTAAAGGTAAAGCAACTCCAGAAAAAGCCCCAAAGAGAGACATAAATTGGTCTCCATGTCACAAGGCTTTCTTTGAAGATTGCATAAAAAATCTTAAAAGAGAGTTAGAAGAAACATGGGGAAATGAAATGAGATCACTGCAAAATAAAATAGAAAAAATGGAAAAAGAATGCAATGAACAAAAAAATGTAATTGGTCAATTGCAAAAGGAACTAAAAACAGTAACTGAAGAAAATAAGACATTAAAAATTAGAATCGAACAATTGGAAATGAATGACTCATCAAGACTTCAAGAATCAGTTGAACAAAAACAAAAAAATGAAAAGATAGAGAAAAACATGAAATATCTCCTAGGAAAAACAACTGACCTGGAAAATAGATCTAGGAGAGACAATCTAAGGATTATAGGGCTTCCTGAAAGCCATGATGAAAAAAAGAACCTGGATACTATATTCCAGGAAATCATAAAAGAAAACTGCCCTGATATTTTAGACCCAGA
>JAJPUD010002219.1:279904-341772 GCA_023553655.1 Myrmecobius fasciatus | reverse complement strand
TTAACAATTTAGTGTTTGATAAACCCAAAGACCCCAGCTTTTGGGATAAGTACTCACTATTCAGCAAAAACTGCTAGGAAAATTGGAAACTGGTGTGGATGAAATTAAGGCTTGACCCATACCTAACACCACATACCAAGATAAGATCTAAATGGGTTCAAGATCTAGATATAAAGAGTGATTTTGTAAGCAAGTTAGAGGAAGGTAATATAGTTTACCTCTCAGACCTGTGGAGATGGAATAAATTTATGTCCAAAGAAGATCTGGAACTCCTAATTGAACACCAGATGGATAATTTTGATTATATTAAGTTAAAAAGTTTCTGTACAAATAAAACTAATGCAGACAAGATTAGGAGGGAAGCATGAAATTGGGAAATCATCTTTACATTTAATGGTTCTGATAAATGCCTCATTTCTAAAATATATAGAGAATTGTTTCACATATATATAAGAATTCAAGCCACTCTTCAATAGATAAGTGGTCAAGGGATATGAACAGACAATTTTCAGATGATAAAATTAAAACCATCTCTAGTCATATGAAAAGTTGCTCCAAATCACTGTTGATCAGAGAAATGCAAATTAAGACAACTCTGAGGTTCCACTACACACCTGTCAGATTGGCTAAAATGACAGGAAAAGATAATGATGAATGTTGGAGGGGATGTGGGAAAACTGGGACACTAATACATTGTTGGTGGAACTGTGAACGGATCCAACCATTCTGGAGAGCAATTTGGAGCTATGCTCAAAAACTTATCAAACTGTGCATACCCTTTGACCCAGCAGTGTTTATACTGGGCCTATATCCCAAAGAGATTTTAGAGGAGGGAAAGGGACCCACATGTGCAAGAATGTTTGTGGCAGCCCTTTTTGTAGTGGGTAGAAACTGGAAACTGAATGGATGTCCATCAGTTGGAGAGTGGCTGAATAAATTATGGTATATGAATGTCATGGAATATTATTTTTCTGTAAGAAATGACCAGCAGGACGATTTCAGAGAGGCCTGGAGGGACTTGCATGAACTGATGCCGAGTGAAATGAGCAGAACCAGATCATTATACACAGCAACAACAATATTACATGATGATCAATTTTGATGGACATGGCTCTCTGCAACAAAGAATTGTCTCAAACCAGTTCCAATTGTTCACGGAAAAAAACCATATACACCCAGAGAGAGGGATATGAAATATGGACCATAACGTAACATTTTCATGATCTCTATTGATGTTTGCTTGCATTGTGTTGCCTTTCTCTGATTTTCTTTTTTTTCTTGTAGATAGGATTTTTCTTACACAACTTGTCAAGTATTTCAATATTATTGACATATAGTGGATTTCCTGGCATCTAGGGGAGGGGAGGGAACTGGGGGTAAAAGTTGTAATGCAGAGCTTTGTAAAGATCAGTGCTGGGGAACTACCCATACATATGTTATACAAATAAAAGGCTTTCAAAAAAAATACATTAAAGTTGCCTTCAAAGATGGGAAACAATATTTACAGCAAGTGTTTCTGATAAAGGCATCATTTCTCAAATATATAGAGAACTGAATCAAATATTTAAGAATACAAATCATTCCACAGTTGATAAATGGTCTAAGGATATGAACAGGCAGATTTCAGATGAAGAAATTAAAGCTACCTAGAAATATGAAAAAATGCTCTAAATTATTATTGATTAGAGAAATGCAAATTAAAATAACTGAGGTATTACCTCATATATATCAGATTAATATTATAGAAAAGGAAAATGATAAATGTTGAAGAAAATGTGGGAAAATCAGGACATAATGCATTGTTGGTGGAGTTGTGAACTGATCCAATCATTCTGAAGGGCAATATGGAACTATACCCAAAGGACAATCAAACTGTTCATATCCTTTGATTCAGCAATACCACTATTATGTCTTTTTCCCCAAAGAGATCATGGAATGTAATGAAATACTATGGTAATATAAGAAATGATGAGCAGGCAGATTGCAGAAAAACCTGGAAAAACTTAGATGAACTGATAAAGCAAAATAAAATGAATAGAACCAAGAGAACATTGTACATAGTAACAGCAACATTGTATAATAATTGACTTAGCTCTTCTTAGCAATGCAATGATTGAAAATAATTTCAAAAGATTCATGATGGAAAATGCCCTTTACATCCAGAGAAAGAACTGTAGAGTATGAATGCAGATCAAAGCACACTGTTTTCCCTTTTCTTCCTCCTTTTTTTTGTTTCTTCTTTTACAGTGTGATTAATGTGGAAATGTATACATGATTGTACATGTATATCCTATATCAGATTACTTGCGGTCTTGGGAAGAGGGGATAAGAGGGAGAGAGAAAAAAACTTGAAATTCAAAATCTTATTTAAAAAAATGATTGTTGAAAACTATCTTTCCATGTAATTGGAAAAAATAAAATACCATTTGCCAAAAAATAAAATAAAATTGTCTTCAAAAGGGATAATCTATTGACTTCTCACTTGTTCCTCTGCCTTCTTTTAGACAACCATTGTTATCATCTGTGACCTCCAATCCCTTGACCCCTCAATTCTCTCTTAGACCATTTTTCCTGTAATAGCCACTTTCTTTTCTCCAAATCGATTCTTTGCTGAATCAGCTCAGCTGTACACTCTGTCTCCTGAGTCCTCAGCTCCCATATCATGTTGTTGATTATGCCCAGTCAGGCCTCAGCCTTGAATCGTTCCCACCATTCGTTGCTTTTGTACTCACAACATGTTGCTAAAGAGAAGTGAAGAAAATCATGCAGCCATTCTGACTGAGTCCAATAAAAATATATATATATTACCAGACTTTACTTGGGCTCTCACTGCTGTTAGGCAGTCCTTCCATACCTCTCTTACTAATTTTACTGTCCCACTCTCCCCAGTGGTTCTTTCAAACTTTTTCATCTCTTCTCAGACCTACTGTGGTTCACCCCTCCCCTCATTTTCTCAGTTGAGAACCTTGCTTCATTTTTTACAGAAAACATTGAGGCCATTTGCTGTGTATTCCTTCTTCCCTCTTCCTCAGCTCCTTTCACTCAGCTGCCCTCTCCCACTTTCTTCTCCTTCCCCTCTGTTTCACATGATGAAGTGGCCTTGCTCTTCCAAGGCTTACCTGTTTATCTGTTCCAGTGGTAACATGTCAGATTGTCTGCTCCAAAAGATTGCCTCCTTTGTAATTCCTACTCTTTCATTTATTTTCAGTTTCTTCCTTTCAACTACCTTCAAATATGCCATGTCTCCCCTATCCTGAAACCTTTCCTCTTGATCCTTCCATCTCTGCTATTATCTCTATCTCCTCTGCATTTTGTAGCTAAACTCCTTCAAAAGACTATCTTCTATAAGGGCCTATGTTTTCTTCCCCTCCACTCCATTTCTTCTTAACTCCTTACAATCTGACTTCCAACCTTATCCTTACTCTGAAACTGATTTCTCAGGAGATACTAATGATCTCTTAACTTTCAGATCTCATAACTTTTTCACAATCCTTATTCTTCTTTTTCTTCAGCCTTTGGCCACTGCTAATCATTCTTTCTTCCTTGATATTCTTCTTTCAAGGGTTTCAGGATGTCCCTTTCTCTTGGTTTTCTTTCTTTTTAATCTGACTTCTCCTTCTCTGTCTTATTTGCTGGATCCTTCTCCAGGTCATTCCCTCAAGAGTTCTGTCCTTGGCCCCCTTCTCTTTTTCCTCCATACTATTTCATTGGTGGTCTAATCAACTCCCAAGGACTTAATTACTATCTCTATGCTGATGATTCTCAAAGGTGCCTTTGCTACCCCAATCTCTCTCCTGGCCTAGGATTTTACATTTCCAACTGCCTTTCAGACATCTTGAACTGGATGTTCAGTAGAAATCTTAAGCTCAGTAACTCCAAGACAAAACTCATCTTTCCCCTTAAATTTCTCCTCCTCTTCCCTATTACTTATCCTCCTACTCCCTCAGCCTCAAAACTTAGAAGTCATCCTGGATTGTTCTTTTATCCTCCATATCCAAGCTCTTGCAAAACCCACAGATCTCCACCTTTTGCCAAACAAACATCTCTCAAATAGGTCCCCTTCTTTCCTGTAATGCAGCCAGCACTTTATTTCAGGTGCTCCTCACCTCACATCTTGATTATTGCAATAGCCTTGCTGGTGTGTCTGCCTGCTCCAAGTTTCTCTCCATTCCAATTCATTTTTCATTCATTCAGCCATCAAAATGATTTTCCTGAAATGCAAAATCCAGTCATCATCTTCCCTACTCAGTAAAGTCCAGTGGCTTCCTGTTCTAGGAGCATATATACAACGTGCTTTATTTGGCATTCAAAGCTATTCATAACCTAGCCCCCTTCCACCTTTCTAGTCTTCTTACATTTTACCTCCCAAACAGGTACTTTTCAGTCCAATGACACTGATTCCATGGCTATTCCACAAACAAGAGGCTTTATATCTCAACTTTGGGCATTTTCTCTGGCTATTCTAAAGTGGAATGCTCTCCCTCCTCTGCTCCAACTGTTTACTTCCCTAGTTTCTACAGGGAACCTTTTCTAATCCTTTAATTCCATGCTTTTTCTCTTTTAATTATTTCATATTTAAAATGGTCGAAAGATATGAACAGACAATTTTCAGAGGATGAAATCAAAACTATTTGTAGTCATATGAAAAGGTGCTCCAAATCATTATTGATCAGAGAAATGCAAATTAAGACAACCCTGAGGTACCACTACACACCTGTCAGATTGGCTAAAATGACAGGAAAAGATGATGAATGCTGGAGGGGATGTGGGAAAGCTGGGACACTAATACATTGTTGGTGGAACTGTGAACGGATCCAGCCATTCTGGAGAGCAATCTGAAACTATACTCAAAAAGTTATCAAACTGTGTATACCCTTTGACCCAGCAGTGTTTCTATTGGGCTTATATCCTAAAGAAATCATAAAGGAAGGAAAGGGCCCCACATGTGCAAGAATGTTTGTGGCAGCTCTTTTTGTAGTGGCTAGAAACTGGAAACTAAGAGGATGCCCATCAATTGGAGAGTGGCTGAATAAATTATGGTATATGAATGTCATGGAATATTATTGTTCTGTGAGAAATGACCAGCAGGACGATTTCAGAGAGGCCTGGAGAGACTTACATGAACTGATGCTGAGTGAAATGAGCAGAACCAGGAGATCATTATACACGGCAACAACAATACTATATGATGATCAATTCTGATGGACATGGCTCTCTTCAACAATGAAATGTTTCAAACCAATTCCAGTTGTTCACTGAAGAAAGCCATATACACCCAGAGAGAGGGATGTGAAATGTGGACCACAACATAACATTTTCATGCTCTCTATTGATGTTCGCTTGCATTGTGTTTCCTTTCTTTGATTTTTCTTTCTTGTGGATATGATTTTTCTTACCCATACCCACAACAAGATAAGTGTGGAAATATGTATACATATATTTGATTTGTCAAGTATTTTAACATAATTAACATGTAGTGGACTTCCTGGCATCTAGGGGAGGGGTGGGAACTGGAGGTAAAATTTGTAATGGAAAGCTTTGTAAAGATCAATGCTGAGGAACTACCCATACATATGTTATGCAAATAAAAAAATAAAAATAAAATAAAAATAAAATGGAAAAAAAATTATTTCATATTTATCCTGCATATAGTTTACTATGTAGGTATTTGTTTGCATGTGATCTCCCACATTAGATAGTAAGCTTCTTGAGAGTAGGAACTGCCTTTTGCCTCTGTTTTTATTCATAACCATTGCTTGGCAGGTTTCTGGCACACATTAGGCACTTAGTTAATGATTATTGATTGATTGATTTTAGCATATCCTAATCACACAAAGCAGGGATAATGGACTTGGTCACACCAAATAGCCATGCTTACTATGTCTTTATTCTTTACTAAAGAATACATATTAAAACAATGTCCGCACAAAGCTCTTCCCTGACCCAAGCTCAGGGAAGATCTGAGAGACTCTCCACTAGATTGGCTACTGGATGATTAAATCTTTGTTGGGATACAGATTTATTTTTAAATACACACACACACACACACACCCTTGATATGTTATTTCCTCAACAGATATAGAGACAGTGACATCTCTATAGAGGTAGAGACATTCATCTCTATTAGTAATTGCAGTCCTTGAGAGTAGGTATTATTTCATTCTTCCTATTTGTCCTTCCAACCTAAAGTAAATACAATATCTGGCTCTTAGTAAGGGCTTAGTATATGCTTATTGGTTAATTGACTGTTTACCTCGTGGTGATTCCATGAAAGACTTGAGTGGAGTGGTTGATGTTAGGGCAACTTAGAAATAAGTAAGGGCTGTGCTAGAGACTGAGTAATTATAGGCAAATCACTTACATTCTCAGGATCTAAATTCAGGAAAGGTACAGTTCTCCAAATGGATGAAATCATAGATTTAGATTCCCCCTCAGAAAAAGGAATAATATAAGTTCTTTTATTAAATATATTTAAATGCTTTTTTTTAACCTAATGGTAATGACAATGGTAATGGATAAACTGCTAGTTTTGAATGGCAGTGTTGTTTCTTGAAGTCTTGAGATAATCAGATAGGTCATAACCTTTGAGTTGTTTTTGTCCTTATCCCTTAAGTTGAGTAATTTTTTCCTTTGTCAAGAAAATGAATATATCTGCATGTCTTTTTCAACATTATATTGTCTTGGTCTGTTTTATTACCTTGCAATTAACATAGACAAAAAGTTCATCTCAACTGTGCAGTAAATAGTTTTGGCACTAAAAGACTTTTAGAATTGTTGTAGTCATTTTTTCCTTTATTTTCTATTATGCTTCTTGTCATTTTCCCCTCCAAGATGACTTCCTTTTAACCTCTTTAATTTGTATTACTATTATGTTTATAAATTTGTACCACTAATCCTGCTATCTAGGGGAGGGGTGGGGAGTAGGGGGGAAAATTTGTAACAGAAAGCTTTGTAGGGGTTAATGTTTAGGAATTACCCATACATATGTTTTGCAAATAAAAAGTATTAATAATAAAAAAATAAAAAAAAAATAAATAAATAATAAAAATAAATTTGTACCACTAGATGTCATTAGACTAAAAAAGGTTGGTAGGCTAGTCTTTCAAAGATAAATTTTAACTTCTTTGACAAATAGATATTCAAGTATGTTAAGAAGATTTAGAAAATAAAAAACAAAAAGTAATATATAGAATGAAAGAAGAAAACTTAAGATATTTTAAAAGATCACACATCTGAAAACCTGTATAATATGAATGTAATAGAATAATGTGTAGTCAGGTAATCAGCAAGCATTTATTAAGTACTTACTGTATGTCAGGCACTGTACTTAGTGCTAGGGTTTGTTTATCCTTTGTTTTCTTTTTTTTTTTTTTTTTTTTTTGCTGAGGCAATTGGGGTTAAGTGACTTGCCCAGGGTCACACAGCTAGGGAATGTTAAGTGTCTGAGACCAGATTTGAATTCAGGTCCTCCTGACTTCAGGGCTGGTGCTCTATCCACTGTGCCACCTAGCTGCCCCTATCCTTTGTTTTCAAAGAGGACCATGACATGAATTAGATTTAAATGAGGGAGAGCTGTGCAAGGTCACTAGCCTCACTTTCTCCTCCAGAGGTGTCTGGGTTTAGTGGCCAAACATAGATCAAGATGGAGATGGTATCCTCATGCTAGGGTTATAAAGGAATGAAGGATATAAGCATTTATTAAGAGCCTACTATGTATCAGGCATTATGCTTAACGTTTTAGAAATATTTTCTCATTTGATCCTTAGAATGACCCTGTGAAGTGGGAGCTATCTTGTAGTTGATAAAACTGAGGGAGACAGAGATTAGTTGACTTGCCCAGAATCACTAGTTAGTAAGTGTCTGAAACTGGATTTGAACTTAGGTATTCTTGACTTGACTTCAGGCCCAGGACTCTCCACCATAACCTTGTACCTGTCTTTAAAATGAAAGAAAGAACAGTTCCTGCTCCAGGAGTTTCCCTGCTGGAAGAAATTATATGTAATTATCTCTATACTAAATATATATATATATACATATATGTATATGTATATATATACAAACATATATATACACATTATGCATACGTATTATATATATGTATATATATACTTATACATATACATATATAAACATAATGAGAGGTAATCTCTGAGACACTAGCTGTAGGACTGCTGGAAGGTGAGATTTTAGCCAAATGTTGAAGGATTTTTGCTAAGTTTGTCTTGTGCTAGGAACAGCAAGGAGACCAGTGTCATTTGTCAGTTATGTTTTAGAAAGGATTCTTGTTCTGCTATTTATTGGACTAATGACTTTGAGAAGATAGCAATAAATGGTGATTTATTTTTAAATAACTTTTTTTGTATTAATAACATTTGTATGCTCCCCTTCACAACCTCAAAGATTTATTATGTATCCCTCATTAAAATGTTAAGGATTTATCCCATGATAGCCTCAGAGCTATTTTACCTCCAGAAGATATGACTGACTTCTGTGTACTTGGACTAGACTAGTTGGCTCTTCTCATTTTGGTTTTCTTTAGTGCCATTTATACTTCTTCATGAAGCACATTAAGGCCTCTGATGTTAGAGTTCAGATGAAGGAGAAAGACAAATGTTAATAGACTTTTCCATTTTTGGACCTTTATTGTCCTTCCAGTTAGCATTAAAATGTTCTTCGGGTGAGCTGGGCTAGTTAAAGCTTTCATTAAACTTTCTGTAAATTCATTTTTCTTTCCACTGCTTCTTTTTGTTTTATGAAGGAATAAGGGCTCATAACCTTCCTTATATATACATACATATATATACATATATGTATTATTAGTTTGTTTGTTTTAAGCAAAGCAACTGGGGTTAAGTGACTTGCTAGGGTACTAGTAAGTGTTAAGTGTTTGAGGCTAGATTTGGACTTAAGTCTTTCTGACTTCAGGCTGGTGCCCTATCTATTGTGTCATCTAGCTCCCCCCCCCAACAGATTTATATTCTTTACTAATATTTCCCTTGACTACCACATTTCACTTCTTGGTTAAGAGATGAAATGTTTGGCTAACCCAGTTCCTAGACTCTTTTGGTTTGTTGTGGTGGTTGATTTATATCAGTTAAAACTACTTTCAGAATTGATGATTATCAATGTTTATTTTCTTATCCATTTCCCATTTTTTGACATTAATTTTTTAAATAGGTCATTCTTGAGCTGACTTAGTTGTATTTAATTATTTATCTTCCTCCCTCCCCCATAAATTTGGTATTGATTTTCATTGTCCTATCTAGTTGATGGTATGTATGCAAATGATTTATAAATAATTGTCACATTGATAACCAGTAATTTTGTCCTTCTTTAGGAGAAAATCCATTTTGTTTTTTAATGATGTGATGGGCTGTTTTTCTTGAAGAAACTATTCTTGATTAAGATAAGGGACATCTGTGTATTCTTTAAGCCTATAGTCTCTTTAGATTATTACTCTAAGGCCTTTTTTTCCACCATTTTGTTGGCCAGTGCAGCCTACCTTTGCACTTATCACTGAGTTTCAAAAGATATTAATTTAATTTAAAGGGACCTATCAAAAGCTCTTTACAACTTCTCTGTTAACTTTTTTATTTTATTTTATTTTTTTTAATTAAAACTTTATATTTGCAAAACATATATATGGGTAATTCTTCAACATTAACCCTTACAAAGCTTTCTGTTACAAATTTTTCCCCCCTACTCCCCACCCCTTCCCTAGATGGTAGGATATCCACTACATGTTAATTATGTTAAAATACTTGACAAATCGAATATATTTCCACACTTATCATTTTTGTGCAAGAAAAATCATATCTACAAGAAAGAAAAATCAGAGAAAGGAAACACAATGCAAGCAAACATCAATAGAGAGCATGAAAATGTTATGTTGTGGTCCACATTTCACATCCCTCTCTCTGGGTATATATGGCTTTCTTCACTGAACAATTGGAAGTGGTTTGAAACATTTATTGTTGAAGAGAGCCATGTCCATCAGAATTGATCATCATATAGTATTGTTGTTGCCGTGTATAATGATCTCCTGGTTCTGCTCATTTCACTCGGCATCAGTTCATGCAAGTCTCTCCAGGCCTCTCTGAAATCATCCTGCTGGTTGTTTCTCACAGAACAATAATATTCCATAACATTCATATACCATAATTTATTCAGCCATTCTCCAATTGATGGGCATCCATTCAGTTTCCAGTTTCTAGCCACTACAAAAAAGGCTGCCACAAACATTCTTGCACATGTGGGTCCCTTTCCTTCCTTTAAGATCTCTTTGGGATATAAGCCCAATAGAAACACTGCTGGGTCAAAGGGTGTTTACAGTTTGATAACTTTTGGAGCATAGTTCCAAATTGCTCTCCAGAATGGCTGGATTCATTCACATTTCCACCAACAATGTATCAGTGTCCCAGTTTTCCCACATCCCCTCCAACATTCATCATTATCTTTTCCTGTCATTTTAGCAAATCTGATAGGTGTGTAGTGGTACAACTTCTCTATTTCCTAATCTTATGTAGCAGATGTAGGTGGACACATTTTAATTATAGCTTTTCTTCTTATATTTGTTTAGAGGTGAGATGACCCAGTGTTCTTTGAAATGGTGATTCAAGTTTCCTTTGGTTGCATGATAAAATGAATTTCATCCACTTTGCCTCCTCATGGAGAACTTGTGAACCATCCTTCCATTTTGTTCCAACTTCTTTTTGTCTCATTTGTTACATTTTCTAATATTAGATCAGGATCTCACAGTTTTTGAATAACAGTTGTTAATGGTTTTGTCTGTGAGCTACATAATCCTTAGCATTTTGTGCCCCCTTTTCTGCTACTCTTTTCTCTTTGACTGCAGGAACCGAAAGGCAATTTTGCGTTTTTTGTTTGTTTTGTTTCTGGCTATGGCAGTGCCCTAGTCAAAGAATGCATTACCTACTCATCAGCCTTTTGATGGTGTCATTTTATAGTTAGGTAGGCCTGTCCTTGGAGAGCAGACACAAATTGTTTTAGGGATTGTACTCAAAACGGTTAAGAATAGGCTCTACTGAAATAGCTTTCTAGATCATAAAGAAGAGTCCCCTCCATGTCCTGGCACTAGAGTAAGACTTTGTGTAGGCAGGATGGAAATCAAGGGGAAAGACAATCAGAATTCTTAGTACCAATGTTATTTAACTGTTAGTGATAAAAATCAGATCATCCTTTCAGAACTAAAGATTTCTTTAAATGAGAAAAAAACTTTATAATATGAATGTCTGACATGTATGTAAGTACTTTCCTCATTTAAATATTTATTCTTCTCTATGCTATAGTCTAATGTTAAAAAAAAAAAAAGTTCTTAAGGAGATACTACACTACACAGCTGCAGCCTATTCCTGAACACCTAACTAGAGGAGCACTTGCCATGTACTCTGGGAACTTACAGGCATGTAGGTGGGATGAAGTCACCTGAGTAATTTACTGTAATTACAACTTTCAGGAGTTTTCCCTTTCCTTATTCATTGCTAATTTTGTACTTTTCAAATTTCCATTGGTATAAGCCTGTAATGGTTTTATTCAGAACTGCTTCTTCCTGAAGTGGGGAGATAATTATAAGTACCTTTTTGCTCTCTTCTTGTGTTGGTATGTTAAGCTACTGATGAGTCATTGTCCAAATATCATAAAATACTTCCACAGTGTTTGGAAACAGCTTTTCATAAGCCATACTCTTTGTGTTTCTTTTTTCCTTTTTTATTCTTTCTGCCTAAAGACTTCTTGTTTGCTTACATTATGTCTTTCCTTCTCAGGTTTTTCTTTTTCCTGTATAGCAAGATAACTGTATAAATATATATACACATATTCGATTTGTCAAATATTTCAACATAATTAACATGTATTAGACTTCCTGCCATCTAGGGGAGGGTGTGGGGGGTAGGAGGGAAAAATTTGTAACAGAAAGCTTTGCAAGGGTCAGTGTTGAAAAATTACCTATGCATATGTTTTGCAAATAAAAAGCTTTAATAAAAAAAGGATTTCTTAGAACTTTTAGAAATAAAAACTATTATCACTATAAATGTACTTCTTGAGATGAAAAGAATGTATAAAATGTATTAAACAAATAGTTTTCTCTCTATGAAGTGGATGATTAAAAGCTGTTCTCCCTTTCACTCTCCCACCCAGTCTCCTTAAATTTTATCAGTATTAGGGAAGAAAAAGTACAGTATATCTGATTATATTGGTTGTACAATCATTTTATGTTTATACAGGGATACCATTGTTTATCATGGGCAAAGTAAAGCTAACATAGGATTGGAGCATGCTCATGTGATCCTCAGAATTCTTGAGCTTTTCTTAGAGTTAGACAGCTGTTTTTTGCCTTTGCTGCTCCTGAAGATTATTGTTAATTCCAGGTCAACCATGGTCTTTGGAAATCCATGGGCAGATAAGTCAGTTGTTGGTCTTTGTCATAGTCTTGTGAGTCATATCTATTCCTGAGCCATTTAGAACCCCTAGAATAGAGCTGCTTCAGGCTTCTTTGAGCTTAATATGAACTTCTTAGCCTGAATTATCTCTAGGCTCATGATACAGATCTGGACCCTTGGAGTGATTCTGGAGATTCCACAGGTACCCTGGCAGCCTAAACTACCCACCCATGCTTAGCACAATGTGTGGCACATAGTCGGTGCTTAATAAATGCTTATTGATTGCTTATGGCCCGACAGATATATGTGTGTATATGCTTTGATTGAATACATGTATATATATTGCATGCACATTTATATGTATATGTATATATACATATATGTGTATGAGTACATATATACATATACACATGTGTATAGGTATACACACAAATATACAAGTATAGATGGATTAGATCTATGATTTCCTTGGGTTATGAAACTTCTGAGTGAGCAAACTCCCTTGGCCAATGCAAGTTGGCACTTTCTCTGCAGTTTATAGCCTTACACACTTGCTTAGACATTGTGATGACTTATCCAGGCATTCATAGCCACTAGAAGTCATACTTGAATTCAGTTTTTTCTGGCTTCAAAGGTAGCTTTATTTACTATCTCATACAAACTGTGGCTATCTATCTCTGTCTTCTGCTCTCTGTCCTTTCCTTCCTTTCCTCCCTCTTTCCCTCCCTTTTCCCTTCCCTTCGTTTCCCTTTCCTTTTCCTTCTCTTTTCCTTCCCTTTTCCTTCCTTTTTCCTTCCCTTCCCATCCAACCCTTTCCTTCTTTCTTTTCTTTCTTCCCTTCCTTCCCTTCCCTTTCCTTTTCCTTCCCTTCCCTTCCCTTTTTCCTTTCCCTTCCTTCCTTCTTCCCTCCCTCTCTCCCTCGCTCTCTCGCTCCCTTCTTCCTTCCTTCCTTTCCTCCCTTCCTCCCTCTCTTCCTTCCCTCCCTCCCTCCTTTTGTGGAAGAAAAACAAAAAAATAAAGTGAAAATACTATGCTTTGGTCTGCATCCATCATTTCCCACCCATTTATAATTGAGTTATCAATAGTCATATAAAAATGTTCCAAATTATTAATAATTATGCAAATTTAGGCAACTTTGAGGTCCAAACTTACATTCATTAGCCAGGTAAAGTTGACAGAAAAAGTGACTAATGTTAGAAGAGTGTGAGACAACTGGCATCTTGCTGGAATTATGAATTGGGGCCGCCATTCTGGAAGTCATTTTAAAGCTGTGCCCCAAAAGTTACTAAACTGTGTATATTCTTTGATCCATCAAGACCACCACTATATCCACACCCCAAAGATCAGAGAAGGATGAGACGAGCCCACATATACAAAAATATTTATAGCAGCTCTTTTTGTAGTGGTAAAGAAATGGAAATGTGGGGGAGGGGAGTAAGGGAGAGAGAGATGTCTGGCAGTTGGAGAATGGCTGAACAAATTGTGGTGTATATATGTAATAGAACACTGTTGTGTCCCAAGAAATGATGAAAAAGACAGTTTCAGAGATATTATGAAAAATATATTTATGGAGAGGTAGAGTGAAGTAAATAGATTCAGGAAAATAATGTATACAACATTATACAGATAAGATTTGAGAATTCTGATTAACACAAGAATCAAACACAGTTCCAGAGGACCCATGATGAAGCATACTATGCAGAGTCAGCCATTTGTGCAGGCTGTCTGAGTGACCCCATGTTAAAATACTTAAACATTGGATGAATGGACCAGCAGAAATTGGTGGTCTGGAAATACCCTTGCACATGTCCATTTAAAGAGGGAATAGCTGAGGTGGCACAAATCCCATCTCCTCATTAGATTTGTGCTAATCAAGATGCTTTTATCCTTATATAGAAGTTTAGTTTCATTATAAATGCTGCTAGTTGTTTGAAATAGGGGCCAGCATCATCCAACAGCTTGATGTCTTGCTGTACTGATAAAATATTTTCACCTTTCTTTTCCTGAGTTTTCCCTGTTGACCTGGGTGAGGCCTGGACTAAGATTTATTTTAACAATACTACCCACCTCTGGATAGAATGAGCTCTATTTTTTTGGAGATGGCCAGTGAAGAAATTTGTTTTGCTTAATTGTGTGTTTGTTAGAAGTATTTTTTTAGACAGGGAAAGAAAAATATTTTTCTTCCTTGAAAAAAAATTTTAAACTAAACAAAAAGAGGTTCTTCATTTAGAAAAAAAAAAAACTTTTGGATTAAAAAAAATTTCCCCTTAGTTGCTTTTTCTTATTTTCAAACCCAGAACAATCTTTAGAAGAGCTAAGAAATTTTAAGTGTCCTTTTGCTACATCATTTCTTCATTGTTACTAATCATTTTGTTGTTGTAGAAATAAACAGAATAATATCTCTGTAACATTTTATGGTGTCTGGAGACACAGAAATGAGGTCTTGTGTAGGGTTTCTTATTTCAAAAGAAAAACCAACATGTCAGAGAAGGACTAACAAAAAAACCCCAAAAAACAAAATGTAGCTTGTAACATTATTGCTTCAAAACTGAGCAAACATTTCTGAGAGCAAGATCCTGCTGGATATCACTAAATAAGAATGAGTTGATGTCATAGTTGGCAAGAAGAAACTTACATTTTCCCCCCATATAAACAGTACAATATCTCTGGGGACCGGGCTGAGTGTTGGCGTGGTGGTGAAAGGCAGAAGGCAGAAAATCAAGGGGAGAAAAATGGGCAGAGGAAGGAACGTGAACAAAAGTCACTCTCTATAAATAGATTTAATCAAAATACAAAAGCCACATTTGTTAGAAGAAGTTTTAATTTTAGGACATAAAGTGATGAAGAACAGAGATGTTTACAACACTTTACCAGTCCTGCCTTGAAGGACTGTTTATGCTTGTCCCAGTGGGGGGGCTGCATAAACTTGGATTCAATCTCAGAAATTATGGCTGCTTAAACTGCATTTTTTTTAACTGTGGCTTTGGAAGGATGGAGGGACAAACTCTAAAGAGATCTCATGGTAGTTATGGTGAATCAGAATTCAGCAGGTTCACTTTATACCTGTCTTACCTGTTCCTTTTCAGTCCCCTTTGCTGGATCAATATCCACATCCTATCTCTTAACTTGGGTTCATTTCTCTCTATACTCTTTCTTGATAATTTCATCTGCACCCATAGGCTCAGTGACCATTCCTTTGTGGATGACTTCCAGATTTGTAATATCTAGTCCTAGAATTCTTTCTGAGCTCCAGTCCTGTGTCACCTAAAAAATGCCTTTTGGACATTTTGAATTGGATGGGCCCCTAACCTTCTCAAGCTGAACCTATCCAAAACAAAACTCATCTTTCTCCTTAGATCCACATCTCTCCCTAACTTACCTATTTCAGTCAAAGGCATCCCTATACTTCCAGTCATTCAGGTTCACAGCCTCAGCATTTTCACTGATTCTGCATTCTCCCTCATTCTGCATCTGTTCAATGTCAAAATTTATATATTCTACTTTTTTTGTGAAGCAATTGGGGTTAAGTGTCTTGCCCAGGGTCACATAGCTTTCCTAGCTATTAAGTGTCTGAGGCCGGATTTGAAGTTAGCACTCTTATCCATTGAGCCATCTAGCTGCTCCTAGATTCTACGTCTAGATCATTCCTCACATCACATCTACTGATGTGGCTGCCACCTTAATTTAGGCCCTCAGCACTTCTCTCCTGGACTATGACAATCACCTCCCATTTTGAATTTGAATCTCTAGTCTCTTTCCTTCTCGTGCCAGAATCATATTCCTAAAGCCCAAGTATGATTGTGTTCCCTACCTCCTACTCTTGCTCCATCTCAGGAAACTCCAGAGGTTCCCTAGTGCCCTGAGGATCAGATTCAGATTCCTCTGTCTGACATGGGAAGAAATCCCTTCATGACTTGGCTCCATTCTCTCTCTCCTGATTGACTACACATGACTTCCCATTATGTGCTCTGAAGTCTAGCCAGATTTGTCTTGTTACTCACACATTACATTCCATCTTGTCTCTGTGTCTTTGCATAGGCCATCCATATCTTGGGAATACATTTCCTTCTCATTTTCATCTCTTAGAATGCTTATCTCCTTTCATTGTACAGCTTGGGTCTTACCTCCTTTATGAGATTTTTTCCTTGTAGCTAGTGCCTTATGTCCCCTAAAATTACTATGTTTATATTTTATGTCCACTTATATGTGTAGATGTTGTTTTTTTCTGGTGAGAATGTGAGCTTCTTAAATTCAGGGATTATTTCCCTTTTGTCTTTGTTTCCCCAGCACAGTGACTGACAGAATAGGTACTTAATAAAAATACTTCAAAAAGCATTTCAAAAAGCAAAATAATAAGTGCTTCATAAATGATCACACATCTCTAGTGGTTCTATATTGCCTCCAGGATAAAATATAAATCCCTCTTTACCATTTAAAATTTTCACAATCAGGTTCCAGCCTATCTTTCCAGACTTCTTACATATTACTCTCCTTTATATGCTCTAGAGTCTATTCTCCATCTGCCTCTGTCTTTACACAGGCTGTTATGTGTTTGGAGAGTGTCTTCTCCCTTCTCCCTTTAGAATTCATTTTGTTGTTGATGTTCAGTCATTCAGTTCCACTCTTTATGAACCTGTATTTCCTTCTTCAGTGGTTTAAGACAAACAGGTTAAATGACTTGCCCAGGTTTGTACAATTAATGATTGTATGAAGTAGAATTTGAACTCAGGCCTTCCTGATTCCAGACTCAGTATTCTATTCACTGAACCAAAGCTCTCTTTTTCTTTAAAATTTAGTTCAAGGACTACCATTAATATTAAAGCCTATCTTCATCTCTTACCCTGAAATTACCTTGTATTTACATAGATTTTCTATTTTATCCACCAGACCAGAAAAAGCCTCTAGTGTGTGGGTGGCAGGGGCCATACAAAGCAGCTGGAGACAGAATAGTCAGGAATCAAACAGAAGTTTAATTTTAAAGCAAAGGAAAAGGCTTACAACCAAGGACTTGTGTGCCAAAATCTAGCCCCTAGGGAGGATAGGGGATGAGGGGGAAGGTGAAAGGCAATGTAGGGAGATCTCAATACTTGTACCTGTGGCTATGCAGTGAGCTTTAGTCTTGACAATGAGGGGTTAACAATCATGGTGTGACAAGTCTGGTTCATAGCTAGGCTTCCTGACCAGAGAAAGTTCTGCGATTTTGCTGTGCCTGAGATCATCCAAAGGGTGAGCACAAAGTATTGTTGTTATGCTAAGCCCAGGGCACAGCTTGTTTGCTAGGCCTTAGCTCTAGAAAACTGGTGTCTCCCAATATCATGGCAATTTATTATGGGTATGTGTGACATTTCTGCAATAGAATTTGAACCTGAGGATAGGGATTATTTACATTTTTGTCTTTTTATTTCTAGGTGTGTACTTGCTTTCCAGTGCCTTTCCTTTGTACTTTTTCCCTACTTCTATGGTACTTTATAGTATTCTGTTCAGTACTGAGAATTTATTGGGCAAATTGAGGAATATATATTGTATCTGAAGCTTTAATTTATATCAAGTACATTTGGGAAATGTTAAAATTACCCAAAGGCATCTGGCTAATTTTAACAACTAGGTGAACAACCATGTTTATAACTTCTTTGTTCTGAAGACCTTTGAATTTTTAGAAAAAGTAGTACTGGTAATAAACATTTTGATCAAGATGGAATGTCACAATGACCTACGGAGACATTTGGGAAGGGAGAAATGATTGGAGGTTGGAGAAAGTTGAGGTGTGACGGATGTTTTTATTGTCCAATTTTTGGCTTGATCCTGAAATCTTTTAGGACCTCCAGTTGTGCAGATAATTTCTTTAAAATCTGAAGACGGTATATTCCTCAGGAGCTAGGGTTAGAGGTAAAAAATGGAACATGAGAAGAAAAAGAGGAAAATAGTGAAGACAGTGGCAAGTGGATGGAACAAGAAGGGCAAAGAAAAAAAAAATGAAAAGATAGCCTTAAAGATGGATTCATGAAAAAGGAAAAAGAAGGAAGAGAATAAAGGATGAATGAAAGACAAAGTTTTTTTTAACTTAATAGTGTTTTATTTTTCCAACTACATATAAAGATAGTTTTTGAGTTCTACATTTCTTTTTTGGTAAGATTTTGAGTTCCAAATTTTTTTTCCTCCCTTCCTCCTTTTCTTCCCTCTTCCTCAGCTGCAATCATGGGGAATCATTTTAAACATATTTCCATATTAGTCATGTTGTAAAAGAAAAATCAGAACAAAAGAGAAAAAGCACAAGAAAGAAAAAGCAAACCCCCGCAAAAAAATGAAAACATTAAGTATCAATTGACAGTCTCTGTAGTTCTCTCTCTCTGGATGTGGATAGCATTTTCCATCCCAACTCTATTGAAATTGAAAGACAGAAAATCTTATCATAGAAGTCAGTTCACAAACAGCTCAGAGGTCCCAGAGCTCCCCTGTAAAACTGCTGTTGAAGGAAGAACAATAATGATTACAATAACATAAAGACAATTTGAAACTTTGCACAGTTTAGTGACTAATCATGCCTTGAGGTAACTAATTTTAAAGACTGCTTCCTGCCCCAAAGTGGTGGCAGACTTTTATGGACATTGTTAGATATGATGGATTTCAATGCCAGACATTGTTAGATATGGCTACAATGTACTGATTTGTTTTGTGTAACTATACTTATTTCTTAAAGAGGGAGAATTCTATAGGGGGATATAGTTTGAAGTCATTCGGAAGTGATATCAATGTAAAAGAAAAAGACTATCAATAAAACATTTTTAAAAAATCCTATCTTTCTTAAATGTGAATCAGTTGAGTAAAGTTAAAATCAGTTAAGAAGCTTAAATTTAATTTTACATTGTAACGTCTACCTAAGTAACCAAGTCTCAGGACCTAGAGGCAAATTTATCCTTATAAATTAATGTTACTAGGATTGGATGTGGTGAGACTCGTGACTGAAATGATTCGGGGGGAAAAAATGTGCCTTATACAGACAAAAAGAATGTCCAGATTTAAAAGGTGGGAGGGTGGCTAGAGCAGAGTAACATTAACTAAGAATCAGTCAGTGAGTATATATTAAGCACTTATTAAATGCGAGGCATTCTGGTGGACTCAGCAGATACAAGTATAAAGAAGTGAATAATTTTAATTCCTGAGGAGCTTTCATGTTAATAGGAGTGACTCCAAGTAAATAGAAAAATGTATTTAGTGTAAATATAAAAGTCAGATACACATACAAAATCATTAAATACTAGATTGTGTTTAGAGGGAAGATATGCTATTAACAGATGAGGAAATCATGAATGTGATTCCTTCCTGTTCATAGAAGGTGATACTTAAGTGTATATTAAAAGAAGAGAGACACTGTGTAACAGGTATTATAAGGGGATGTCAATTATCCAGACATCTACAGATATTCTTTTTCTTCCAAAAGCAGAACAGCTAATAATTTCCTGATTTCTGTTGATGGTCATTTTATCCTTAAAATGTGGAGTAACCAATAATAAATGGAACTATTTTGCCTTGTCTCACCAATAAATAATCTGGTTTCTGGGGTACAAATGCTGGGAAATTTGGGAGAAATTAACTATTCTGTTTTAGAATTTGTGATAGAGATGGAGAGAAAAGTCTTGAACAGCCAAACATAACCTACATTTTTGGAGGGCAGATTTCAAAGTGATAAGAAAAAGAATAGATAGGGGCCCATGGGCTAACAATTCCACATAAATTAAACTGGAAGAGATGGGGAATCCTTTTAAGAATGAAATCTGAAAGCATAAAGAGAAACAATTCTAATGAGAAAAAAAATCTAATAACTATGTGTGAGTACGGGGAAGTCAGTGACAATTGGCATATACAGAAAAAGAGCATGAAAACAAAAATATGAACAATGCTCTAGTAATAGTGTCGGGGTGACAAGGTCAAATGAGCTAAACCTGGGGGTGAAAGCTAAGAACAACAAAAAGAGTGTTGTTTTTAGAGTTATATTGGGGGAAAGAGGAACATGAACAAAAATGGTTAATCAGGGATTTGATATCCAAGAAAATTAGGGACTATGTAATAAAGCCTTTGATGAACTACATCTTAAAGTCCTAAAATAGCTAGCAGATGTGTTGCTAAGGCACTGTTAGTGATCTTTAAAAGATCAAAAATAGAATGGCATATATACCGAAGGGCAGAAGCAGGAGGATACATGATTTTCCAAAATTATCCAAAAAATGGAAGAAAATATAATTTTCAAACTCTGAACCAGTGAACTTGACTTCAATTCCTGACATAATTTTAGAATTATTAATAAGGAGATAGTAAACATCTTAAAATAAGATACAGTCCTACTGCCGAAATTTCCAATATCACTTCTTTTTAGAAATAATTATGGTACTTTGACTAGGATGGTAACATGAACTTTATTCAAAAAACTGCCACAGGAACTCAAAAGAGCTTAAGAGTTATTACTAAGAAGAATCTTTGTTAAAAAAAATAAATCAGGATCATCTACAGTGTTTTAAAAAAAATAGGAGTAGTAATTATCTTAGGGAAGGCTGCAACAAAAATCAAAATGGTTGTCACTAATACTGACTAAGTACATTATAAATTCATGTCATCTAAATTTGTTTGGGCCTTCACCACCACAAGGCAATCCTTTTATTACTCCCTAATTAATTTCCTTTCATTCCCCACAAAAGCTATTTCAAGCTTTCCCTTCCTTCTTCAAGTTTTCCATACCTGTCTTCTCTGCCTCTCTTAGCTGAGAATTTTGGCTCTCACTTTACTGAGAAAATTGAAATCATCTAACATGAACTCTTTTCTTCCTTTCAAAATTCTCTGAAATCATCCCCTTACTCTTTTTTTTCTTTTTTTTAATTTCTTTTAATAAAGCTTTTTATTTACAAAACATATGAGTGATTTTTCTACATTGACCTTTGCAAAAACTTTTTTTTCCCAAGCTTTTCCCCTCCTTCCCCCCACCCCTCACCCCTAGATGACAGGTAATCTAATACATGCTAAATATGATAAATTATATGACAAATACAATACATGTATACATATCTATACAGTTATCTTACTGCACAAGAAACATCAGATCTAGAAAGAGAAGAAGAAAAAACAACCTAAGAAGGAAAACAAAATGCATGGAAATATTCACAGAAAGCGTTAAAATGCTGTGTTGTGGTTCACACTCAGTTCCCACGGGCCTCTCTCTGGATGTATATGGCTATCTTCATCGCTGAACAATAGGAACTGGTTTTAATCACATCATTGTTGAAGAGAACCATGTCCATCAGAATTGATCATCGTATAGTCTTGTTGCTGTGTATAATGTTCTCCTGGTTCTGCTGATTTCACTCAGCATCAGTTCATGCAAGTCTCTCCAGGCCTCTCTGAAATCCTCCTGTTGGTCATTTCTTACAGAACAATAATATTCCATAACATTCATATACCATAATTTATTCAGCCACTCTCCAATTGATGGGCATCTTTTCAATTTCCAATTTCTTGCCACTACAAAAAGGGCTGCCACAAACATTTTTGCACATGTGGGTCCCTTTCCCTCCTTTAAAATCTCTTTGGGATATAGGCCCAGTAGAAACACTGCTGGGTCAAAGGGTATGTACAGCTTAATAACTTTTTGAGCATAGTTCCAAATTGCTCTCCAGAATGGTTGGATCCGTTCACAGTTCCACCAACAATGTATCAGTGTCCCAGTTTTCCCACATCCCCTCCAACAGTTATCATTATCATTTCCTGTCATTTTAGCCAATCTGGCAGGTGTGTAGTGGTATCTCAGAGTTGTCTTAATTTGCATTTCTCTGATCAATAGTGACTTGGAGCACCTTTTCATGTGACCAGAAGTAGTTTCAATTTCTTCATCTGAAAATTGTCTGTTCATATCTTTTGATCATTTATCAATTGGAGAATGGCTTGAATTCTTATATATTTGAGTCAATTCTCGATATATTTTAGAAATGAGGCCTTTATCAGAACCTTTGGATGTAAAAATATTTTCCCAGTTTACTGCTACCCTTCTAATCTTGTCTGCATTTATTTTGTTTGTACAAAAACTTTTTAACTTGATATAGTCAAACTTATCTATTTTGTGATTAATGATGACCTCTAGTTGATCTTTGGTCACAAATTCCTTCCCCCTCCACAGGTCTGAGAGGTAAACCATCCTACATTGTTCTAATCTGTTTATACATCCCCTTACTCTTTCTTCCTTTCCCCTCTTCAAGATGATCCAACCACATCATGTTTTTAAAATAATCACTAAGAGTCCACATGAATTCACAAAAAATAAGTTAGGCTAACTCCCCTACAGTTATTTCTTTTTATGATAGAGTTGCTAGATTGGTAACTCAGGGCTGAATGATATAGTTTGCCTAGATTTTAGCAAAGGTCATGATAAAGTCTTTTACATTATTCTTGTAAATAAGATATGAGCATTATGCTCTAAAGCTATATGGATTTTTAACTGATTGAATGACCAGACCCCCCAAAATAATCATTCATTGATAAATATAAACTTGGAATTAAATAGTGGAGTGCCCCAGGGATATCTGGTTAGCCATGTGCTTGGCTGACATTTTTATCCATAAAAGCTTAGCTGTCATGTTCATCAGATTTGCAGAAGACATGATATATTTAGTGAAAGAATAGGAATTCATAAAGTTATTAAGATTGAGCCAAATTGAATAAAATAAAATTCAATAGAAATAAATGTGACTAAAATTAAATAAAAGTTTCAACTTGAAAAAATTAACTTCACAAGTGTAATATGGTAGAGTTGTGACTAGATAGTCCCTAATCTTTTAAAACACTAAGGAGTTTAATGGAAATAAAGGCCTTTCTAAATGCATCACTAAGAACTCAACTCAAAACTCTACTGCAATATCACCAGATGAGAGCATAGCAAGACCTTCATTTCCCTAGTGCTAGATAATATGCTCCTTTTAACATGTTCTAAGATCAAAGTAGCTTTTTTGGATGTCACATCATAATGTTGACTCATATTGGGCTTATGATTTACAGTTTTTGAAAGATGCTTTTCAACCTTTGAGAACTAATCCTACAGGTTTAATAGCCAGTTTCTGGGGACTTGACTCATTAGTTCAAGTGGCAGTTGGGGTAATAGTGTCCAAAATATGTAATACATGTCAAAAATAAACAGGGGATCCCTCACATTTGTGGGAACCCACTGGGAAGATTCTTTACCCAGGACTCTTCTACTGGACTTTTTTTTTTTCCTGTTGTTAAGATTGCAATTCCTAAGTAAACTTTTTTTCCTAATGTGTTTCCTGTATATGTTATAACCTTTCCTCTCTACCCCACCCTTTGTTGGGTCCCCAGAACTCAGCTGCCATTTGTCTTCTTAGTGTATACAGTTAACCCTGAGTGGTTGGAATTTGAGAGAGTCCAGAGCCACACTAAATTTCTCTGTTTTCCCTTTTCAGTTAAATGATGGATTCAAAAATCTTCTCTCTCCTTTCTCCCTCTAACTTCTCATTTTCAGTGATATTCTTTTTGTGGCTTCCTTTTCCAGTTTTTCCTAAGTTTTGACACCTATGTTTCTCTTCCCTTTCATTCTCTTCTAATATCTTTTTGAATAACTGGACTTGCTTATTATTTAATCTTTCTATATTCCTCACAAAGGCAGTGTCTTTGACGTAGAAAAATTGCATTTCCTTTCCTACCCCATTTATGTATTATTTGCATCTGTAAATCTTATGTTTTTCCTCCTGTTTTCTACTGTACTTCAGTCTTCACATATCAGTTCATAAAGGAAATGGAAGCAATGTTATGTGGTATGACTCATTTCATGTCCTTGATCATGAGGCCAGGTCCTCCTTCTTGTCTCTATCATGATTATTCTTCACTCTTAAGGCTGCAAGTGGGGCTGGCTTCCTGTCCATTGAAGGTTCCCTGCTCAAGAGTGACTGGAGGTTTTAGGCCCTGTTTACTTGATCTTGTGCTGGTTTTTCAATTGCATGGCACATTTACTTTCCAAGTGCCCTGAAATTTCTGGCCATCTTCATGTTCAGTCCTGGAATGAATGAGAGAATATATTGGTGTTTCTCTGGTTTCCTGAGCATTCCTGAGCATCTGGTATCTTTTAAAATTTTTACTGAGGAGTTTGAGGAAAGTGCTCAGATCTTGCATAGTACCTTCTTACTCAGGACTCAACATTTAAAGGCATCTTTTGCTTTGCCTTTTTGCTAAAGTGAAGCCTTTTTTTGTAATTACTCCTTAACTTATCTGATTTGAAAGACTGAGTTTTTGTTCATTAGCCAATCCATAGGTAAGATTTGCTGAATATACTTAAGCACCTCACTGAGGATACTTGAGCAATTCTGTAAATATATATATATATATATATATATGTGTGTATATATATGCATATATATCTATGTGTATATATATGCATATATATAATTTTTTCTGTTTATTTTTTCCTATTTTAGCCTTTCCTGATTACTCCAGAAGCTCTTAAGACAGTAGCAGTGGTATAATAGCTTTTTAGATTTGGGGGTTAATATACTTTCAGATTTCTCTTCCAGGTTCTCTGAGAGAATCCATCTGTTTTTTTACTTAATCAGTGGTAGTTTCCAAAACAGATAAGTGATCTATAAATTAGGGCTGCTTCTTAACTGATTTTCCCATAACTGTTTTAGTGACTTCATTATGGGGGCAGTTTACCCATGTTGAAGATTGGAAATTGGTTGTCACTTTATGGACTGCTAGTCTATTGGAATCTGCATCCTTCCTGTCCAGATTGAGAGAATTGGAGGTCTCATAAGGATTATTGCTGTTATTTTCTTTTCTTGTTATTTTTGATGAGGCAGTTGGGGTTAAGTGATTTGCCCAAGGTCATACAGCTAGTAAATGTTAAGTGTTTGAGGCTGGATTTGAACTAACGTAAGGGTCTCCTGATTCCAGGGTAGGTACTCAATCTACTGTGCCATCTAGCTGCCCCTCCCAAAAGGCTTAAAGAGCAAACAAGACTGATATAGCTCTGGGGGCATGAGCTCTCTGAGGAATTTCCATGTTGTTGTGGCTGATACTAATGCCCTAAGAGACTTAGGATTGGAGGGGAGACAAAAGCATTTAGACTTTCATTCTTCTGATTAAAAAAAAAAAAAAAACTAAGTATAAGAGGCAGCATGGTGTAGTGGGTAAAGAACCAGCCAAGGAGAAAAGTGGGTTCAAATTCTGCCTCCAGTTTAGACTGGCTTTTGACCCTGTCAAGTCATTTGACTTCTCATTGCCCATGGCTGCTCTAAAACTCTCAAGTCCAGAATAATTGTTGATTGGCTTGGGTAGAGGGAGTTTTCTCATATTAATGAAATCACAGTTCCAGAGCCCCCTTTCCCTCAGCCCCATCAAGGCATCAGGACACAGAATGTTTGTGTATGTATGTGAGCGTGTGTATGCACATGCACACATGTGTTTCTCTTTTAAGTAAAATTGACTATGGAATAGCACATTAATACAGTAAGTATTGGTCAAATGAAGGAAACCATTTAATAGTTGTTCAGATCATTTTTATATCATTTATTACTCAGGCAAGAGTATGTTTTTACAAATTCTTTTGTCTTTGTCTTTATAATAGCTTTAAAAAAAAGACTCATTCTATTTTGGAAAGAAATAATCCTTATTATACTGCAAAAATGTAACTCCTACAACTTTTAAAATATAGAGCCAGCCCAGAAATTGGATAGGCCTCCTAGAGTTAAGGATCCCTGCTCAGTAAGAGCCAGGCTTAAGCACACATATGGCTCTGTACTTTGTATTAGAACAATTGTAGGGTTTTTTCTACCTGACATTTTAGAGAAGAATTGGTCAGCAAAATATTTTCCAAAATCTGACTAAACCACGATGATTTTTCCATCCAACTCTTTACACAAAGAAGTAGGTCAAAATTTTGACTTACTGAATCTGTAGAATATGTATCTTTAGTTTTCTACCCTCTCTCTGGCCTCCTACTTCCCTATTTTTCTATAAACACAATGATTTCTACAAGTTTTTATTAAGAAATGTTTCCAACACATAGAATATATAAATTCTAATCCTAAACATTCAAGATCTGTTAGAACAGACTTATTTCAACATTGTACAAACACTTAAATGTATACATTTTCCCTATATTATTCTAAGGGGACAGACAGGATAGAAGTTGACAATATTATCAGGAGCTTACAGTGTATTTAAGGGGAGATAACTAATAGGAATCATTACAAAAGTAGCATATATTCTGTGACTAACAGCATTTTAGGCATCCATTATTTCATTTAATTCTATGCCATAATCCTGTCCCTAGTGCTAGTAGTATTTCTATTTTATAGATGGTAAAACAAGCCCCCCCCAATAAGTAATTCACTCAGGGTTATACAAAATAGTGGGGGGCAGAGACTAAATGAGGAAGTAAGTATCCTTATTTCTCCCAGGCCAGGACTCTTTCTACTGTACTTCACTGCCTTCTGTGTTATGTGTTGAACAACATTGGTGGTACTAAACATAATATTCCACATGTGGACAGGATGGCAGAGTGCAGAGGAACCGCCTTACTTCTGGAAGCTGTGTCTCTCATGCAGTCCAAGAACATGTTAGATTGATTTTTTGTTTTGGTGTCCATCCTACTCTGCTGATGCATTGAGCTGGCAGACTACTAAAACCTCAGATCCTTTTTATAATAAACTGTTGCTTATCCATGTTTTCTCTATCTTGTGCTTGGGAAATTGACTTTTTGGAATCAAAATGTGATCTTTACATTGATTTTCTATTCTGCTAAATCTTACCACATTCAGTCTAGGCTATCTTGCATCCTAATTCTGACAATGAATGTATTAGCTATTCCTCTCAAATATTGGTAAGTATCTTCTCTATGCCTTTTAATAAATGTTTACTAATGGACTCATTGACTAGCAAAGCATATTTAATAATGCATGGGAAGATAACTGATTTCAGCTGATTGAAAATCCCTTGCTCGAGTTTCTCTTTGTGGTTCTCCAGCCAACCATCAGCAGGTACCTAAGGGCAACTAGGTGTAAAGATGAAAAAATGCTACACCTGGAGTTAAGACCTGATTTCAAATCCAGTCTCATACTAGCTGTGTGATCTTGGACAAGTCACTTAACTTCTATCTGCCTCAGTTTCCTTGTTTGTAAAATGGGGATAATAGAAGTACTGATTTATAGAACAGTCTTATAGGTATATATTGCCCCTGCCCTTCTATGCCTGTGCAGAGTTCTCTAAGTACTGCTACCATTCATAACTGCTTCTGCTGAAGCCTGACTGCCCTCCTCTTGCTGCCTAGGTGCTGCAGGCTGTAGTGTTATGACCCTGTCAGGCCCACCATTGTATGAGGTCATTTCTGCCAGTGGCCTTCCTTCCCAATGCAAGAGACTCCTCTTGCTACCAGTCAGCTTTCATTGAGGGACCTAAGAATTCCTATCTCTATCTCCCATGATAGTCATTAAGACTGAAAGTATCTAGCTCAGGGTCATCTGCTTTCCTAGCCCAAAGAAAGATGCAAAACAAAACAAAAAGGTACAAAGCCAGAGATTTCTCTGGGTCAGGACATGTGCACTCTGCCAAGTATAAGCAGAAGTAGCTACTTCTGACAGGATAGGAAAGATTGTCTGGACCTTAAGATGTGTAGGGGCCCCTCAATGGAAGTTTGAGAGAGGGTGCCAGAAAGAGTTGAGTTCTCAGTTCAGTTTGGTAGTGTGAGTGGAAATCCTCTTTAAAATTTTTTTGAAACTGATGCAGCTCAGATTCCATATTGACAATTTCAGAAAGGTCCTTGGTCTTCTGGGGAGAATTAAGTATTGCTTTTCAAGTGCCTCCCCCAATGGCTTGCATCAAATAATCACAGAAAAATCCACTGACACAATTCTGGTTGTTTTCTCAAATGCCAAGTTAAAAACAACAACAACAACCAAACAGTAACAAAAATTCCAAATGCCAAATTAAAAACAACAACAACAAAACCAATAATAAAACTCAAATAGTTTATTCAGTACAGTTGTTAGACAATCCTAAAATTCCAGGGATCTTCCCTCCTTTTTTTCCCCCCTCACTTTTGGGGTCTCTCATATTCACATTAGTTTGATTCATCAAGAAAAAAAATATAGGATTGAAGCTGTTTGTTCAGAAAAACTAAACATTTGTGCACCAGGATATCTTTTGTATGGGTAGGAGGGATCTTCTTTACTTTGCCTGTCTAAGGCAATTTGGTGGTGATCATTAGCAATATAAAGGCATCTGTTGCCTACCAGAGTTAGGCATGTCTTATTCTTCATTTGTCCTTTTCTATTAGGAAGAAAGTTGCTTTCAGTCCCCCAAAATCTAGCCCCTACTGGTTGCTTTAAAAGCAAACTAGATTTTGAGGAAATCCCATAGTATAACTTGGAAGAGGCTTAAATTATCAGGTTGGAAGGCCCTGGGACAACACAGGTAGTGGGTCTAAAAGAAAATTTATTGGCATTATTTTTAAGGTACAATTAATAAGGACAAAGAATATATTTATTTACATATGGTCAGTAACCACGGTCTGTAAAATCAAAATCACTCCCAGAAACCCTCAAGCTAATCTGAGCTCACCTTTCTCTGTGTTTCCCACTTCTTACACAACTACACTTATTGTTCTGAGCTGTGGCTGACTGAGGAGTATAATCTTGTAGTTCATGTTCAATATAAAAATGAAATAAGACACTTTTAGGTAATAGTTAACAAAAGGATTTTTACTTAGAGAAGACCATTTAACAAAGATTTGCATTTGGGACATCACAAGTTATTTTAGCTAAATAAAGCTTCCTTTCCTGACTTGCTATTGGAATCCTCTGACCAAACAAAGCTTGCCTCCGGAGCTTCTTGTGACTATTTGTTACTAATGGGAGCTGTCTGAGTCTTTAGTCCCCTGAGATAATCAAGTTAAATTAGCCTAACTTGCAAAGGAGTTCAAGTTAGGATATTGCTGCTTCCACAGGCTACCTTGAAAGGCAAAGCTTCTAGGAATAGGGAGATGATGGTCCTCCTGTACTCTGTCTTGTGAGGAATGGTTAAAGAACTGGGAATGTTTAGCCTAGAAAAGAGAAGACTTGGGGTGGATGTGGTCTCTGTATTACAAATATTTGGTTGGTGTTCATATGGAAGAGGGATTAGGCTTGTTCTTTTTTATCTCAGAGTACAGAATCAGAACAAGGATCAATGGGTGGGAGTTAGAAGAGGCAAATTTAGGAACTTCCCAACTATTCAGAAGTATAATGGACTACTTAAGAGATGGTGGATTCTCCCTCCTTGGAAGTCTCTGAGCAGAGGCTGCACCAATCCTTGGTGATTGTTACAATAGAAATGCAGAGGTCCCTTCCTACTCTCAGAAATTTTGTGAGGGAACTTGAGAAGTGTTTTTTTTTTTTTTAACTAATTTTTTTTAACCATCATCTCCCAACTTCTTGTATAATTTATTCTTCTTTATTAGTTAAGGTAAATATTTTGTCATTAAAAATTAAATAAAAAGCAAGAAAACCAACAAATCCCCAACTATCAAAACTTTTAGGTTTTTTTTTTTTTTTTATTTGCAAAACATATGTATGGGTAATTCTTCAACATTAACCCTTACAAAGCTTTCTGTTACAAATTTTTCCTCCCTGCTCCCTACCCCTCCCCTAGATGGCAGGATATCCGCTACATGTTAATTATGTTAAAATACTTGACAAATCGAATATATGTATACATATTTCCACACTTATTATTGTTGTGAAAGAAAAATCCTATCTACAAGAAAGAAAAATTGGATAAAGGAAACACAATGCAAGCAAACATCAATTGAGAGCATGAAAATGTTATGTTGTGGTCCACATTTTACATCCCTCTCTCTGGGTGTATATGACTTTCTTCAGTGAACAATTGGAAGTGGTTTGAAACATTTCATTGTTGAAGAGAGCCACGTCCATCAGAATTGATCGTCATGTAGTTTTGTTGTTGCCGTATATAATGATCTCCTGGTTCTGCTGATTTCACTCAGCATCAGTTCATGCAAGTCTCTCCAGGCCTCTCTGAAATCATCCTGCTGGTCGTTTCTTATAGAACAATAATATTCCATAACATTCATATACCATAATTTATTCAGCCACTCTCCAATTAATGGGCATCCGTTCAGTTTCCAGTTTCTAGCCACTACAAAAAGGGCTGCCACAAACATTCTTGCACATGTGGGGTCCTTTCCTTCCTTTATGATTTCTTTGGATATAAGCACAATAGAAATGCTGCTGGGTCAAAGGGTATGATAACTTTTTGAGCATAGTTCCAAATTGCTCTCCAGAATGGTTGGATCCGTTCACAGTTCCACCAACAATGTATCAGTGTCCCAGTTTTCCCACATCCCCTCCAACATTCATCATTATCTTTTCCTGTCATCTTAGCCAATCTGACAGATGTGTAGTGGTACCTCAGGGTTGTCTTAATTTGCATTTCTCTGTTCAATAGGGATTTGGAGCACCTTTTCATATGACTACAAACAGCAAAACTTTTAGTTTTGAATCTACTTCTGATTCTAGAAGCAGTAATAAACAATGCTTTTCCCTTTATAGATGCTCAACAACTCCCTGATCTACGAACCTATTATTGGTACAATTCATTTTCTCCCCTATTTTTTAGGGCTTTTGAGTGGCCAGACATCTCCTACAAATACCAAATTGGAGAAGCTAGACTCTCAACAAGTTCTTCAACTTTGTCTCCGATATCAAGATCACCTTCATCAATGTGCAGAAGCTGTTTCCTTTGATCAGAATGCTTTGGTCAAAAGAATTAAAGAGGTAAATTGTATATTCTTTTTTCCTTCTCCCTTAAAGTAAAGTTTCTGACTCCTTTTGATTGTGGTCTACTTTAAATTCTTGGTCTTTTTCTTTGGTACCCATATTTAACTGATGCCCTTTGAGCTCCGTGACTGATGTTTGTTACTTCTTCATAAGAATTTACATGTTTTTGTTGAATTTCATCAGGTTTTTGATAGACCATTTTCCTATTATTTATTATGCATTTTTGTGTCCAATCTGTGTAAATATAGCAGAATGATACAATGGACAGAGCACTGAACTGGAAGTAAGGGACCTGAGTTATGGTCTTGCCTCTGCCTGGTTACTATGCAACTGGGGCAAGTTAACTCACCTCTCTGGGGATCAGTTTCCTCATTTGTAAAATGATGTAGTTAAGTTACTTGATCTCCACATTGTAACTGGTTTTGCATTCAGTTTGTTGCAGTCTATTATTTTAGTTGAAGAAAATTCAGCTTCATGTAGATATGAAGTTGGAAAAGAGGAGTATTTTAGTAATTAAATAGCATCTTAGTATTATTAGGAAAGGGCAGCTAGGTGGCACTGTGGATAGAGTGATGGGCCTACAGTCAGGAAGACCTGAGTTCAAATCCAGTCTCAGACATTTTCTAGCTGTGTGACTCTGACCATGTCCCTTTACCTTGTTTGCCTCAGTTTCCTCATTTGTAAAATGAGCTGGAGAAGGAAATGTCAAACTCCAGTATCTCTGCCAAGAAAATGCCAAATGGGATCACAAAGAGTCAGATATGACTAAACCAGCCAAACAACAATTATTAGGAAAATTGTTTTGACTTCCAGGATTGCTTGAGTCATATGGACCCATCACAGGTGTGCAAATGACCCTTTGAAAACAGCTGGTCTGGCTATTATTAGCTGTTCTGTCTATGCAAAACTAGGTGGGAAGTTCCTTTACGGCAGATATTTCCCTTTATCCTTCTCTTATTTTCTCTACCACAGCTAACACAGTTCTTTGCTCATTATAAACACTTCATTTATGCTTGTTGGTGTGGATTTGTAGGAGTTAATCACAGCTACAGGTCAGATATAAAATGCTCTGCCAATTCAAGATCAATTAGAAATCAACATAAAATATTTCCATGGAAACTATTTTACTAATGAGATATTATAAAATTAGATTTATCCTTGATATACCTCTTCCTATTCTACTATATCTTTTTAGAATCCTCCTAAATTGTATAAAAGGAAGTATGACTGTATTCTTATATGCTTTTAAATCTAAGTCATAGAAAGCTACCCAATAGCATTTGTCCCTCTGGGGACCATTCATGATGTTCTCCTCAGTTAATAAGAGTGACATTGATAATTATTTTCTGAGAATGGTCATTCAACCACCAAGCATTCACTTAATTCCTAAGATAGTCTAGACAAGTGGTTCTTAACCTATGGTCCATGAACTTAAAAAACATTTTTTTGAAACTGCATTTCAGCATAATTGGTTTCTTTTATAAGCTTATATATTTTTCCTACAAAGAGCCATAGTTAGATACTTACAGAGCTTGAAGAGGCCTGGTCTAGATAAGTGTTTAATTGTATTCTAGGAAATTTGATATTTTTGTCATGTTTTGATTAAGTGTTCAGGGAATTACATATATGATGTATACATATTTCATATTTTAGAAGAAAACCTAGAGATAGCATTGAAATTTTCTTCTTATCCCCAACATAGATTTAGCAATTAATATCTCCCCAGTATCAACAAATCAATTAACATCATTAACTTTTACAAAGAGATATTTATTAAGGAATAATAACAAGGACAGAATATATACAATATCCTTCTCAGAATTCTGGGACATACTTTTCCTTCAATGCAAGGGAGTATATTTTCTTGAAAAAATGGGAAATTTTATGCTATTATGTAGATTTTTTTAAACTAATATATGATGATGGTATCCCCTTAGAACCTCCCTGAAGGCAGGAACTGTCCTTATTTTATTTTTTTACTCCTAGAGATTAGTATAGTACCTTGCTTATAATAGATTCTTAATGCTTATAGATTGATAGATCTTTCCTACAAAGAGCCATATTTAGGTATTTAGAAAATTTGGGGAGGCCTGGTCTATGTAAATGTTTCCTTACTATACAGCAGGAAGCCTGAAATGCTCTGATTGTTTTTACTAAATATTAAGAGAAATAGCTCTTTGTTTTCTTCTAAAACTTCTCAAACTTTAATTATAAAATATATAGGTATCAAATATACTCATACCTCCTCTTTTTTGTTATGAAAATAGGCTAGCCTGCTTTTGTATTGCTCCAAAATTTGTCCTATAAGCACTGGACCTGGAGTTAGGAAAATCTGAATTCAAATGCAGCTTCATACACTTACTGTCCATGTGATCTTAGACAAATCATTTTGATGTGTGTGAGATACAGTACCACATGATGAGATTAAGGAGAACAATTAGCACCAAATTTTGGGATTCAGCCATGTGCAGGATTCACAATGACTATTCTATTTGGCATAAGGTAGGTGTGTTGAGAGCAAGTTACAGATAAAATGAAGAAGTAAAATAGATACCAGGAGTGATAAATATGGAATAGAATTGGGAGAGCATATAGAAAGACATCATGAAGCATGGTGGGGGGGATGAGAAGAAAATACAGAGAAGGTGGAGGAGGGGCAAGGTAGAGGAGTAAGGAGAAACACACCCTGGGACAGAACCTATGGCAGGCTTATCCAAAAGGGATTTAGCAAAGATGGCATGGGCCATAGGCAGATTTATAGGGGAAATTTAACTTCACGTAACTTGGATTTCTGATTGGACTCAACAAGGTGGGGCTATCCATGATCTCTGCAGAAGGTGGAACTATAAAGTTGAACTGATACTTATTACCCTTCCCTAGTTGCTTTAGGAAGTAACTTCAGGCTTTTTCTGCCGACCTACCCAGTGTCTCAGGACCTCATCAATTTAACCTCCATCTACTTCAGTTTCTTCATATGTAAAATGAGAAAAATAATAGCACCAACTTTCTAGAATTGTTGTGAAGATAAAATGAAATAATATTTCCCAAGTGTTTTACCAACCTTAAAGCTGGCTGACTACTACTTATTACTATTTTTATTATTACCATAATATATACTAAAATTCCTTCATGGAGTTTAATAGTTGGTAAATTGCAAACAGCTACTATTAGCTAAAATGTATACTAAATATATGAAGGAGGCATAAACAAAGTCCAGAGTAAAATTTGAAGAAAAGTCTTGCCCAATGTCACAATGTATTTAAAGAGTTTATAGCTGAATGTACCTAATAAACATATTCATTTTATTATTCAGTCCTTTAGCATAGATAGGTCCTTGAACAGTATTACAGGGCATGAACATAGCCATCTTATAGGTTTATAGTCATTTGTATGTTGCTAACTCAGGGCCAGACCACTTTGGGAATGATGAAGTCCCTCGCTGCTTCTAGTCAACCATGTATGATTCAGTACTGAAAGACTAAGGCACTGTACGTATGATAAAGCTGATAATTGCTGAGCAGGAAGAGCTACTGACATAGTAGACCTTTCAAAAGGAACGACCCTGCTGTCAACCTCTTTTCTTCCCCATGTGATGATCAATTATGTCTGGACTATTCCAGTCCCTTCCCCAGAAGTGTGGGGAGGGAGGTTCATCTTTTTCTAACCTTGGTTAAAAAGTTAACTGTTCCCATGTGGTCCTTAGAGCTTTGGACCTCTGGCTGCCTCTTACGTTTTGCCTTTCTTTGCCTTATCATAGGTGATTGGACAGTGATTCTGAGATGATGTCCAATCTTGGAAGCAACTTCATGAGTTGGAGGGGTTGGAGATTTTGGGTTCCTTGGTTGGTTGGAACTCCCTGGGAGTTTCTGTATAGAAAGCATACCACCAAGAGGATGAGTTCATTCCCTGGCCTGGGGTTTACCAGAAGACATCTACCTTAAGGAGGACAGTACATTGTAAAATGCCTATGCATTAGTCTCACAAATCCTGTTATTGTGTCCTTTGATAATTTTTTTAATATCTGTAACTTCATTTTTATGGCCAACTCCAAAGATTAGTAATTCCCTACCAACATCATTGTCTAGTAAATAAGTTTATTTCACATACAATGTTCACCTTTTTGTAACACTGATTGATAATGAAAGTATTTGATCATAGAATGTAATTGAACTAATTGTACAATCTTTTGCTACAGTGAGACTTTAAAACCATATTCTAAACAATTGATGTTTAGGGAGAAACCTAGAAACTATGGAACATATGCAAATTAACAACAACTACATTCCATTTGTGCATCCCCAGGTAGAAGAATAAGAATGTTTCAGTGAGCACCATCAAATAACATTTTCATATGCAAATGTAACAAAAGGGTTTATTAGAAAAGGTGTAATGAAACACATAGAGTTTAAAGAGAAAAAAGGGGAGAGAGGGAACACACACCAACCATATGAAATGCAAAATTAAAAACTATGCAAAACAACATCGAACTGGAAAACTTCAGTGACAGAGAAAAAAGAAAACACAATAGGATAAAAAGGAAATGAAAGAACAAATCTTCATATCAAAATTATAAAATTCAACAGTAAGTAGATATCTAAATAATATCAAAACCAGTGAATTAAATTCAGCTCTAATTTCAAAAGAATTAAAGGGAAACTGAAGTAATATGAGTAAAAAAAGAAAAGTACAAAGAAAATTTAAGAAGAGAAAAAAATAAAATTTTCAAAGTATATTTATTTCTAATCTTGCATCACTAATAAAGGAAAATTTTGTTTAAAAAAAAATCAAGAAGGAAATAGAGTAGAACTTAAAATTCCAAGTAGAGAAAATGTAAGAACTAAAAAAAAATGTTTTTCCCAGGGCAGGCCTCTACTTGTAATTATGGCTGGAATTGGAGATGGTTAGATTAAATATAGGTAGAGTCTTTTTCTCCTTTCAGGTAATTTCTCTAGTAGACACCCTAATCTATATAACCCAGAGGGGAGAGAGAAGAGGAAATTGGTAACTTAAACTTGCTTTGAGAAATGGGACTATTGGGAGGAAATGTACTTCAAGCTGCTAAAGCCTCTGCCTTTGAGAGAAACCCTCAAGTTCCCTACTTACCAAGACTATTTGCTCTCAGGGCTCCTCACAGTCCTTCTAACTTACTTACCTATTTCTTTCTGAAGTTATCCTATTGCAATCAAATCCTTCAAGGGCTGAGTCATATGTGGCCAGCCTACAAAGTGTCCAGAGATTTCATCATCCTCAAAGTACTCAAGCTCTGAGCTAACACAGTTGGCTAGAAAAGCTGCCAGGACAGTTCTGCACATGCCCTTTTAATATTATTCCTTGTTGAAACTTAACTGAGTCTAAAATTAGTTTTGTAACACTCCTTGAAATAAGTCAGGTTGCTGTAGATTGTTGCAAAACCAGGATTGGAAGTAATTTCTGAAATAGCTCTGGGGGGACAAAGAAAATTTACTTTATTTTAGGGCTTGTTTTTTCCCCCATGGTGATTTATTTTTCCTGTTTTCTTATGAATAAACAAACTCCTGAAATGCATATATAAAAGCATATACCTGTTTCTTCTCATTCCAAAACCAAGTGTTGAAATTAGTCACTTCCAAAATGAACAGAGCAGAAGAAATAGCTTTGATCAAACATGAGCTCACTCCATTTTTCCAGATGTTTCCTGGCAATTTGGTTAAAGAGGTGCAAGGAAGTAACTTAATGCTACATGTGTTGAAAAGGGGGAGGAAATGAATTACCAAAGAGAATATATATTAATTGAAATTCAATATGTGGACAAATAAAAGCATATAAAAATTATAGTGCCTGTATTCAGATCTAAAGGAAATGCGAGTATAATAAATACTGATTTAAATAATTAGATAAGCTTTTTTGTGGTTAAATTGGTTTCATACTTCTGAGGAAGAGTTCCATATTAGTATTCTCATATTTGTGAATTTTAATTTTTATTCCTTTCATAGTCAACTGACTGTGATAATTAGTTTTCATGAGTGCTTCTGTGGGTGCCTAGTCATCTAGCAAGGGTTTAAACACCTACCCAGCATTAGGCACCGTGGAGAAGAAAGGAAAATGAGAGGAAAATTTTTACCCTCAGGAACTTCATAGTTGTTTTGGGGAGACGAGATTAGCATACACTGAGGATGAAATGGTAGAGAAATTCTGTTAAGATCTTCAGAAGATTCCTGTCAGATTAATCAGCATACATTTTGATACATGATGACTTCAGTGAAAAGGTTAAAAAAAAAAAAGCAGGGGGGAGAAGAAATGTATATGAAAGCTTGCTTCAGGAAGAAGTAATAATCCAAAGATTACTTATGGGATTTAGGATTAAGATGGCAATAAAACAGGTCATAGAGAAGCCCAGCTCTCTTACATAAAATACATTCAGATACAACTATCTGAAAGGAAGCCTAATGGTAAACTTGAGGACAAACAGAAGTTCTTTCTTATTCAGTATATAATTTTACAAGAAGATAGAAGTTATCAGAAGTTGGTAGACAGAGGTTACTCTAGGAGTCAATAGGAGATCTCTGCCAAGGAAGCTAGCACAAACTCCATCAAAAAATTCTGAACCCTTCAGGTGACTGACCCAATTGATTGAAGTGGGGTGGGGTGAGTCACAAGCCAGAACAAGCTATAATTATGAGACATCTAAGACTATCCTGACTCTTGTTTGTCAGAACACGAGTGGAAGACAGAGGCAAGTCCCATAGCACTATTCAGGGAGCATGGTACAGGTATGTATGTATTCCTTAGGAAATAAAGCACCGCAGCAGGAGAGGGGACCAACTCATTGTTTAGGAGAACTGAGATGAATATGATCTCTAAAATCCCATTGGGACCTGATACACAGGAAAGGGGGAAAAAAATCAAAGGAGATTTATTTATTATTTTAAGTAGAAAGTGGAAAACCTTATTAACAGTAAATTCCTTAAAAAATAGAAAGGAATAAAATAGATCCATAACTCCAGAATATAACCAAAAATATTAGAATGTCAAAAGACTGAAAAATTAAAAGAATATAAGATATTACTGTCAGAAACAACTAACTTCGAGCTATTCCCAAATAGATACATGGGCAAAGGATATGAGCACAATTCTAAAAGGAAGAAATCCAAGCTATATGAAAAGAGGCTCCAAAACGCTAATAATATTCAGGCAGTAAATTAAAATAACTTTGAAGTTCTACCTCATATCTGTCAAAAAGAAAGAGGACAAAAAAGTAAATGTGATGAACTCAGGAGAGAAGTTAGGGGTAGATATATAAATCTGGAAATTTAGATGTGATAATTAACTCTATGAGCTGATGAGATTCCCAAGTGAGACAGTTTAGAGTGAAAAAAGAAGAGGACCCAAGACAGAGCACTCAATCTTATCTGATGATTCTTATTCATGCCCATTAACCATAGGTATTCCTCAAGGCAAAGGAAATGACAAATGTTGGAAGGACTCTGGGAAAATAGGTACATTAATATGTTGGTGGTGAATCTGTGAATTATGCCAACCATTCTGGAAAGCAATTTTGAACAATGCTCATCAGAATTTACTAAATGGTACATTAATCCAGCAATATAACTACTAGGTTTGTGTTCACAAATAGATCAAAGAAAAAGTAAAAATACCTATGTGTGCAACAATATGGCAGCTCTTTTATGGTGGCAAAGAATTGGAAACTGGTATAGTATGTAAATAAAATGGAATATTATTGTTCTATAAGAAACGATGAGTAGGCTGATTTCAGAAAAGCCTGGAAAGACTTACATGAATTGATGGTAAATGAAGTGAGCAGAACCAAGAGGACATTGTACACAGCAAGAAGATTATGTAATGATCAACTGTGATGGACTGACTCTTTTCACAATGAGGTGATTCAAGACAATTCCAATGGACTTGGGATGGAGAGAGCCATCAGCATCCAGGGGTAGAACAATGGAGAATGAATGTGGATCAAAGCATAGTATTTTCACCTTTTTTTGTGGTGGTGGTGTTTGCTTGTTTTTTTTCTTTCTCATGTTTTTTTCCCCTTTTGATCTGATTTTTCTTGTGCAGCATGTTGAATATGGAAATGTATTTAGAAGAATTGTAAATATTTAACCTATGTAGGATTGCTTACTGTTTTGGGGAGAGAGGAGGAAAGGAGAGAGGGAGAAAAATCTGGAACACAAGCTTTTGTGAAGATGAATTTTGAATACTATCTTTGCATGTATTTGAAAAAATAAAATATTTTAAAAAATTGGAAATTAGATGTTGTTTTTTGTTGAGTCATTTCAGTAGTTCACTCTTTGTGACCCCACTTGGAATGTTCCTAAAAGATATTGGTGTGGTTTGCCATTTCCTTCTCTATCTTATTTTATAGATGAGAAAACTGAGGCAAATAGGGTGAAGTGACTTGTCCAGAGTCACACAGCCAGTAAGTGTCTGAGGCCAGATTTGATCTCAGAAGATGAGTCTTCCTGACTCCAGGTCCAGTATTTTATCCACCATGCCATTTAGTTGCTCATAAACTAAAATAATACCTGTCAATTATGGAATGAGTGACAAAATTGCGATACTTGAATATAACGGAAAATTCTATTTTTGTACTTCAAGGAATTTTTTAAAAATCAAAAAAATATATTTCAGTGTATGAAATGATGTGAGTGCAAAGTTTGAAGAGGCAGAGCCAGGAGAATAATTCAGTTAGTAACAACAACATTGTTAAGGCAAACAACTTTAGACAACTTGAATCCATGGAATAAACAACCATGATTTCACGGTACTGATTAAGAAGAATGTATGCTAACTACTTCTTGATTTATAGGTGATGGGTTAGAGATATGAATTTTGCTTGACAATCAATATTTGTTGGTTTTTTCTTTTTTAAGTGGAAGAATTGAGAGGGAATAGAAAAGAACAATGGAGTTATCTTTCCCCCAAAATAAAAAAAAGAAAGAAAAAGAGGAAGAAAATCAGGGGAGAGGAATGTCATGAAAACTTAGATAGGAGAGGGTACTCAGGAAGAAACAGTGATGTTTATAATGTCAAATGTTACAGAATTGTCAGGGCAGATGAAGTTTGAGAAAAAGCTCTAAGATTTGGCAAGGAAGAGATTATTGGCAGTTTTGGAGAAGGTAGTTTCAGTTGAATGATGTCAATGAAAACCAGATTTTAGGGGGTTTAGCAGAACATGGGAAGAGAAAGTGAAGGCTTTGTGTGTAGATGTGTTTCTCCAGTTTAGTCTTAAAAGGAAAGAAAAATATAGAATGATAGGGGTAGATGGTAGGATTATCGGAGTTTTGTTTGTGTTTTAAGAATGGTAGAAACAAGGACATGTTTGTAGGAAGCAGGGAAGGAGTCAGATAAAAGAGAGAGTGGGACTAATAGTGGGAAATGGTCTTCAGGCATACTCTGGTGAAAATATAGTAGCTCTGCTTAATGAGTTCATAGATGATTTTGATAAATCTTATTGTAAATAGTGCCAATTCGTTCACAAAGGCAGGATGACCATTGTAGTAAGAAAAGCCCTAAATAATAAGCATATCCTTAGCACATAGGGAATGCATAATAAATATTGTTATACGTGAAAAGGATCCTAACTATCACAAACCAGACATTATAGAATATTTTGTGGCAGTCAAAATTTAGTTGACTCTGATATACATATCTATATCTAATCACACATACAACTTATATACATACATACTTGATATATCTACTAGATAATCACTGTGAAGGCTGGATTAAGATTCATAACCTATATGTGTATATGTATAAAATAAACATACATGTATACACAGATACATAATTTAGTTTATTATCTTAATTTACATGTGTCTATAGACATGTATATGTACATACATAGGTATTTGAAACTGAGCCTCCCTATTTTGTTCAAGCTAAAAGGACAGCAACCATTCAGACCTGACATGTTACTGATTGGCATGGAAATTTTGATCTGCTCTCTTTCCAAACTGGGCTTCAAGCAGTCCTCAGGAAAAGGGATTATAGATGTACAGCACCATGCCCAGCAACCACTATACCCTTACTTTGTTTGATGACCTTTTATACCCCTGCTAGGTAAACTTCCCACATATGAATGAAGGTATAGGACTGCTCATTTGATTATTGCTAAATTACTGGAAATCAATCCTATATTTGCTTGAAATACTTTAAAATCTGAAAGGAGTAGACAAAGTGCTTATTTAAACACACACACACACACACAATGTCATGTTTCTTTTGGATAATTCACTTCTACATTTTATTTAACGTATACTAGATTTTACTTTGTGTTGCCAATTCCTGTCTTGTATGTGTGTCCTTGGTAGAAGTTTTAGGTTGGCTCAATATTAGATATAATCTATCTTTTTTCTCTTTTGCTATGCCCTTGTATGGTAAAGTATGGTTAGTGAGAAACTTAACGTGTTTCATTTGTAGCATGTGCGGGTAGAATTAGGCTCAGTTAAATCTGCCTAGTCATGAGACTTATTGTGTGCCTTCTCAGTTCTGATCTCATTCTTCTACAGTAGCTCTGTTTTTCAGAGAAGCCGAAATCCTAGAAGGGGGTCAGTCTGGTTTATTACCTGCTTGTAGTGAATTTATATTTGTGATTATTGGCTGAGGGTGAGCTCACACCCTGCCTCTGTCTTTCTTTGACTGCTGTGGGATTTAGTCCCATTGGGTTCTGGGCACAGATGTCTCAGCTGTTATGAATAATAGGCCCATTTCCTCTGTAGTCTCTCTACCCTGGAATTGCCCTTGCCAGTCACCCTGCATCCTCAGCTCCACCCCACTCTGCTTAGGGTCAATGGGTGACCCTGTAGCTCTCAGAACTTGTCCCTTCAGAACTTGTTTCCAAGGATTTTCTCTCACCTAACTTTGTTCTTTTGAGTCTGTCAAAAAAGGTCTACCACAAGGGCCTGTCCACTGGTCTTTTCTCATAAGCAATTTCAGAATAGCTACCTTAGGTAGTGAAGCAGGTGAGGTGTGAGGGCATGCTGAGATGCTGTCTGCTGTCTTGTTCTTTGCTGTGACAGTCAGTGATTAAAATAAATTTAAGCAAAGCTTTAGAATAGTTTGTTCTAGAAATATATGCACTCATCCTATCTGAAGAAAATGTGTTTTGAAAGAACAGTGCACCACATTTTGAAAATTTGTGTCATCCTTTACTCTGTCCCTGTAAAACTTTTAAAAGTAGCCCTATGACCTATTTTTGCTACATCCTGATGTAACTCTATAAATCCATTAGTGTGCTGGGAAGCTGGTTGGGGGTGCTTTTGCTCTCACTCTAATAGGGTTCCTTAGCCCTGGGCCCACATACATGGGGTTCAGTCCTGGTGGAGTCTGAGCCCTAAAAAGAGGAGTCTGCTTCTTTTCAGTATGCTCCCTAGCTCTTTGCTGTCCCATCCCAGAGTCTTAGGGAGAAACTCTCAAAACTTTGTTTTGGCTCTTGTCCAGAGTCTCCCTAAAATGAAATAGGGAAACACTGAATGTATAACATAGATGAGATAGCAGCCAGCTATTTATTTCATCTGTGCAAAAGAAATATTTAACAAATAAGAGCATGAGGATAAATTTAAACTTTAAAAGGTAAATTAAAATTACTATTATACTCTCCTTTGAGGTTGATACTTAAAATATTAAGACATAAAACATTAAAAAAGAAAAAAAAACATGAAACATTAAGACTTAATGGAATTGTTAAATAGACACTTTACCTCCTTGGGTCTGTACTCAAAACAATTGTCCTAAAGTTCATGTCTTTTGGTCAGGAGTCTTGTCCTATTATTGTCCACCTATTAATGATCATCTTCCCCAAGAGGCCCTATGAGGCTCTAGAGGACATCTCCAGTAATGTAGCTCAGAGGCATTGGAGCTTCAAAGTAGCCACTCCCCTAAAAATCTGCCTCTCTTAATGTTTGGGCAGTTGTGCTCAGGCAGAGAAGCAGGGGGCAGCCAAACAGCCAGAGACTTTATAGCCCACTCAGGGATCACGTGAAGAAGCTTCTGCTTTAGTGGTTGTATGCTTTGTGAGCTCTTTAAGGTTACAGGCCACCTTTTTGCCTTTCTTTATATCCCTGTCATTTAGAACCGTGTCTGGTACATAGTAACTGTTTAATAAACATTTGCTGACTGGCCCTTAAAGAAGGAGGGTGCCCCTCTTATAGGAAATTCTAGAGAAAATGCTACACATTCAGGAGAGTAAAAGAAGAGATGGAGAGTGAGAGTAGAAGCCCTCTCTGTCTGTTTCTGTATGTTGTGTGTGTTTTTCTCTCTCATTTATTCATATTTTATTACCTAGATTTACAAGGTACTAAGTATTATACAAATTCAACCATTTTGATGCCAAAGATAGTTAGTTATTTTCACTGTTTTTCCCATTATGCATATTTTTAAAAATATATTTTATTTTCCCCCAGTTACATATAAACACTTTTTTTATGTAGAGTTGCAAATTCTTTCCCTCTTCCCTCCCTAAGATGGTAAACAACCTTGTATGGATCTCACACACACATATACTCACACTCATGTAAAACATTTTCATATTAATAATTTTGTGGAAGAAAACTTAAACAAAAAAAGTGAAAATACTATGCTTTGGTCTGCATCCATCATTTCTTTGTAGGCAGATAGCATTTTTCATCATGAATCCTTTGGGTCATTGCATTGCTTAGAATAGTTAAGTTACTCAGTTGTTCATTTAATAAGTGTGGTTACTGTGTACGTTGCTCTTCTGATTCTGTTCATTTAACTTTTTTCAGTTCGTTAAATCTTTCTAGATTTTTCTGAAATCATCCTACTCATCAACATTTCTTATGGCACAACAGTATTCTATTCATGGGCATCCCTTCAATTTCCAATTCTGTGCCACTGCAGAAAGAGTCACTATAAATATTTTTGCACAAATAGATCCTTTTCCTTTAAATTTTTTTTCAATTATTGATCTAGTTCTGTTATTGCTCAATAATCACACTTTGATTGCCCTTTGGGCAGGGTTCCAAATTGTTCTCTAGAATGGTTGGATCAGTTCTCACAGTTCTACCAATAGTACATTAATGTCTCAATTTTCCTAGTCTTCTTCAAAATATCTCATTTTTTTTTTCTGTCACATTATCCAATCTGATAGGTATGAGGTTGTACCTGAGAATTGTTTAAATTTGATTTCTCGGGGCAGCTAGGTGGTGCAGTGGATAGAGCACCAGCCCTGAAGTCAGGAGGACCTGAGTTCAAATCTGGTCTCAGACACTTAACATTCCCTAGCTGTGTGACCCTGGGCAAGTCACTTAACCCCAATTGCCTCAGCAAAAAAAAGCAAAAAAAAAAAAAAAATTTGATTTCTCTAATTAAAAGTGATTTAGAGCATTTTTTCCATATTATTATGGACAGTTTTGATTTCTTCATCTGAAAACTGTCTCTTCATATCTTTTGTCCATTTGTTAATTGGGAAATGACTTACTTTCTTATAAATTTGATTGAGATCCCTATATATTTGAGAAATGAGGCCTTTATAAGAGATACTTGCTATAAATTCCTCCTTCCTCCTCCCTGATTTCTACTTTCCCTCTAATTTTGATTGCATTGTTTTTGTTTGTGCAAAGCTTTTTAATTTAATATAACCAGAATGATCCATTTTACATTTTGTAATGCTCTCTATCTTGTTTTGTCCCAAATTCTTCTTTTATCAATATATCTTCACTTGTCTTTCCTTTCATACTGGCCCAGAGTTCCACGGATCAAGAGGCCTATTCTGATTACCTTCTACTACACTCATAGAGTGTTCCAAAAGCCTAATAATTTAAGTTATTAAAGTTTCAAACTACACCAAAAGCCTATATAAACTACATTATACTAAAAGAACTACTTAATTTAGTAGTGATAAACATTGGTCTCGGTATAATTGCAGTTCAAAGAGGGAGAGAGTTACTCTTGAATATTGACACTGCCCCATATGGATGTGATAGCCCTATTCTCTCTAGACACATAGGAGGGCTGTTGGTTCAGCCTGACAGCATGATTTGAACTCTAAAGGCCCAGAGCTACTCAGATCAAACATAGATAGAATTTTTAGACACTAATAGGCACTAATAAGAGACAGCTCTGTATCCAGTGAGGCAAAGCTGTAGGGTAGCCTGGACCATTTAAATGAGGGTATTTTCTGGATTATCTAATAAAGGAGGAGGAATGAGGGTCAAGCAGCTGGGAAATTTAACAATAACTATGCCACAGCATAAAACTGGCTGGGATAGTAGAGACATTGGGTCAAGCCACATATCCTGGGGGCTTATATACCAATAAAATTGGATTTTACCAGCTCATAATAACATACACATCTTATTGTATACTTTACTGGGTTTATTTCTTCCAGACAGTACAAATTAAAGTAATTTAGCTATTAAGTCACATAGCAGTTAGAAAGCAAGGCAGACATTTTAAAAGCTTTACAAGTAGCGACAACTTTGTATCTCAAGAACTCAAGTACTCCATATTTAGGTCTAATCATGAGTGTATGTAGTAATTAGTGTATAAGATAGGTAATGTCTCTGCAAAATGAATTTACCATGTATTTTCACAACTTATTATGTAATCCATTTCCTTCAGAATATTGATAAAATAAATTGAATTAACTTATACTCTGATGATCTCCATATCTTCAGTACATATGCCCAAACTCCCACCTTTCAACTGATTCAATATCTATTGATTCTCATATTTTTCTCTTTCTTGAACTGAGTCTTTCTTCTACTGTTCCTACCCTATTAGGGCATTAATTAATTAATTTTTTAGTAGACCTTCCATTCTATAGATCTCTAACAACTATTCTTCCTACTAAAATATCATCTTTGTGCCATCTTCTTATTTCCTACTTGCCACACTTTCTTGACTGGCTCCTTTTCCCTGATGTTTTGCACTTGCTAGGTTTTTTCTTTCTTCCTGGGATGCCACATCCAACATTGACTCCTTTCTCTTGCTTCCCTTAAAAAATTATCCCTCATGTGTGTGTATCATAATTTTTTTGCATTGCAGTTGTGCTATCTATGACAGAGGTATAGCTGGCTATACAAACTATCTAGTCATAGATCCTACCTTAATTCCACATAGATCTTCGAAGGTTCTTTTTTTTTCTAAAATTGGTTTTTAGAATGTTGTTTTATAATCTTCTTCCAACTTCTGTGGGCCATTGTGAGAGGAACAGGAGAAAAAAGGACTTGACAAATAATGAGAAGGAAACCATTCATGTAGGGGACTTTGAGTAGTTTAGCCTGCTAAAGTGGGTCAAAAGTTAGATTTTTGGGAGAAATTTGGCAAAATTTTAGAGAATTTTGAAGGAGAACAGTCTCCAGGCCCAGATACTGGACCAGATTCCACTTCCAGATTGAAAAAGAAGCAGAAGCCAAGGCAAGAAGAGTATTAAAAGGATCAAGGATAATTAAGGAAGATTAAGGAGTAAAACCTAAGGAGGAAGACTCCAAAAAGAGAAGAAAGAAGCTGGCAAAGTAAGTAAAAAAACAGAAAGTGGAATAATTAGCAGGTTAAATGATTGATAGATGGGGGGGATTGATGAAACAGAGATGGAAGAACAGTGAGGAACAGCAAAGACCCCTGTTTAGCTGTACTGTAGAACGTGTGAAGAGGAGTAATGAGTCATAAGGCTGAAAAAGTATGTGAGGGCCAAGCGATAAAGGGTTCCATTTGATCCATGAGATTATAGAGAACCACTAGAGTTTATTGAGTAGAGGGGTGATATAGCCTGGCCTGTGCTTTAGGAAAAAGGACTTTGGTATTTATGTGGAGGAGGGATTGGAGCAGGAAGAGAACTGAGACATCTGCCCTTTTGTCCTCTCTTTTTTAGAGGGAGACCAGCCTCCACTTTGAGTAACTACTTGGCTGTGGCAGAGAAAGATCATTAGAAAATTATTGCTTTCCTTATCTGCTAGAAGCCACATCTTCCCGTAGTGTCTCACCTGGCTAAATTTCACGATGAACTTCTGTGCCAAACTTTCCACTGAGTAGACATGTTCATCTGTCTTGCTGATCTTCATGTCTGGAACTGTTCTTCATCCTCACCCTGTGGCCAACTTCCTATTTTTTTGTTTTCTGAATTTTGAATTACTTCTCTTCTGCTTCATTCTCTTCCAGTTATTGCTCAGGAGGTGGGCTGGGAGACCATGGGAGTGCCTGCTACAACTTTGGCTGTAACCAGAGATGGAATTTGACACACATATACTGCTAGAAGAGTGTGGGTAGTTTGAAACTCATGTCTATCTAACCCAAACTTACTCATTTATTGCATGTGAATATGACCTATCCTTCCAAAACCGTCTTCAACAGAATAGGGATATTCTGAACCAAATTTAGGGTTCAGAAATAGGGGACATAATCAATTGAATAACCTTGTTGCTATGGAAATTCTGTTTGTTGCCAATGCCTGATGTTAGCAGGGAGGGGGATTATCATTTCCTAAGGGAAGCCCATCATTCATTAGGAAACTTTTCTCCATGAGTAATAGCTAATCCTTCTAAGTAAGACACACTGATGACCATTTTGGCCCAGGAGAATCTCTGGGATTGGAAGTCCAGGAACAACACTTTTTAGGCCAGGAATTGTAGAAATTAATTATCCCATTTCCTTAAAGAGGAGAGGTGATGTCTTACAGTGCGATCAGTAAGCAGGGCACTGAAGTAGAGCCACGAGTTTGCTTTTCACAAAGTTGCAAATCCCCCTTGAAATGTAATTTTCCAAGATTTGTACCAGTTGTCACTAGGTCTCTGGAGCCCCCTGCTGGGGGGCTAGTAAGGTAATCAATCAATTCCTAAGCATTTATTTAGGAACATGCTAGGTGCCAGTGCTGTATTAGACAAAAAGACAAAAAAGGAAACATTACCTGCCCATAAGGAGCTTAAAGTCCACTGGCAGAAGCAGTTTACCTCATTGTCTGAACTGAGTCCTGGGAGAAGAAATTGGACTTCCATTAGAGGATATTGTTCTGTCTTGGACAGGAAAGTCAATCTGTGCTTAGGAATTAGTGCACTTACAGGGTATGGGGGGGGGAAGAAAGAAGAGGCTTAAATTATAATGCACATTAGTAAAATTCAGAGTCTATATTGATCCAGAAGCCATATTTAATATTACAAGGATCCAAGGGACTGAGAGAAGATGGAAAAGCCAGAGACTAGAGCAGTGTAAACCAAGAGTTTTTCATGGGATCAGTGGGCTTTTTTTTTTTTTTTTTCTAGGAGTACTGATGTGGCTGTCTGAAATCTGCTTCCCAAATGTTTCATCTTTTCATGGTAGCTGCTCCATGGTTACTTTTGCTTATAAGCATGGTCAGAGATTATGAGGGCATATTGTCAAGGACAGGGTCACCCTGCTTCCTTCTGATTCTGCCACCCTGTTGAGACTGTGGATTTGAATTTCTTCTCTTCCCTCTTTCACACACATAGGCCTCATGTCCTGGGCTCTTTAGTTCTTTTACTTTCTATATGCATGGGTTCACCATATAGTGAAATAAGATTTAAAAATTGAACCTTTACAGACAAAATGGACCAACTAGTGAGACAAAAATTGCTACTTACTTTTTAGTTTTTTCAGGTTAAAAGTTTAGTTGATTCCAAGTGGAATGATCTTTGTTTTCAGAGATAAATTCATCTTCATATATGGTGAAAAAACACAAATTTCCTCCAGACTTTTGAAAAAATAGAAGGGGCATGTGCATAAATAAAGATTTCAGCTATATGGGTAGAATAGCCCAGCTGGGGAATTTTAGAATGAGTAATATAACTCTTCTGTAAGTTTTTAAGTAGTCAAAGTTAAGCACAAAAATGAAATATGGTCAGCAAAAAACATTATGATAAATTATTACTTGAGCAATTGTGCAATACTGGAAAATTTTTGGTTAGATAAGCAAATCTAACATGGCATAACTCTTAAGTTTCCTGTCTTTTTCATTAAAGATGTACTGTTGTAATTTGTACTCTTTATGTGTTATAGTTTCCTCTCTCCTCCTGTCTCATACTTCCTTTTCTATCATTACATTATTCAATTCAATTAAATTGAGAAGTATTTGTTGCTTATTCCCTAGTACTTCAATAGCCATTGAGAACATAAAGACAATAATGTTAACAGTCCCTGTCCTCAAGGAATTTACTTTCTGCTGGGGGAACATATTCGCAGATAGATAAATGCAAAATATACACAAAATCATTTTGTAGAGAGGAAGCACCAGCAGTTTGGAAGATCAGGAAACACAAATGGGGCATGTTTTTTGAGCAGAGCCTTGGAGGAAAAGTTAGGAGGGAGAACATTGTTATCTCTCAGCTTTTTATCAGGCCATTCCTTCCTTCTTTGACTTCCCTTCCACTCTTAATTAAACTCTTCACTGTCCTCGCTTAAATTGCTTGCCTCCTTGTCCTATTGCTGCATATCCCTTGCCAGATTTCTCCCGATGGGTTGTTATACTATAAGAAATGACAAGCAGGATGTTTTGAGAAAAATCTGGACTTACGTGATCTGATACAAAGTGAATAGAGCCAAAAGAACATTGTGTACAGTAACAGCAATGTTGCATGACGATCAATTTGAAAAATTTTGCTACTCTGATCAGAAAAATTCCGAAGGACCCATGATGAAAATGCTATTCACTTTTGTAGAGAGGACTGATGAATTCTAAATGTAGATTGAAACATACTTTTTTCACTTTGTTTATTTTTCTTGTTTTTGTGTGTCTCTATGTGTTTTGCATGACTTCACATGTATAATCAATATTATATTGCTTTTCTTCTCAAGGGAAGAGCAGGAGAGAGGAAGAAAATTTGGAACTTAAAAAATTTTTAAATAAATGTAAAAAAACCTGTAAATGTAATTGAGAAGTATTTAATGAAATGTATGAAAACATTTAAAAAATTTTAAATGCTAAAAATAAATACGAAATAAAACTTTATGCTGTACAACTTCACTTGAGCCCTAATTGCAGAAAAATTTCCTATCTTCCTACAAAAGTTTTTCCGAGCCTTCTCTTTTCAAGTCTCCCACACTTCTACTCCCCCTTCTCCAAGCTGAGGAACTCCCTTCTTACTTTACTGAGAAAATGAAGGTCATTTGATATTAGCTCCTTTTCCTCCCCTTTTTTTCCTGGCAAAACTCCTTGACATCACATCCCTCCCCCTACTTTTAATTTTCTTCTATAATTTTTACTCTCCTTTATTTTAAAATTCTTTTATATTTTTTAATTACTTATTTTATTTTTCTCTTTTATTTGGCAGTGAGGTAACTTGTCAATACCTTTGATTTTATTTCCTCTTCTCTTCTCTGGCATATGATAACCTCAGTAAATCTCAGCCTCTGATTTTTTCCTTACCGCCTTCAAACCTTTTCATCTCCCTGTCTTTACAAATTATTATCCCCTCAAGCTGTTGCCCTGGATCTCCTTTTTTTTTCTGTCAAACTCCTAGAAAAGGTTGGCTCTATCTTCCCTTCTCTCATTCTCTTCTCAGGCTTTTGTAACCTTCTTACCTCATCATTCCTTCACTGAAACTACTATCTCCTTATTTTTTTTATTTTTATTTTTTTTCCTTTAAGTTCTTGATGGCCAAATTTGATGGTCTTTTCTCAGTTCTGATCCCTCTCAACACTACTGATTCTTTTCCTGGAGAGCCTTTTTTTTTTTTCTGTCTCTCATGATTCTCTTCCTACTTGTCTTATCATTCCTACTTAAACTGTCATCTAAATCAACCTTCCTCATAGACTCCCCCTTTTTTTTCTCTCTACATTCTTTTCTCTTGGTTACCTCATTAATTCTAAGGAGTTTAATTATCATTTTTATGCTAATGATTTCCAGATCTCTATATCTAACCCTGATCTCTCTCCTAAGAGCCAAAAATAGTACTGGACTTCAAGTCAGGGAAACCTGACTTTAAATTTAGTCTTGGAAATTTTCCAGCTGTGTGACCTTGGGTTGTTTGCCTCAGTTCCCTTAACTAATCTCATAGTCAGTAATCAGGTGAGGGAGAATATTTTGTTTATAGTAATGATAACAAGGGAATTTTAACTCATTTTTTAAAAATGTATAGATAAAATAATTATAGAAAGGATTCATTGAAATATATAATATATTTGAGCTATCTGTTATAGTTTAATAATATTTTAATAACTCATATTTGTATGATAACTTTGTTTTTCTTTTTGGAGGCAGTGGGGATTAAATGACTTGCCCAAAATCACAAAGCTAGTAAAAATGTCTAAGGTTAGATTTGAACTCAAATCCTTCTGACTCCAGGCCTCTATCCATTATACCACCTAGCCGCTTCAGTGCTTTGTTTTTCAAAGAACTTTCCTCACAATAATTCTGGGAAATAGAATCTTAATATTATCATTTTATAGTAAACAATGACACCATATATGTTGATGCATGGCATATTTGTTCCCATTAAAAAAAATTTAAAAAAACTCCTGGAGAAAAAAGGAGAATAAGAAAAGGATAGGACCATTGTTTAGCATAGATGATAATGAATGATAAGAAGGAAAAACATTCGACTTTGATTTTGCTCTTTTCTTTGGTGAGAATAATCATTAGGAAGACATTTTCAAATGCTCATTTAGTTACCATTCGTGTCACTGAATTTCTCTAGTCTTCAGTTTCCTCATCTATAAAACGAGGGAGTTGGATTTGATGATCTCAAAGATCCTATCCAGCATTAAATTTATGATCTATGAAAACCACGGCAAATTAAAGAAGTCATCAGACCCAGACAAACTATTTCACAGGGTAATGAAAAAAACTAATGTGGGATTTTTGAGTAGTTATCAATGATCTTTGAAAGAATACAGAGATACCAGGACACACACATGAACTACACAAATATATCTATTCACAGAAGTTGCTCCTGGGGAAGCTGAATCAATATAATAAAAAAACAATATTATCTAAATTAATTTACATATTCATTGTGGTTCCAAACTTCCAAAGGATTATTTAATGGAACAAAGAAAAAAATAATAATGAAAATCATCTAGAGGAATAAAAGGTCAAGGATATAAAGGGAAATAATGAAAAAAAAAAAAAGGTGGGAGTAAGGAGACCTTCCATTACTAGAACTCAGATTAATACTATAAAGCAGTAATCATTAAAATGATTTGTTACTAGCTAGAAAATAGATTGATCAGTGGAAGAGATAAGGTACAAAACTTAACAAAAGCCAACTAATCTAATAACTTAGCTGAAGACTTGGCGTCCTTAACAATTCTAAACTTTTATGATTCTGTTATTTTGGAGAGAGAATGACCTGCTGAGCTGTATAGATGACAGGATGACTAGATTGTCACCCACTGGAGAGAGACCTTCTATCTAGATATCCACTTATCTTAAGGGAGCATAAAGGAATAAAAAGTGTTGATGCTTGAGATTGTTTTCAGGATCCCTATCCATGGGATAGAAAGTCTTGCTACAAAATTTTGGTGCCTCTAGGATATTTCAGATAAAGGATCAGTAGAGGACTATTCCATTACAATTAATAGAATAGGTGTTCTTTAGACTAGTTCCAGACAGTGGCCAGGACACTTTGAAGATGACACTTGTAACCTATGGAAGAACTAGTAGGAATATGGGAACAGGAAATTTGAGGATTTGGGCTATACTTTGGGGCACAAGCATGTTTACATGTGTATACATGAGTAAAACTTTGTAAACATTTTTTTCTGAATATAATCAAATAAGACAGACATTTCCATATGTATACATATATATTAGAAAAAAATGAGTATTGTTCATGAAATTATATATCTGTTATGTATGGCTTGCTTCAAAAAAAATTTTGACTCTAGGGAACACTCAACAATGCCTATTTCTCCCAACCTTCTCTTCATATTTTGGGAAGTAGCATTATTAGGTAATTTAAACAACCCTTTGTAACTTCCCCAAAGGGAATTGTGGAGGACCAAGAGACAATTTGGGATAGAGAGCAGCTAAATCTGTGGGAGGTGTCGATGCTAGTGGGAGGAGGTAACTCAGAATGATATTTGTGGCACAGACTTAGAAGGGAGTGAGAGAAGTGCAGTGTTCCTGGTTGTAGGCCACACTTTTGAGCAGGTCAAGCTTGCTGGAATGTAATATAAGGGAATATTTCAGAAATGGAGACTCCCTGTTCTGGTGCTGTTTTGAGTTGTGAACATTCTCTGCCATGGCTGAGATGGTAGTGTGCTCTTTTTCTATGGGGCCATGATAAATAACTGGTTTTCTGCTGGTAGATGAGAGCTGCAGATGGAGTGATGGCCAGTGCAAGATGCCAGGCTGAGAATCAGGGAACATGTGGCGTGATCTCCTAAGGGGTTACTAGGGAAGCAGTGGAAAGGCACGCAGGCTCTGCAGTACTGTGACCATGGTGGAAAGCAGAGAGCAGCAGCTGGCAGTACCTCCTGGCAGCTCAGGAGGGAGAACTACAGAAGGCAGTGACAGAGTTGGAGGCATGAGGGGCTGGCAGAGGAGCTGTAGAGAATACCAGAATGGATGAGCAAGTGTGAGCACTCCCTGCTGGAACAATACTGTATAAAACTGACACTACACATAACATATACCTGCTATTGGTGGTGATGGTAACTGAGCAGTATTGCAGTTTTGTGTTGTTTTGTTGTCTGTTGGCTATGATGCAAACCTTATTTGTTTTCCATTCATCCTTTGAGTATATGAACCGTGAACCGTGTATTTGCAAGGAGAATTGGAGAGTGCCCCACTGGGCAGTGGAAATTTTCAGATTGTCTCATGATCCAAAGAAATGAAAGACCCACCAAAATGTATCCGTCCCCTCATGGTCTCTGAGCAGAGCTGACACAAGTATTACCAAAGTCTGCTTAAACTTGTCCCCTGATCTACAGATACTTTAATATGACCCTCACTTAGAAACAGCTGTTCTTCTCCCCATACCACACACACATCTGCAGCTGGAGCTACTGCTGTGGCTGCCAAGGATAGAATACTTTGTGGAAAAGTTTGTAAATTTTTAGAGAATCTTCCAGTTCAAAAGTGGAGTAAGAGAAACAGCTGTGAGGGGAGCTGGCCTTGGGAACAGACTCCTAGGTGGGACCAACCATCTTCTCTCATCCTGCCTGAATTTTTCATTATATTTTGTTGTTCGGTCTGAACTTCCACTTATGAGGCAATTATTTGAGTTAATAGACTTTTAAACATTTTGCCTCTTTAACAAATTGCCTTTCTGTATATTAAGGAGTTTGTCATTCCTACATTAATATGATGTAGCATAATTAACATTTTATGAAAGGATATTGTTATGGTTTTGAGTGTCCTTTTGTGTCTTTCTTTTGTGTGTAATGTGGAAATGAATAAAGTGATCCCATCTGTGGTTAGTAATGAAATAGGCCAGTTCGTAACTGTGCATGCTATCCATAGCTTAAGCTGTGGCCTTTTTCCTACCCAATGGCAGGTCTGCTGGACAGTTCCATGGAAAGAGAGAAAGCTATGGAGGTAGACAAGATGGTTCCTGGTACTATGTAATGGTATCAAAGGCAAATGGGGTCAGTAAGTGATATACAAGGATACATGTTGACTTAGAAAGCCTCACATACTTATGTGTTTCTTTTCTTATTAATACATCAACACATTTAAATTAGACAAGAAATATATTTTAATGTAGTTTAGGCTGCACTCTGGAATTTGTGGACCATGTGTTTGACACCTCTGGGTGGTGGAAAGAGTATTGCATTTGCATTCAGGAGACTTGGAATCAAAACCTAATCCTGCTGCTTACTTTTTTAATGAGTCAGCAAGTTTTCTGGGACTCAAGTTTGATCATATTAAAAAGAAGGGTTTAGAATAAATGACTTCCTCAAAATTGTATTTTAGCAGTCACCTAGGGTTGAAAACTATGGTCATCCTTTAACTATTCTTTCTTACCCTACATGTCTTGTGAACTGCCAATTCTTGTTTTTATCTCTACAATATCTTTCATGTATATATGCCCTTTTCCACTTGAATAGGCCCTATCTTGGTTCAAGCCTGTATCTTGCTTGGACTATGATAGTAGGCTACTAATTGATCTCCCTGCCTCAAATCCATTCTTTGAACAGGAGCTTTAATGGTTTCCTTCCTTCCTTTCCTCCTGCCTCTGAATTTGTCAATGTCTCTCTATCTCTCTGCCTCCTTTTCTCCCTCCCTCCCTTTTCCACTTCCTTCCTTCCTTCCTTCCTTCCTTCCTTCCTTCCTTCCTTCCTTCCTTCCTTCCTTCCTTCCTTCCTTCCTTCCTTCCTTCCTTCTTTCCTTTTTTTTGAGATGAGTTCTAACATGCATTTTATTGTATTTGTTGATCTATTTTATGTGCAATAATTGATTCTTTCAAAATTTATACCAAGGTAATCTGTAATAATAACTCTTGCCCCTAAACCAACAGAAGTGTAATTTGATGTTTGCTGAATGTAATTCACCCCTTCAGATGAAGATTGTCACTTTTCGTTTTTCTTTTGCAGTTGGACTAGGTAACCTTCACACAATGTTATAGACACATCAGCCAAAGGTAGTAACTGGTGCTGAAATAAGCTAAAAGACCACAAAAACATTAGAAAACATATGCATTTCACTTGTATTAGAACTGCTATGAGAATAGCAGAATAATATGTGTGTTATGAAGCTCTTTTATTGTATATATATGCATCTTTTGACATTAAAGGGAGGCTGGCTGGCTTGATCTCCCTAAAGTTGCTATCATGGGTCCCTTCCTCTTGGATTCTTTCTTAGGGCTTGATTCAATGTGCATTTTGCTAGAGTAGCCCAGGCTGCATCTTCACAAGCATGAAGCAGTTTAACTGATGGAAGGCACAATTTTCTTGGTATTTGTTCCTTGTGGTTAAGCTTTCTTTAACTATTTTTTCCTTTAACCTATTTAGTGCCTAGTGAACTTGAAGCAATGGAAGACATAGCCAAATATTTAAAATCTGGCATATGTAATCATCTCTTTTTCATTCTCTTGCACCATTTATTTCATAACATTACCAGAAGTAGCTTCCATACCAATACAGTGCCAATATTTTTTGCTATTTTGTATGATCCTGAGACTCTTAAAATGGTCATTGACCTTCTTATGATTAATCTGGGCCTGGGCAGCTGTCAGCTACATGGGTGCACAACTGAGGCCACCTCATCCTGGATGTTCTGGCAGCTTTGGCTATTGCCACCATATTGTATCCAGGATTCTCTTCAAGCTCAGTACGACTACGTTATATACAACTCCTTTTATTTTCACAAGAAGAAAGAATATTAGGAAACTTTTAATAGGCCAATGAGATTGACTTAAGTTCTTGGAAATATTCTAATGAATCATTAAAATTCTAATGGATTATTTAAAGAGATGGTAGTTGAACCAAGAAAAGGTCATGACACATTAACTTCATTTTCTTTTATGCTAGAATAATTAAATTAGTAGTTAGAAGAATGCTGTAAATGTAGCTTATGTAGATTAAAGCAAAGCTTTTATAAAAAGTTATCTCATCATTTTATGGTAAGAAGATGAAATGATGTTGACTAGATGATAATACAATTTGACATATTCAAAACTAATTGAATGGCTAGACCCACAGAATGTGCAGGAGAAATCGTATCTACAAGAAAGAATAATCAGATAAAGGAAATACAATACAAGCAAACATCAATAGAGAGCATGAAAATGTTATGTTGTGGTCCACATTTCACATCCCTCTCTCTGGGTGTATATGGCTTTCTTCACTGAACAATTGGAACTGGTTTGAAGCATTTCATTGTTGAAGAGAGTCATGTAACAATTGGAAAAATATCAAGTGCTCTTGGGTAGGCCTAGAAAATGTAATAAAAATGACAATACTACTTAAATTAATCTACTTATTTAGTGCCATGCCAATCAAACTCCCAGCAATTATTTTACAAATCTAGAATGGGGAAAGACTTTGAGTCCATCTTGAATGAGAATCAATTGAAAGAACTGGGCATTTGAGGCCTGGATGGGAGAAATTGGTGGTGGTGGTGGGGTGCTATGAAAATTATCTCTAAGCATTTGAAGGCCTGACATGTGGAGGGATCAAATTTGTGTTTGGCCTCAAAAAGCAGCAGGAGCAATTGGCAGAAGTTGCAAAGGGACAGATTTTGGCTAAATATCAAGAAACGCTTCTTAATATTTTGAGTTACCCAAAGTATGACAGGACTACTTGAAGGAGTGGTGGGATTCCCCAAGAGCTGCAGGTCTTCAGGCAGAGGTGAGATGGCCATGCCTAGGGTATGTTATAAAGTTGGATCTAGATAGGACTTGACAGTTGCTGAGGTCCCTTCTGACTTTCAAATCCTATGATTCTGTGGATCAAGAAACTAGTTCATCAAAAATAATTGTTTCTTCTTCTGTTTCACTGTGAGGCAAGAGAGTACATGAAGAATTCAGAAAGAACTCCATGGCTTCCTCACCTAGGCCCTTGTCATCTCTTAACTAGACTATCAAATTTGGCTTCTGGTTGGTCTCTGCCTCGAGTCTTTCCTCACTCTGGTCCATTCCCACTCAGCTGTCACAATGATCTTCCTAAAAAGACCTCAGCCTGACCCTATCACTCCCTATTCAGGCAGCCCTAATCCCAGTGACTCTTCATTACCTAGAGGATCAAATCTAAAATTCTTTGTCTGACATGCTAACTTTCCAGTCTTCTTATACTTTACTTTCTTCCATATCTAGGTCAATGACACCATCTTTTTGCTGTTCCTTGAACAGGACATGCCATCAGACTTCTGGTTGGCTCTTCCTCTACTTGGCATTCTCTCCCTTCTCATTTCTGATTCCTGGCTTTGGGTCTCAACTAAAATCCCCCCTTCTGCAAGGAGTCTTTCCTGATACCTCTAATCTTCTTGCTTTCTATGATTATTTCTAGTTTATTCCAAATATAACTTGTTTGGACATAGTTGTTTAAATGTTGTCTTTCCTCTTAGAGGAGGGGAGGGACTGGTTTTGTCTTTTTTTGTATCCTCAGTGCTTAGCACAGTTTCTGGTATATAGTGGGTACTTAATAAATGCTTGTTGACTTGCTTGGATTTGAACTTCAGGGAAGGCCAATCCTCTCATTAACTCTTCCAGCCTAAGCAAAAGGAGTCTACTTTTTTTAAGGATAAGGAAATTCTATGATCACATTGAACTTGGTCACATCTTGCATTGTGAGATGCACTTGAGAATTGAGAATTTTTCATGATGTCTAGAATCTGTAATTTCCTCCTACTTATTGTGTATATGATGATATAGTTTGGGTTTTTTTTTTTAATCCTTGAGTCTTGTAATGGCAAATGTAATCCTTTGTCACTGAGGAATGGAAAGGAATCAACATTGCTTACTGTAGAATATATATGATACATATGCCTACTGTTACCTACTCTTAATGACAATAAAGCCTTGTTAAGATCTTTTATTGGAAATTGATTCTCTATCTCTTGTGGAATTTGAGGTAGCATTTCACATGAGGAATCTCATGGGTGGGAGTGAGGGAAATAGAAATACCTCTTTTAGGCTTTTAATTCCTCACCCTAGAGAACAAGTGAAGACTAGTGGTGGCACTTACCAGATAATTGTATGTATCCTGTAAATGTAGCGTCTTTTGCTTTTTAATTTGCCCCTAAAATCAGCTAAGAAGGTAAGGTCTCTCCTTTTGACATCATAGATAAAATATCCCTTTTTGGCAGATAGTCCTATTGCATCTGACAGCATAGGTACCCTGCATATTCTCCCTTTGTTTTCTAACCTTGAGTAATTGGAAAACATTCTACTTCTTAGCCAATTGCTAGGCTCAAAGAATCAAAAATCTCAATGCAAAAACCTTGAGTCAGAAGTGGTAGACCACACTGTGCTCCCCAATAATCATTATCTTGTAATTTCCAAAAGAAAGGAATATGTTGAACACACATTAGTGATGGGAGATTTCCTAAACATAAATAGGGAAAATTGGGAAGCTATTTTTTTTAGAGCTGCAACATTACCCCAATCTGCTATAACAAAGGTGTCAGACGTGTCAAAACTCGTAAATGCAGCCCAAAGTAGATTAAAGTGGAAATGGGAAATTTTTAACAAGATAAATAATAATGCAATGCAACATTGATTATATGAATTTGTGCTTTTCAAAGTCAATATGTGGCCTGATTTAAATTTGACCCCACTCTACGTCCTTGCCCCAATCTCAATGCAGATTTGGAGATTCTCAATATCCTATTTCACTTAGCTGTAAAGAATATCCTTTAACAAGGACTCTTATTAGATAGAATGTCTCTAGTTGCTGGTTGAATGTCTTTCTATTCTTTTTAGACTTGGTTGTAGCCTATATAATTTACCACAAAAGTGTATTATTAAGCAAAAATTGAAATGCTCTATGAAAGTGCACATCATTTTTTGCCTTATTAGAATTTCTCATCTAGTTTGAATTTGTGAGTTTCATTCCTCCTCTCCCCCATCTTCCCCAATTCCTCTTATCTGGGAATTCTCTTAGGAGTTCTCTCATCTGAGAATTCACAAATTCAGTACCTGTCTCTCTTCTATAGTGAGCAGCTTGTACCCTGAGGGTTAGGTGCGCAGAAAAGAGGGGACACTGAATTTTGCTTTATTGATGATAAAAAAGGGGGGCACTTTCATCCATTTTGCTTTATTGGTGATTGGCTATGAGTAGGAAATGTGAGTCTTTTTTTGTTTGTTTGGTTAAATATAAGTAGGAAAATGCTCATTGCCTGTCTTTTTGAGTTACTTTCTATCTGTAGTATTGTGATACCTGAAACTTATTAATATTACAGGTCTCTCAAAGGAGATCTTAGAGTTCTTCTGGTTTAATCTTGTCTTTTTGGTAGAGAAAGTAGATGCCCAGAAAAAGATGTATCTGGCCCCTGGTAACAAAGAATCTGACCATAGGTACAGGTAGCCAGTCCAAATCATAGAACTTGGATTAAAATCCAGATCCTTTGACTCTAGATCAGTGCTCTTTCTACTAAATTATGCTTTCTAGGAGTTTCATTGTGGAATGTTCTATTCTTCCCACTCCTTGCTTTATAGTCAATTTTTTTTCCTTCAGCCTTGTAGATGGATTTCCCCATCTTACATTCAGTGACTTGTTAAGAAGATTTGGATGCTAATGAGTTTATTGTTTTTCCCTTCCATTAGATGGACATTACTGTGGAGACGCTCTTTGGCTACATGCAGGAGCGACAGAAAAGATATTCTAAGTATGCCGAGCAGATCCAGAAGGTCAATGAAATATCCTCTATTCTACGCCGTATACAAATGGGCATTGACCAGACTGTACCTCTGATGGAAAGATTGAACAGCCTGCTTCCTGAGAACGAGAGGTTGGAGCCCTTTAGCATGAAACCAGATCGTGATCTCAAGTCATAGTTGTTTCCATGCCCTTTTCCAGGTCTGGCCACTGAGATTTTTCTCCATGGAGGGATAGAAACCAATGGTGCCCAGAGAATATTTGGAGCAATTATACCACTATCAGGCAAGACTTGGCTTTTCATTTGGTTTTCTGCTCTCCATGATGGGAAGAGAAGCAATCCAACTAGGGATAGGACTCCCCGATCTGGAGTCAAGGGGATTGTTCCTACTTGGTGTAAACCAGATTCTTTCATCTTACCAGTCTGAAAGGCTTCAAGGCCAGCATCAACTATGTTGCTAAAACATAAACCATTTTAGTCCTTGTCAACTCTTCAAAGAACTCTGCCCTAGAAATTCTTTGTTGCTGTTATTGTCATATGAGTTAAGCGTGTTCAGTCTATTTCCAGAGAAGCTGATCCAGTTAAAACAAGAGGAGAACTGGAGAGGTTATTTTCATAACTTTAGGTATTTGTCAGTAAATAACTGTCAAGAGACCCTTTGGTTTATAGGGTTATAAATGAAAAACTTTAATCCATATGTGTGTGTTTTCTTACTGTTCCTACGCTAGCCACATCAAGTCATTTGATTGGGATTCCTACTTTGGCTAAACCTGGATACATTTTGCTTTGGTTATGTTATACCTATTTTTTTTTTTTTTGTTGGGCTCCATATGCACAGAACACTCTTTTGGCACCATCATTTCACTGGTTCATATCACTTTTAAATGATTGGTATCCTTGACCTAACTATGGTATTGGTTTGGTTCTATCATTGGGATTATAGGATCATAGATTTAGAACTAGAAGACACTTCAGAAGTTTTAATCCAACCAATTGATTTTTTTACAAATGGGAAAATTGAGACCCAAAGAGGTTTTGATTTGTTCAACCAGGCAATAAACATTAGAGGCAGGGTTTGAGTCCTTTGCCTTTCCATTTCATCTTTCCATTACATCATGAGGGCCAACCCCTTCATTTTACAGATAATTAAGATCCATAGAGAAATGAGCTACTTTGTATCTCACTACACAAGTGGTAAGTAGCAGATTTCAAAGCCAAACTTTTTTATTTGTTTTGGTACCATAGTGGACCCAGAAACGTATATAACAACTTGCTGATGAGTCAAAAAATGCATATATATGTATGTATGTGTGTATAATAGCTTTCCTCCCTTCCTCTTCTTCCTTTCTTTTCTCCCTCTCTCCTCCCTCCCTCCCTTTATTCTTTCCTTCCTTCCTTGTCTTTCTTTCTCTCCATTTCTTTTCTCTCCCCATCTCACCCCCTGGGTGGCAATGTAGGGATTATTCA
>JAJPUD010002219.1:175878-279894 GCA_023553655.1 Myrmecobius fasciatus | reverse complement strand
TTTCTCTCCCCATCTCACCCCCTGGGTGGCAATGTAGGGATTATTCACGGACCTAATTTCACTTTGATAAGCATGTAGGCTCACTCGATTAATGCTGAATTTAATGTAGACACTCATTTGGCTTGGACCACTACAACTCAGAACTTCTAAATTCAAGAGATTTGCCATTCCTCATACCCAGGATTACAGATGTGCACTCTACCACACACAGGGTGTTTTATGCTGATTGAATCATTATAGAATATTTGGCAAATATAATAATTTTCTTTAAAACAAAAGGCCTGTTCAGTGTCCAGCCCAGTATTGTATACCCTGGCTGGCTGAATGATTGGATAAAAGGAAGCCAGGAGGCAGCCATGAGAAGGAGAACATTCCTGGCATGGGGTCTAAAGGTAGCAAAAGGTGTTTTATGAGGTAGTTTTTAAGAATTTAAAATTTCAAGTGATTTCTTTTAAAAGGTGATCCCTTGGGTGAAATAACATCTCTTGGCTGGTTTTTAACCAGACACCCTGTTGTGAAATTCATGGAACTCAGATTTCAGTTAAGCTTATTAAATAACCAAATGGAGAGGATAATAGGTATTTCAGTCCCAATTTTAAAATGTTTTTTCAAAAATTAGGTTAAATTGCCAGATTAGTAACTGCCCATGTAGGATTGTTGAGGCCAGTCATAAGTTAAGATACTGATTCTGTTACTCCCAGAGAGGAGAACCTCCTAGTGAGCCAGTGTCAGCCAAGGGGAACTAAGTGAGAAGTTCATTTAGGTAACTAGTGCTTTCAGAGTTGAAGGCAACTCTGGCTCCCATTCCCCATACTGTAATGGAATTCAAGATCAACTGGTCCAGTAGAAAAGAAGTAATTACCCAGCCAAAATGGATGAGGGCAATAAAAAGCCCTCAGGTTGGGACTAGGAGCCCCGAGAGATCTTAGTCCCATTAGCCTTGTTTGTTGTTATTGCTGTCACTTTTCAGTGAAATCCAACTCTTTGTGACCCCATTTGGAGTTTTCTTGGCAAAGTTTCTTAGATTTTGCCATTTCCTTCTCTAGCTCATTTAACAGGCGAAAAAGTAAGGTAAATGGGGTTAAGTGACTTGTCAAGAGTCACACAGCCGGTAAGCATCTGAGGCCAGATATGAACTTGGGAAGATGAGTCTTCCTGACTTCAGACCTGCATTCTATCTACTGTGCCACTTTAGTTGCCCATTACCCCAGCCAGAGTCAGATTTCCAAGAGGCTACTCTGGCAAAAGGGAATAAGCTATTTTTAAGGGTGCATGATCTCTGGGCATGAGAAGTTTCACAAAGATTTTAAAAACATAATTTCTCAAGAAAAGGATGGAGAGGGACTATCATAGAATCAAAGAATTTTAGAAAAGAGACTACTTCTAAATAGATGAAAAGAGTTTCCAAGTCCAACTTCTTTATCCCTTTGGAGATAAAGAAATGGAGGTACAGAGAGATGAAGTCTTCCTATAGCTAGTGAGAGGCAGAGCTGGAATTTGAAAAAGAGTCTCTATAGTATATTCCTTCTTGAAGCAGTTCTCAAGAAGTTCTCTGATTCCAAAGCCTGACCCAGGGAATTGAATATCTAGTGTAGGCTGGGGAATTATATTTTTCAAACTTTGATCATCACTTACTTTTTGTTTACCTATTAAATCAATAAGTACTTAGTTATTTCTAACTTAGAAATGAATATCCACAAAAATTTGAAAATGGTTATGTGGATCAGATATTAATATATTCACTGTACTTTATGTATTTTACAACACATCCTTCTGGTGATTGGTTTCCTTGCTGTAACTATGGATAAGATTTGATTATTTTTTTTCTTTTTCTTTGTTACTCCCTCTTCCTCCCTCCCTCTCTCCCTCTCTCCCTTCCTTCTTTCTTTTCTTCCTTCCTTCCTTCCTCCCTCCCTCCTTGTCTCCCTGAGGCTGAAAATGCAGCAATCTCACCCCACTGCTATTGAGTATGAAGCTTTGACCTCCATTTCTGACCTGGGCCAGCTCACCCTTCTTCCCTTCTAGCTCAAAATCTTTGATCTTGAGAACTAACAGGTCTGACTGGGGAAGCTAGGTGGCGCAGTGGAGAGCACCAGCCTTGAAGTCAGGAGTACCTGAGTTCAAATGTGGCCTCAGACACTTAATACTTCCTAGCTGTGTGATCACTTAACCCTAATTGCCTCAGCCAAAAAAACCCAGCCTAGTCTAGTGCTGGATCAGACAAGCTCAAATAGCCAAAAAGCTGGACAAACAGATTCTATTTGGTGCCTATTTGAGGAAGAATGAATTTAACCTTTCCTAGAAAATTCATAGAATATTGTGTGGGAAAGAACCTTGGAGCCCAGCTAGTCTAATTCTTTCATTTTATAGTCTGATTAAGGGAGAAAAAAAAGGTTTAGAAAAATTATGATCCAAGGCCACACAAGCTAGAAATAATTCCTTCTTGCTGAATGCCGGGGCAATGTTAATCTTCAGGGAGATTATGAACCTTAAACCTTTTCTCTCCTTCCTCCCCACTCCTATAGATATCAAGGTTTATTATCTTCTGTATTTATAGAAAGTGGATGGTCTGGTATGTCAATTTTGTTAAATCTTTTTGTTCCTGGTTAGTTGTACATTTAGTTATTTTCGGAAATATAGGCAAGTCTGCCTTTTTGCCCAGTAACAAAGACAGCCTTTCCCCAATTGTTTTAGGAAAAAAGCCTATAGACAGTGTCTGACAGTCATAGATGATACCCAATAGGAAAAGAGCCTTCTTTTTGAATTATTTTAAAATTAAGAGAATTCCCAGTAAAGTAGAGCTTTTTAAAGGTGTAAGGAGCAGACTGTCTGCCATCACTAGTGGTTTTCCTGGTGATTAAGCTGGAGGTTTTGGACATTTTTTTTCTTGTCAAAGTCTAAAAAAAATTCAAAATTAATAGCTTAATTTTGAAAAGATGTGTTCTAGGCAAGCTAAAAGCATCTCCTACCTTACAAAGAGACATTATAGACTTACAGCTTAATGTTTTAGCTTGAAAGAGTTAGGGTTTATTTGGAGGCAGCATAGTGATGCATTGGACAGTGCCAGATTCTAATTCCAGCTGCCATTTTTGAGCTCTGTGAACTCGGGTAAGTCAAGACCCTCTCTGGGTCTGCTTCAGATCTTTAAGTTCTAAATTGATGATCCTGTGGTCAAGGATAATATATCAGAGTAAGAAAAGGATTTAGAGATAATCAGATGTTATCATCTAACCACCTCATTTTATACATGAAAAAATATGGGAGGTAAGTTGTCATATTGGCTGTTGTTATTTCAGTCATATCTGGCTCTTCATGATCCTTTTTGGAGGTTTTTTTGGGCAAAGATATTAGAGTGATTTACCATTTCCTTCTCCAACTCATTTTAAGATGAGGAAACTGAGACAGACAGGGATAAGTGACTTGCCCAGGGTCACATAGCTTGTAAGTGTCTGAGGCCAAATTTGAACTCATGAAGATGAGTCTTCCTATCTCCAGGCTCAGTGACCTATCCAATGCACTACCATATTGAATTTATTGGAGTTTGAGTTGGAAGACTAGTGTTCAATTCCTGACTTTAATACTTAGCTACATGTGCAACTATTGTTGTCATTTTTCTCTTTGAACTGCAGGGTCTTCATATGTAAAATGAGGATGATGGAATAGGACTAAATAAATTATCCCATCTTGTTCTAAATCTCGGATCCAATATATCGTAAATTATTTATTCTCCCCCGCCAAAAAAATTAAAAGAGCCCAGACATCAAGTGACTTGTCTAAAGTCATATATCTAGTAATTGACAGTACCAAAATTCAATCCCTGGTCTTAATTCTACTTTCTCTTATTTGGAGAATAATTGAAAGGATGCCATATATTTTCATAGAAAGGTGTTGATGGACCACCTCTCATTCTTTAAAAAACAAACAAAAAAACCCAAAACTGGCTGACAAAGGTCACAGAGGCCTATCCCAGGCCTTAAATGGCCCTTGTCTAGAAGCTACTTGATGAAAACTGCTGATAGATTCTGTGTGTGTGTGTGTGTGTTACTGTTTGGGGGTTTTGTTTTGGGGGTCTGGAATCGGGAAGACCAGAGTTCAAATCCAACCTCAGACACAAATTATGTGGTCCTGGACATGTCATTTAACCTCTGCCTCAGTTTCCTCATCTGGGGACAATCATCTAACAGGTTTGGTGTGAAGAACAAATGAGATAAAATTTGTAAAGTGCTTAGTGTGTTAACTTTATTAAATGCTTATTTGCTTCTTTCCTTTTGGAAGTGCTGCAGCACTTGTACCCTTCTAAAAACTGAAAGAATCCAGTAGTAATAACAATAATAATGATAATAAACATTTATATAGCATTTACTCCACGTCAGGCACTGTGTTCATAGTAACTTGCTGTGACTTGCTCAGCTCACCCAGCTAGTAAGTATCCGAGACTGGATTTCAACTCCAATTTTCCTGACTTCAGCCTCAGCCCTCTATCTATTAAGTTGGCTGCCCCAGTGCTAGGAGCTTTCACTCAATGGCTCCTCACAACAGTCTGGGAGAGGGAGGTATTATTATTCTCCTCATTTTGTAGATGAGGAAGTTGAGGCAGATAGTGTTTATGTGGCTGCTCAAGATCACATAGCCAGTGGAGGAAGAGGGGTTGAACTTGGGTCAGTGGAGATTCACAGCCAGCCCTCTGTCCACCCGGCTTCCTCTACTTCCAACATGCCATCTTTGCACCAAGAGTTTGTAGTTAGGCATGAATGAGTGGCTGCTTGCCTCTACCAGAGCTGATGGGAGAAATAGAATACTCTGGCATCTATCTGCATTTAGCCAGTTTCTTTCTCCTATTCTTCAGGTACATTCAACTTTAAAAAGTTCAGCTTTCTGAGCTTACTTGCTGCTCCTTTCTCAATGGAACTTTCCAACCATTTTTTCTCTACTCCCTTGCCTGGTATATTTTACTGCCCCATTCAGACAATGTCTCCCTTTTATGACATTCTCCCAAGGTAGTGCAAAGAAAAAGAAATTAGGTCAGTGGTTGTTTGAGCCTTGTCCAGAGAGTGTAAAAGGTTCATTTACATTTCATAATAGGGTTGAATATCTCATAGCTTCTGACATATATGGTGTCTTTCATTCACATTTCATGGTCACAAAGAACTTGTAACTCAACCCTTCAACTAGCTACATGTTGGAAATGCAAAATTTGTTTTGTAAATTTACTTTGCCAATAGTATATTCAATATCTACTCCCATACCTGGCTAGCCTTTTAAGCTAGTGTATAGATATTACTTTGGGTCAGCAGATGCCCTGTGATCTTCAGTGTCAGAAAGAAACTGAAAGGAAAATATTTATTATCCAGTTATTTTTCTCCACTTTAGGGCTTTGTAATGATAATTAAGAGTCAGTGAATGAGATGTGATCTGTATACAAAAGCTTTGTGGTCCCACTGATTCTAATCCTGCCAATGGAATTTTCTCCACCCTGTGACCAGACAAAAATGATCGTCACTCTGACCAGATAGAATCTAGACCAGAGCTGTGCTGTTTCCCAGCCTTCAAGGAAGGGATTTTTAAAAAGATCCTGCTCTTAGATCTTAGACTCATGTTCAAATTCTAGTTATCAAGTGAATTCAGCCCCCCAGGCATATCAGTTATTCCCTGAGCTTGGTTTTTGAAGGGTAAAGTTATTTCAGTCATATCTGCCTCTTCATGAGGGTCCTGCTGTCCCTGCTTCATAGGGCTGTGAGGAAGGTTCTTTTTTTTTAATCTTAGAAGTCTTGATTGAACACGATACAAATGCTAGTGTAGTGTAGTGTATAGAATGGCAGCTTTGGCTCAAACCCATGTCTAGCATCTACTGGCTGTGTGACCATGGTCAACCCATTTAATTTTGAGGTCTCTAAATCTGTGACTTCCATATGCCCTTCTAGCTCTAATCCTGTGATCTCATGTGAGTTCTTCATTAATCTCTGAGGTTACTTATATAGGCCCATTCTTTGTTGCCTATGGTACCTGTAACAGCAAATGAAGCATTCTCTTAACAAAATAGCACATCTTTTTGCTGAAGATCCCTCTTAGAATTAGAGGTGAGGAAAGTCCCTTTTCTGTAAACTCAACCAGCTAAATGCATAGAGCACTGGGCCTGTAGTCCAGAAGATCTGAATTCAGGTTTGGCTTCAGACATTCACTGGCTGGGGAAGTCACTTAACCCCTATTTACTTCCATTTCTCATCTGTAAAATGGGGACACCCTAGAGAAGAAAACAGCAAACCATTCCAATATGAATGATTGAACAACAAAACCAAAAGTCCAACAGTGTGTGTTGCGTGTGTACACATAATTTATAATTGTTCATAACAAAATTGTAATTATCAAAATCATTTAACATTTTAATCTTCTAGATCAGCTCTGTAATTTGTCTTTTTGTAACCCTTTGACCATATAAACTAAATATAATTACTGTGCACACACATTTTAAATAAAGGCAGGTAGATAGGATTCACAGAATTCTTTAAATGGCAGAAATAGCAAAGAGTTTATCAATTGGCAAAAAGTATCTGAAAAATATTTTTCTTCTGCTAACAAATGAAAAGAAAGAATTTACTCTGTACTAAGTACTAGGGATTATAAATGTACAAATGAAACCATCCCAGCTCTCAAAGATCTTACATATGGAAAGGATAGTGAGGGAAGTAAGTCATGTCTGACTTTTTATGACCTCATTTGGGGTTTTCTTGGTAAAGAGTGGTTTGACATTTCCTTCTGCTCATTTTACAGTTGAGGAACTAAGGCAAACAAGAATTAAGTTACTTGTCCAGGGTTACATAGCTAGTGAATGTCTGTAGGGTATTATAGAGATAGGGAATGGAGCTATATCTTTCTCAATGGTAGCATGGTAATATTGATTTGCTAAACTGCACAATGGATAGTCAGGCTGTCTTCCCAAATTGAAATCTGGCTTCAGGCTCTTGCTAGCTGAGTGACTCTGGGCAAGTCACTTTACCTTGTTTGCCACAGTTTCTTTATCTGTCAAATGATCTGGAGAAAGAAATGGCAGACCACTTAAGTACCTTTGCCAAGAAAACCCTGAATTGAGTCATAAAAAGTTAAATGACTGAAATGGCTCAACAAAAACAAAAGTATCGATTTGATTACTGTGCCAAAAGCACAAAGTCAGAAGGGACTGAGGAGAGAAGAATGGCAAGGTTGAATGGCAAGATTGCCAGGGTTGACAAATGATTAAAATATGAAGCTTGATCTGGGATCAACCAGGCCCAATGGGTTAGCAGAGTTTGCCCCTCCCATTAGCACCAACCAATCATGGGCCCCAGCATAGCTGTTCCAGAACTGAATTGATTAATTCCCTTAAGGACTGAAAACATAACTATCCTCAGTATTAGCATAGTGTATCCCTAGAAAGGTCTACAAGAACCAAAAGCCACATCACAGGTGGGTGTACAGGTTAAAATGCTGATCAATATGTTTCCTATCTGAAAACCACCTTGGCTAACAATCTAGCTTTAGCTTAACCTGTCCTTCATGACTCTATCCTAGAGACAATTTGGTAACAATGGAAAGAATATTGATTGGACTGGTCAAAAGTTTCCAATGATGTGCCCCAGAGACCTTTTTTCCTACTAGATGGCAGAGTCAGGGTGTAGAAAGATCCTAATAGGCTAGATTACTGGGTCCCATAAATACATTCTTTTGTGATTTCATTGGTGTGGAGGAGGAACATTTTCTATCCGAACAGATCAGTCCTTGCTCTACAATTTAGTCTTCCATACCTGTCTGGGTCACTGAGGTGACTTGTCCAAGTTCACATAGCCAACATGTCAGAGGAGACTCCATCAATCTGACTTCAAGCTCAGCTCTCTACTAATATATCATTCTGCTTTTCAAAATAAAACATCACAGGGATTAATGTCAACTTAACTCTCAGTATTAAAATCAGTTTCACAAGTACAAGATGGTGAAAACTGATTAGACATCATCTGGAAAAGATTCATAGGTTTTAATGCAATGCAAGCTTAAACTCCCCTGGGGATAAGGACCCCTAAATTCAAATCCAGCCTCAGACACTAGCTAGCTCTTTGATCACTTAATCCCTGCCTCAGTTTCCTCAACTATAAAATGGAGATAATAGCATCTACCTCACAAGGTTGTTATAAAGATCTAATCAAGTATTTGTAAAGTGCTTAGCACAATGCCTGGCACACAGTAGGTAGGTACTGCATAAATGCTACCTGTAGCATTACAGGAGTCAGTAATTTGATTTACAAGAGAGCTAATGCAGTCTTAAGGCAGCATAAAGATATAGCATAATGCACAAGACCAGCAACATTTCTTGGTCCTCCACCCTGGTCAAACCTCATCTGGAGCATGATGTTCTCTTGGGAGCATCCCATTGTAGGAAGGGCAGTGTTGAGCTGGAAGGCAAAGGTGAAAGGCTTTGAGAATTCTATATGAGAATTGGCTGAATAAACTGGGGGTATTTTTAAAGAAATGAGGATCTGAGTGAAGGCCAAACAGGGTGAAAAGAGATACAGATTTTTCTGCTTTCGTCCCAGAGATTAGTCCTACAAGCCATGGGTGGAAATTGTAGAGGCAAGTTTGTTTCCATGTTAACAAAAACCTTCCTACCAATTAGAATCATCTCCAGAGAGGAAATGGGATGCTGGCTTGAGAGGCTCCCCTTCACTAAAGGCTTTCTAATAAAGGCTGGAAGATTCTTGTTCAAGTACAGGTTGGACCAGATGATCTCTGAGATCTTTGCTTCTATAATCAGGTTCAAATTGTAGTTCGCAATTATATTAGATTGAACCTTACTCATTTGTAAGACAAAGGGGATGGTCTAGATGAGCTATAAAAATCAGCTTCTTAGATCCATGTGGGATCTGAATGGTGGAGGTTACAAAATCATGATTTATTATCAGTAAATGTTTAATTTGTATACCTATTTTATATACCTATATATCCAGGGTCATATAAAAATTTCTCAGGCAAAAGGAGATCACGAGTAGAAAAAATATAAGAAGCCCAGCTCTGAAGCTCCTTCCAACACTGATATTCTGTGACGCCCTATCTATCCATTGTGAGTTGTTTCTTACCTCTGCCTTTGTTTCTATCATGATAGTAAATAGGTAACATTTTCTTAGTTTTTTAAAAAGGCTTATACAGTGCTTTACTTACATATTTTCATCTGATTTTCAAAAAAGCCCCCAATGAGATAATGATTCCAGGTTCTATCACTCCTGTGTTACAGGAATACACTGAGTCTGCAACATTTAAGTGACTTACAGTTAGTAGGTGTAGGAGGTGATTTGTGAATCTGGGTGTCCCGACTCCATGTTTAATGTCTGCCTTCTCATGTCTTTTTATACAAGCTTTGAGCACACTGAAGCCTCTTCTATTCTCCCTTTCTGTTCTTCTTCTTATATCTATCCTTGCCTCTCTCTCCTATTCAATATTTTTTAAACTTTTATTATTAGCAGCAATGGATAGGAGTGCTGGATCCAGAGTTCAAATACAATCTCAAGACTCACTTCTTTTTCCAGGCTCAATTTCCTCATCTACAAAATGGGGGTGACACCTACCCCTCAGGGTTTGTAAAATTCTTTACAAAAGCTAGCTATTATTATTTAATTATTAATAGGGGTGGGAGGTGCAAAACAATACTAAAACTTAACTTGGCATACTGGAAAGAGCACCTGGAGTTAGGAAATCTGAATATTAGTCCAGGGAATGAATCTTGGATAAGTCAATTTAATTTTTCCAAACCTCAGTTTCCTTATCTATGAAATTAGATCTGCTTCACTGCATGATTTATAAGGCTACTTCCCAGCTCTCAAGTTACATAAGCCATCCTTCATCTGCTCATCCCATCCCTGCCTCTTGCTCCTTGCCCAAACTGTAATCTGTTCATCATAACACTTCCTAAATAAATGGAGAAACAGATATTGATGCAAAGGGCAACTCCACAGCCTTATACTAGTTTTATAACTTATACCACCCTCTTTGCTGTTCCTTATTCGTGACTCACCATCTCCCAACTCCAATGACTGTTCCAATCTGTCCCCCCTCATTTGCACCTGCTAGCTTTCTTGATTTCCTTCAAATTCAAGCTAAAGTGCTCCCTTCTTAAAAAAACAAAACAAAACAAAAAATCCCCTTTTCCAGTTCTTCCTTTATCTCTGGACTGTCCCACTGAGATTATCTATTTACCCAATACACAGCCTAGCTGTATATGTAGCTCTTTGCACACCCTCCTTGACAGCAGAGGCTATTTTTTGCCTTTCTTTGTTATTTTCAGTATTTAGCACAGTGCCTGGCAAGTAGTAAATGTTTAATAAATGCTAGCTGATTGTTTAATTTGATCTTTTAAACTTCCTACCTTTCTTGTATGAAATGGGGGGTATCAGTAAATATTTATTCAATGCCTACATGGTATATATATACATTGCTGTTCCAAGCAATAGTTTTACATACTAAAAAATGGACATGATCTCCATCACCAAGTTTAACAACTGAATCTGTTAAAGATGGAGATTACTATTACTAGATCAGAGATCTAGTTATTGTTACTAGTGAGAAGTGTAATACATCAATGAATTAAACATATTTAATGACATCATCATTTTTTAAATCACTGTTCCTTTACACTTGAAGAGAACTTATTCTCATTCACATAAAAATCAATAGTAAATAGCAGTTATTTGCAAATGATTCTTGAAGACACTGACCTTGAAGCTTTTGGAAGGCTTTGAAGCCACATGATGTGACTCAGCCCTTGTTGTACGGCACACAGAAAAGATTGCTGTAAAAAGAACTCCTTTTTTTGACTTTACGTATAAACAGGTACCAATTCTGATTTTATTCATCATATTAACATACAATAATGTTCATGACACAAAGTGAGAAATGCACAATTTTTAACCATTTAGCTTGCCTTACACCCAAAGAACATTATATTCAGATTCATGTACACAATGGATCCACCTAACTTTTACAAATGTCCTCAAACCATTTCCAGCATTTCTCATAGAATTCTAGTTGGTCATTTTTTGTTGTTTTTATTTTGTTTTGTTTTTAATCACCATCCTGTGTAGCACTAAATAGGCTCTAAGGCTTACCCTAAGAATGGATTCTTGAGTGCAAGTACCAACCACGCCACCCAGAGTTGTCTGAGTGGTCTAGAAGGCCATACTGTCAAAGCTGAAGAGCTGATGATGTGATATTAGCTATTAGGCCTGTAGGTTATGGTATGACACCATTTCAGAGCTGCATGAAGAGAAACCCCAGGGAGAGGTCTGTGATTTGGGTTTCTGCTGATACACTTTTGTTGTTGTTAAAATATAAAGTCGTACAAACTTTCGTGAAAAGTCCATAAGGTTAAAACTGTTAACATTTAAGAAGTCTGACAGTTGAGACTGGGATTTGGACACCTGATTGTCCACATGTACATATTATTCACATCAATGAATGATTTGTGTCCATTCATTAACTTGAATAATGAGCAGTTTAATAGTTGATATGTATCAAGAGAACAGTAATAGTACACATTCAGAACGTCTGTCTGTGTAAAACCTTGAGAATGGGTCTATGTCAAACAATCGAACTCTGCACATACAGAAACCAAGTGGCACACTGAGCAGTTTATTCCCTCTCTACCTGCATTTCATTCATATGCAACAACTGGGTCACTACTTGCACTTATGAAACCCTCACACTCATCATGATCAAGTTCAGTCATCTTCGAATCATTCCGCTCTGTGCTGGATTTTTGCAGTCACTACAGGAAATGTAAGTCACATCCTGGTCAAAAAAGACCTGTCCATTTCTCACCATATAAAAAAACCTGAGATTTGAGTCAGCAACTAGCTACCCTTGAAGAGGATAAAAAGAACAAACAAAACAAAACAAAACAAAAAACCCCAAGTTGCTGACGTGAATTAAGGCTTCAAATGAGGACCACATTGTAGTTGACGAGACTCAAGCTTAAAAAGTTTAAAAGTAAATAAGTAATATCCCTTACATATTTGCCATAATCACTTTAAATTTTCAGCTGCCTTGAGTGATTTGCCATACAGTGATTACAGCTCAGGACTGAGTGCTCTTTTTTTCTTGCCCCAGCTACCAAAATAACAAGGGTATTTGCTTTTGAGAATTGCTTGGGGATGGCCATCAGCTATGGCGCCACTGTTAGGAGAATGCTACATTTTCCCAGATGGAATATATATCCAAAAAAAAAAAAAAAGAAATGCTGCCAGGGAAGCAGATATATTCTCCTTTTCCTTCTGCCCTTTTCCTTTCCATAAATCCTTCCATAGATTTTCTCCCTCTTCTGTCTGGCTTTAAGTTTTCCTGTTAAAAAAAAAAATGGCTTAAAGTTGCACAGTGACTAAACTTGTATTAGGAGCAGTGGAAAACATGCTGCTAGGCCAAGAACACCTGAGCCATTGCTGTTACCACCAAACATACTTTTGGTTTTACAGAAAACACAACGATTAGTGATCTCACTTTTTAAAATTCTACTTTGAACTGCTGGATGGATATTGACTTGCCTAACCACCCAATTGTTGTTTAAATCAGTAGAGTGCCTGATTCCTAGCTATTTAAATGAACTACAAAATGGTTTTCAGTCTTTTCCTTCCCAAGCCAGAGAATAAAACCTTTTTTTTTTTTTTAAACCATTTTACATCTAGGCCCAACTGGAAATTTGTGCATAGACAGCTTAAATTGCCCTTAAAATTATGACTAGCTAACTACTTATTCACAATGCTTACAAAACCAGCTACCAGAAATGGGTAGCAGTAAAAGCCCTAATTATATTATCTGAGGTACTTGGTTTTTGCTCTTTATAAAGCAGCTCTTGGAAACCATCTAATGGCCTGTGCATTAGAATGATATTTTATGTTACTGGGTTTACTGAATGTGCTTTGATGTTCAGATGGGCCTCTGCTGCAGTGAATTCTTTCTTTTGGATTCATGACTATGTTTCTGTCCCTAACAGGGTCTACCCGCCTGACCCAAAAGCTGGCTCAGTTTCAGGGCTAAGGTGCACTGTGAAAGAATTGGGTAAGGACTAACTTTTGAGAATTATTAGTAGCACAACTTGGAAATGGTGCTGTCCTCTATTACCAATAAAGCTTTCTTTTATAAGAACAAGAGGATGTGCAATTTATCGCATACGACTGCTTCATCTGTCCAGGGGGGAAAAATCTTAAAACATCTGCCCTTCCACTTTTAACTGGGAGAAAAATTAGCTCTCCCAATGTAGACATTAGAGTAAGAGAAAACAGCTTTTACACCAAAGCCCCACTTTCCAAAAATATCTATGTCCATTCATATATTTCAGATTTATAGGGAATTGCTTTTTTTTTTCATTAAACAGGAAGATAAAAATCTCCAAAGTCCACATGTCCTTGTTGTCTCAGGATACTTCAATGATTTCCATACTCCCTGAAAAGCTTGACTGGCTGCCTACTTTTCCTAGTTCTTCCCGTGACCTGTTCTCTGACATTATGCTCTCTCCAAATTCCATCTGGCAGCTTCTGCGTTTCAGCTGCTTTTCAAAAGGGCTCTCCTCATGCCAGCTCCGCCGCGAGTCGGCCCGGTCACTCGGCTTCTGCCGCCTGCGTACTGAGAAGGCCTGGTCACTGCAAGTAGGCAGCTGGCTACAGCTATAGGCGGAGTACCTGGAGCTGCCCCCGTAGATGGCAGAAGTCGAGTAGACGTGAGAGGACTCAGTGGCAAAGTACCAGCTATTGGTCAAGGAAGGGGTGGAAGCTTGGGGAGCCAAGATGTCCGAGTGCCAACCCTTGAGACCCAGCCCGGCAGCGGACTTGGCCAGATGCTGTTGGCTTGTAGAAAGGCCAAACAGGAAATTGGTGCGGTAGTTGTCCTCTACACTCCCACTTCGGTGAAGCGGGGACAGGAGGGGCCTTTGGGTGCCATTTCCACTGTTGGTTCTTCCGGGGTGCACCCTCTTGGTCTGGCTTTCTGACTGCCAAGCAGACTGGGTCTTCTTGGGGATGGAAGCTTCCTCCTTGTCCGGACTGGTCTCTGGAGTCTGTTCAGACACTTCCTGAACCGGAGAGAACTGGCACAGTTTATTGCTTCCCTCCAAAGCACTAGAGGGTTTGTAGTATTCCAGAGCATCCTCAGATGAGGGAAAGCTATGTAAAGATGCCGCCATACTGGAGGAGTATGAAACCGATTTGATGTCTAGAGAGAAGGAACGCTTGAGTTTGTTGCTGTCTTCTAGTGTGTCTGAAGACATGTGGAGTCCGTTGATTCCCTGTACCAGTGGACTGTCCTCAAAGGACGCTAGCTGCATGCCTGGAAGACTCGCAGGGTGCACAGACCTCTGCCCCATTGTATCTGAGGTAGCAGAGTAGGTACTAAGGGAGGTTTCGCTGTTTTGTGCTCCTTCGGAAGTGGTGGCCACAAATTCACTGGCTTTCTCCAAGTGCAGAAGTTTAAGCTTGCTTTTTGTACCCAGTGTGCCAGTCTGGTTCTTAATCTTTTTTTCATAGTCTAGCAGTTGGCCCAGAAAATTGAAGTTTGGAGAAATCGTTGGCCTTTTTTCTTTCACAAATCTGATGGATAGAAGGAAAAATGTTAAACTTTTTAAAACTTTTTCTTTTAAACATAATAGCAAGAATGAGAATCTTGGGAAACACTTCAGCCAAATCAACATGATACTCTGTGGGTTACAACTTTGGAAGCTAAAATAGATTAAATATTAATGAAGAAACTTCAGCCTAAAAAACATTCCTCTTCACAGGAAAATCTTCAACACACTGACAGGCAAGAGTAGAGTGATAAAAATGGGTGATACTGGATATCATGGTGCCTTTCCATGCAATAGGAAAAGAGTTCCCAGTCCCTTTAAGCTATTGTGCCAGAAGAATTCTTTTTTCTTTTTTTTTCTTTTTTTATTAAAGCTTTTTATTTTCAACATTCACTCTTGAAAACCCTTGTGTTCCAAATTTTTTCCCTCCCTTCCCTTCACCCCCTTCCCTAGATGACAAGTAATCTAATATATGTTAAACATGTGCAATTCGAGAAGAATTACTTTCAAGAAATGGTAATTTAACACTGTAACTGATATTAGAGGTGCCAATATTGGTCTCATCTTTAAGGCTCAGATTAGGAGCACCAAGAAGGTTCAGAGAGCTTACACACCATTCACACATTTGGCGGTGGCAGAGGCTCACTGGTCCTTCCATTTCACTGTGTGACTCATCAGGATGCTATAATCATGTCTTCAAGGCCTTTCAACAAAGTCCAAGATTTTAATTAGAGAAAAAGGCAATTAAATGTCCAAGACATGGAAAGGCTCATTTCCAATACATTTTTGTGCTCAAGGTGACTAGATGAGAAAACTTGTGAACGACTGCTCATTTTAAGCCTTTCTACAGGAAATCCTCACTAACACCAAGGTGGTCAAAAGGATAAAACCAGTTTCAAGGGAAGGTAAGATAAGCATTCACAGCAGTAAAAGACTCGGAGAAACTACCAAAATCTCTCTATGGCCTTTTTATGTCAGAAGAAGTACAGTTTCTTCAAAAGTTAATATATAGAATTAAGATGACAGTTTGCTTTTTGAATGGAGAAAACTAAGGAAAAACAATCCTGAAATAAAATAGTTTAAAGCAAACAAAAAAAAAAGATCCAAGCAATTGGTTGAACATTAACTTAAATATGGAGAGAAATCCAAATAATTTTGCAACTCTAGTTGAGATAACAGGATTTATTTTGTTGGCTTTCACAAATGGATTTAAAGATAGCTTACAGAAAGAAATAGGGGGGCATTGATGCTTTGTTTTCTCCACTGGTGGTTATTTAGATATGTGTATCAGTGTGACAAGAAAGACTGAACTGCAAACAGCCTATCCCTGTCTAGATGCTATATAATTGCCACTTGTCACACAAACTTTTCTCCTAGAAAATCCTTATCTACCAAAATCCAACCGCAGTCTCTATGGGATCAGAGCTTCCAACTCTGCCCACTACTCACTCCCTGCTAGGAGACTGGTGGTGGTACCTTCATTTCCTTGTCCTATATTTTGAATGAAGTGGCAGAGAGCAGATCAAAAAGATAATTTATCATCAGTAAACAAGCTCTGAACAACTACTGTGTTGCTGGCAAAAACTGGAGTGCATGTCCCTCAATGATAACTGCAAGATTCAGCATTTAGGTGTATCATTCAATCTCTATACTCTGAAAACTGTTCAAAAGGTGTTTTCTCATCTCTTGTAGAAAGGGAGTCATATAAGATGTCAAAAAAGGGCATGTCATGAGCAGTCTATCACATACATGTCACTGTTGATTTTAATAGATGAAAAAATTATATCTTCTCTTGATATGAGTAAGAAATAAACTGGAGTAACAGTGGATGATTTAATATGTCTGAAATTTATTAGATTTCACTGAAAACATGTGCAAGAATGTTTGTGGCAGCCCTTTTTGTAGTTACTAGAAACTGGAAACTGAATGGATGCCCATCAGTTGGAGAGTGGCTGAATAAATTATGGTATATGAATGTTATGGAATATTATTGTTCTGTAAGAAACGACCAGCAGGACGATTTCAGAGAGGCCTGGAGAGACTTGCATGAACTGATACTGAGTGAAATGAGCAGAACCAGGAGATCAATATACACAGCAACAACAATATTATATGATGATCAATTCTGATGGACATGGCTCTCTTCAACAATGAAATGTTTCAAACCAGTTCCAATTGTTCAGTGAAGAAAGCCATATACACCCAGAGAGAGGGATATGAAATGTGGACCACAGCATAACATTTTCGTGGTCTCTATCGATGTTTGCTTGCATTTTGTTTCCTTTATCTGATATTTTTTGTTCATGTAGATATGATTGTTCTTGCACAGCAAGATAAGTATGGAAATATGTATACATATATTCGACTTGTCAAATATTTTAATATAATTAACATGTAGTGGACTTCCTGCCATCTAGGGGAGGGGAAGGGACTAGGGGAAAATTTGTAACGGAAAGCTTTGTAAGGATCAATGTTGAGGAACTACCCATACATATGTTATGCAAATAAAAAGCTTTAATTAAAAAAAAAAAGATTTCACTAGAAATTAGTTAATGTTGAATGAATACTCACTCAGTAACAAAAATGACATCTTTCCCAGTTTTAGAAAGCTCACATTTAAGTCCAAAACAACTAGTAAAGAGCATTGATCAAAGGATCACAGGTCATATTATTCTAGTTAGTAAAAGTCCATTCAGTAGTAGTCATATAACATAAACTGATCTAAAGGAGGGTCCTGCCATATTAGACAGTCACCCAGGGAGACTCAATCAAATCACATGGACAAGAGCAGTACAAATGTTAACAAGTTGTGGATGCTCTGTATTAATAGAGGAAATACATTGAGATTATAGATCCAATCAAGTATTATTGATGGAGAAACATTTGTATTTCACTTCAAGCAGTCATCACTCCCTTTTGTATGGGCCTTTTATGTTCACAAAAGGCTCTAAGGTAGTAGATTGGAATGTGTTGAAGGTCAGTTATTGAAGGGTATTTTAGGACTTTGAATCCAAAATTTTGTGACCTTTCTACTTCATTCTTTTATTTTTCATAGACTACCAACACAATAATCCAAAAGCAAGGCAGCTAGCTGATGGCATCATGGATATAGTACCAGATCTGGAATCAGGAAGATCTGCATTTAAATCCAGGCTGAGACACTTCTCAGTTGTATAACCCTGGATAAATCACTTAACCAGTTTGCCTGAGTTCCTTCACCTGTAAAATAGGTATGCTAATAGCACTTTAATCCCAGTATTATTGTGATAATCAAATAAGATAATATATGTAAAAAGTGCTTAGCATTGTACCCAGCACATATTAGGCACTTAAAATGTTTATTCTCTCCCTTCTCCCCAAGATGAAGTCAGTTCTTTATCCTTACCTGTAGGCTTCATCTAAGGACATATCCATCCTCTTCATGATGTAGGCAATAGCAATTGTGGCAGAGCGAGAAATTCCAGCCAAGCAGTGTACCAGCACACATCCATTTGAGGCTTTTGCTTTCTCTAAACAAGAATCACATTTAAGAAATGTCACTCACAAAGGCTTTTTTTTTTTTTTTTGCAATAAGCAAGCATCATTTTAATAAAAAAACAAACGACTTCAGAAAAATTAAGTGATCTGATTTACAATCCAGCTTACCTGTTTCTCTATTTCAGTGTTTTTGCCCAATGGTTCCCAACCTGTTTTTTTGTCCCCATGTCGTCCTACCCATCACAATCTCAGAGAATGATTATGAAATTCTCCCCAAATTCATTTAAATATCCTATAATTTTATCATGTTTATGTCATGAAATTAAAGTCATCAACTTGAATGTTGACACAAACCTGAAAAGATTGGTTTGAGAATCACTTCATTAGATTAAGTAGTAAATGCTTGAAAACATAAAAAGGATTCATCTTTAAGTCAGTTCACCTACTTTCCCATAGTGTTTTTAAGTAGTTTTGCTCTGTTTAACAATTTTAACCAAAAAAAAAATATATAGTATATATCATTGGTAACAATAAATGGAAGATTAAAAAATCTTCCATTCTGGGATCACAACAGTCTTCCATTTGCACTGCACTGCAAGAACTTTGAATTCTGTTGTTGAAATGTCTAAGGCTTAAAGCATTTCTCTATGTAAATGATCAATATTAAACCATGTTTTCATGAGGAAGCATAGCTATAGGCATTATGAATGACACAGCCATGCTATTCAAACTTAAAGCAATTTACATTTTATCGAAAGTACTAGACACAATCCCAAATCAGCAAAATTAAAAGCAATTTTCATTTCTAGCATTGACTGCCAAGGAATAAAACTGTCACTGCCTTTACTTAGGTTTAGTGGATATAATGAGTGATCATCTCGATTAAAAAAAATTTTTTTAAATTTATTTTATTTAAAAAACAAAAAAAATATAGTAATAGGTTGCCAGTTCAAGAAAGGATAGATAAATAGTAGAAGAAATTATTCATGAGTTTCCATCTTTTCTTTGCTTCCTTGTAGGTTGTTCTTTTGTTCTCTATTGTACATTTTATTTACTTTATTCTTTTTTTTCCCCTCTTTCATCCTCTCCACCTCCCCTAAGCAGGCTATAGTTAAGCAAGGATATATTTATGTTTACATATAAACACCTCCCCTTCTCATTCCCATATACATTTTTCCTATCCCTGTTCATTCTTTGCTTTGATTCTGTTCCTTCACTTGCCTCCCCCTACATGGATCCCTCCCTTGTCGTCTTCCCCCACTCTTTGCTTCTCCTCCTCTCCATCCTTCCCCCCCCCTTATTTCTTTAGAAATATTGGAGAGTGCTATACCTTCACACACACACATGTGTGTATATGTACATACATGTATGTATAGGCCTATTTAAGCAATGTGAGTAGGTTTTCAGTATTATGAGCCTCCTCCCCCCTCTAATGCCTCTGCATCTCTTCTTCCTCTGTATCTCATTTGTAAAACATAATTAATATTTTAACTCTGTCCCAATCTTTATTTTGAGCTATACAGTTGCTGATGTCAATCTTAAACATATGGCATACATTTCCATGTAAAAAAACATAAATAATTTGTCCATGTTAAGTTCCTTGAAATTGATCTTTGATATTGGTTCTTATATGTTAAATTTTCTATAGAGTTCAGATTTGGTTGAAAGTCTTGAAAAATCTTCAAGTTCGTTGAATGTCCATTTTTTTTAATTAAAGCTTTTTATTTTCAAAACATATGCATGGATAATTTCCAACATTCACCTTTGCAAAACCTTGTATTCCAAATTTTTTCCCTCCCTTCCACCCACTCCCTCCCCTAGATGACAAGCAATCCAATATGTTAAACATGTGCAATTCTTCTATACATATTTCCACAACTACCATGCTGCACAAGAAAAATCAGATCAAAAAGAAAAAAGAGAAAGAAAACAAAATGCAAGCAAACAACAACAAAAAGTGAAAATACTATGTGGTGACTCACACTCAATTCCTACAGTCTGCTCTCTGGGTGTAGATGGCTCTCTTCATCACAAGACCATTGGAACTGTTCTGAATCACCTTGCTGTTGAAAAGAGCCACGTCCATCAGAATTGATTGTTGTATAATCTTGCAATTGCCGAGTACATTGCTCTGGTTCTGCTCACTTCACTCAGCATCAGTTCATGTAAGTCTCTCCAGGTCTCTTTGAAATTGTCCTCCTGGTCGTTCCTTATAGAACAATAATATTCCATAACATTCATATACCATAATTTATTCAGCCACTCTCCAATTGATGGGCATCCATTCAGTTTCCAGTTTCTAGCCACTACAAAAAGGGCTGCCACAAACATTTTTGCACATGTGGGGCCCTTTCCTTCCTTTATGATTTCTTTGGGATATAAGCCCAATAGAAATGCTGCTGGGTCAAATGGTATGCACAGTTTGATAACTTTTTGAGCATAGCTCCAAATTGCTCTCCAGAATGGTTGGATTCGTTCACAGTTCCACCAATGAATCAGTGTCCCAGTTTTGCCACATCTCCTCCAACATTTGTCATTATCTTTTCCTGTCATCTTAGCCAATCTGAGAGGTGTGTAATGGTACCTCAAAGTTGTCTTAATTTGCATTTCTCTGATCAATAGTGATTTAGAGCATCTTTTCACATGGAATATCCTTTTTTTTTTTCATTTAACATTAAGGGATAATTTTGCTGGATGTGATTATTTTGGCCACAAGTCAAGTTCTTTTGATTGCCAGTAGATATGACTCCAGGACCTGCCATTTTTTATTGTGGTGGCTGATAAGTCTTGTACAATTCTAATTGTAGTTCCAGTGTATTTGAATTATTTTTTTCTTGTTTCTTGCAAGATTTTCTCTTTATTCTGGGAGTTTCAAAATTTGACAATACTCCTATGTGTTCTCCACAAAAGATCTCTTTGAAGTGGTGATTGATGGATTTTTTCTATTTCTACTTTCTTGTTTTATTACTCTAGGATAATTTTCTTGGATTATTTCTTGCATTATTGTGTCAAGGTTCTTTTTTTTTTGACCATAGTTTTCAGATAGTCCAGTTATTCTTATATTTTAGCTTCTTCATCTGTTTTCCAGATCTATTGTTTTTCTTATGTTTTATATTCTGTTCTTTTTTAAAATTATTTATATTATTTTGTTATTTCGTGGTCTCTTATAGATTCACTAACTTCCCCTTGCCCAATTCTAATTTTCAAAGAATTATTTTTGTTTTTAAGACTCTATCTTAAATTCTTTTCTAGTTGGCTAACTTTCCCCCCCCCCATCTTCTTGTTTTTCTTGGATGGTTTTTATTGTATTTTATTTAGTTTTTCCTAAATGTCTCTCATTAGATTTTAAAAATTCTCTTTTGAGTTCTTCTATAAATTTTCTCTGGGCAGGGAGCCATTTCATGTGACTCTTTAGGTTAAAAGCTTTTTTTACTTCAGTGTCCTCTGAAGATGAATCCCAGTTTTTCCTATTCCCAAAGTAAGTTTCTACGGTGGTGGTGGGGGGGGTTTCTTCTCTGCCTGTTCATTTCTTATTTTTATTTTTTTAATGAGGAGCATTAATATAAGCACCTCTAATCATGGGGTGAGAGGATGGTGCCTTTGGCTTCATTTCAACTTTCCCCTCTGACCTAGTTTGGGACCCCAAACCAAGAGCTCCCCCCCAGGAAGTGCCCACAAGCCAGCAGCATCCCTGCCCCACTGCTTCTGTGATCAAGGGTGGGCTGCTTCCTTCTTGCCCAGTGCTCCCCAACCCTCCCCCTGCAGTCCTGCAGCACAGCTGGACCTGTCAAGGTTCCCTCATTGTGCCCACACTCAGGCCCCTGACTCCATGCTATTCCAGGAGGTGAAAGTTTCTGAGATTCCAGCCATACCCAGCTAGTCCCAGGGGTCCCCACTTGATGCTTTTGCTGAGCTGGTCTGGAGGTGTCTGCACTTCACTCGAATTAATCCATGGCCTATGTCTTTCTTGAGGTCTTCTCAGATTGTACCAGGAGGACCCCTGTTAGGTCCCAAGTTTTTGCATGTTCACCTTCAGGTGCAAATTTGTTCTGTTTGGAGGGGAAATCTGGAGAGCTTGAAATTTACCAACTTACTGAGCCATTCAGAGAATCTTCCCCTTCCAACTCCTCCTATCTTGAATTTTAAAAGTCCCACAGAGCAGATTTGTATAACACTGAATGACACAAAGAGATGACAGTGAGTTCACAAGGCTAAAAAACAAATAAACAAACAAACATATCTATTTTTGCTGCTTATCTATAAGCATTTGTTGTTGTTTGTCCTTCGTTCCTGAAGAAAACTATGGCATCAGGGAAGTCAGGCCATGACATGGAGGTAAATTGGATTTAAGTGAGGGAGAGCTGGACAAAATCACCTGCCTCACTTTTCCCTCCAAGCCATCTGGGTCCAGTGACCAGATATGGATCAGGACAACTGGAGATGGCCCTGGATGCAATGGGAGATCTTGGCCTTTTTAAGCTAAGGTCTTCAACAGGCCTCAATTTGACCCCTCTGGGCTTCTGCTGAAAGCAGGAATGATTGCTGCTTACATTCAGAGTCAATCAGAACCCAAATCATGACCAAATGGGGTTTGGCCTAGGTGGCCACTGAGAATCAGAATGGTTTTGGTTTAAGGCCTGGTCCTTAAGAAAGAAATCTAGTCAGTAAACCTCAAGATATCATAGCAAGGTTCAGAAGTGCAAAAGAGGGGAAAAAAATGCTTTTAAGAGCTTTTGTAGGTAAGGATATGATATCCACTCTCTGTGGACAGAGAGAACATATTTTATTAAGTCCTTTATGAGTACCACATATAGTTTTAGGTATGGATGATGACAAGAAATAGAAGATCCTTAAGAAGTTTACAATTTATTTGGAACATAAGGTTTTGCAAGGATGAATATCAAAAATTATTCATGAATATATTTTGAAAATAAAAAAAGCTTTAGTTAGAAAAAAAAGTTTATAATTTGGTTGGAGATACCAAGCTTATACAGAAGAAAAAAAAAACTACAAAATGACAACAAAGCAAAATAAGGCAAGTGCAAAGTAATATATACATATATATTTAGAAACATCCCTCCCTCACCACACCCAGCCTTCTACTGCCATGATATTTTCTCACACTCTTCCAGCTAATACTCCTCTTTTTCTTTTCAACCTTTATCCTCATATTACACACTTCTCTTAGATTGTTGTTTCTTGTATTTAACTCTTATCTTCTCAACCTTTATGATCTTGAACAAATCTTTATTTCTCAAGACCTCAAGTATTAGTTAAGGTGTGCAGTAAGTACCTACTGATTAACTGGTTGATAGTCATTGAAAATTAATCATCAGAGTAAAATGGGCTATTTGAGAGAGGCTGCTTAAAAAGAAAGGTCAATACTGACTAGCAGAGAAGAAAGTACTTGGTACAAAGGGCATAGTAGCAGGAGGAATAGGCGGAACTTGAGAGGAAATATAGGTTTGGCTGGTGCAGAAAGGTCACATTGGGAAGAAATAATTTGTAAAAATTCTGAGCAGCTGTCAAAAGGTCTTGAACATTAAGTTGAGAACTTTAGATCTTATATGATAAGTAGTAGGGATCCACTTGATGTTCTTGAGTTCTCTCCTTTCTTGATGAAAACAAAGAAGAAATGAATGTAGAAGGAAGAGAAAAATCATTGGAGAATTCAGGCATAAAAAAGAAGCTAAAAAAGGATAAAGTAATTGGAAGGGGAGAGCAGGGTTAGGTGAAAAAATTTTAATACTACAGAGGCTTGCGAATGTCTGATGTGAAAAGAGAAGGGGGCAAGTGCTAGATCTCAATTTTCTCAGTGAAATAATTATAAAATTATACTTCATAAGGTATAATTTTATAAAATTATACTTTATAATACTTAATTATGAAATTATTAAATTATAAACTTAATTATAAATATAATTAAATCATACTTTTCCTATATACATTTACATATAGAAACACATAACTATATATTTACATGCATATAAACATATATGAATTCTGACACAGATATTTTAATGATCTATATTCATAATCACAGAATTTCAGCCACAAGTTACAGTTAACTCAGAGACCATTTAACTCAACCCTATTATTTCATAGATGAGAAGGCTGCATACAGGGAGGTTAAATAATTTAGCTAGTTAGTGGTTCAAATAGGCCTGAAATCTGGGTCACCTAATTCCCAATATTCTTTCCACTACATGTGGTATACTCAGCCTCCCAACGATGTATGATGAAAAGTAATCGTGATACCTGACATTTGAATACTGCTTTATATTAGGTTTTGAAAGTCCTTCTACATTATAATATCAGTTAGCATAAGCCAGATCCTAAATTTCCCTCAACAAACACTTAAATTTCATAAGTGAAAAAGAGCAATGGGGCTTATTATTATTATTATAAGAGTTTAGATGTACGTTCCCACCCCAGAATTATACTCATTCTGTGGACATGACCAACCACCATAAATTAGAGAGGAGGGTGAGCAACTATTCAGTGAATTCAGGCTGGATTTTTAAAAGTAGGCTGTTTTGTTTTGTTTTGTTTTGTTTTTTGGTTGTAAATTACATGTAGGGAATGAGAATAAGATTAGTGTCAAATAAAACAATGAAAATATATCAATAGACAGTAAGGATTGTTTCTTTGTTATTTGAATCCTTAGGGTATAGCACCGTATAATGTAATAGGTATTTAATAAATCCTTTTTGATTGATGGATGGAAGTTTTTGGCCCAGAACTGGGGAAAGAAAAAAAAAACCAAAAAAACAACAACAACAACAAATTTCCTTGTAACAACAAAGCATTTTTTTCTTTGTAGGAGTGAATATAAAGGAGAAAATAAAAGTTTGAAAGGAAGGCAAAAGGACAGGGAAGAATATTTTGTATAGTACTGTTTCTATTTTACCAGCAACTCAAAAGCTTAAAAGATACTAGAATTTACATGGACTGAATTAATACTGTTTCAAAGGGGGTTCTAAAACCAGAGTTGAAACTTAAATTAAAAATCTAAATTCTCTTGAAGCAATGTTAGGAAACAGGACCTGCAATCCTGCCAGGTACTTACTTTTAAAAATGTAACAAAAAAAGTACAACACCATGCTGTATGCTGCCTAGAAACATTGTCTATATTAAGATTAGTTTGCTTCTTTTTTTCACTAATCAGAAGTTCTTAGCATGAGGTCTTTGAACTAATTTTATTTTATTTTTTTGGAACACATATTAAAAATAATTTGCCAAAATGAAAATTTAATATATTTGGGTTCTTTTGCAATCCTATACATTTTATTTTATGAATTTAAAAATATTATTCTGAGAGAGGTCCATAAGCTTCACCAGACTGTCCTACTAATATTATGAATTATAACATTAAACAACAACAAAAAAAGGTTAAGAACCCCTGACCTAAACAAAAATTAAGATTCATGGTAATTTCAGAACTTAAAAGCTTTAAGGATAGTCATATTTTCCAAAAGAAGGGGCTTGGATGAAAGATGGGGGAATTGAAGGGATGTCTCATTTCCTCAAGGAAAACATAAAAGGACATTAAGTTTGATTTGTAGTTTTTTTAAAGTTTATTGTTGTGCTTTTGGAAATGTTTTACATGATTGTACTTCTGATTGTTTACCGTCTTAGGGAGAAGGAAAAGGAGAGAGAGGGAAGAACAGAAAATTTGGAACTCAAAACTCTGTCTGTCTGTCTATCGGTAGGTGTGTATGTATGTATATGAAGAAAGAAAAGAATTTTCAATCTACAGAAACTAATTCTAACTGATTTGTGATGACTTAGAGGTTAAGAACTCGACCATGTTCCAGACATGACTCACCAGGCCTATTAACAACTAGACCCCTAGGCTAAGTACAATTCTAGAAATGTCATGTCAGCAAGTAAGGTTCACAGACAATAAAACTTTGAAACTACACTGGTCTTAGTGGAAAACACTATGGTACAGGTAAAAAAAAAATCCCTTAAAAAAAATCTCTAAAAGGGACCAATTACATTCTTTGACTGAACTGGAGTTTTATTGTTTCAAAAAAATCTGGAAATCTTGTTATGCAGTGATTTTTGTTGTAACATAATTTATTTGAATCTGACTCCATTGTGGAGGGGAAAAAAAGCTAAAATAAATAAAAAATTAACATTTTAATTTAACAATGATCAAATTTTATATTAAATATATTAATAAGTTGAATTTTAAAGCTAATTCAATGAATGGATATAAATTCCTTTTATCTACTGTTAGTTTCTTTTTCAGGTTCCCAAAGATGATTTTTTAGAATATACAAAGAAAATCTCCCCCAAAATCAACCCAATCCCCAAATCTGACTTTCCAATAAATATTTGGAAAAGTAGTCTCACAGCATTCTCACTGATGAAAGCATCAAGCTAGCTATCACATCACAAGGCCAATCCCCTAGGATTTGTGTGGCACACACACATTTAACCTTTGACCAATAATGAGGTAAGCAGCATCATGTGGTTTGTAAGCTTTGTAAATCCCGAGAATAGACTGCTTTTCCTTCTTGTTTTCCCTTTGAAAGGCAACCACCATTTAAAATCTATGCCAGAATCTGTTGATATTAGCTGAGCTACTTACCAATGAAATCGACCGATTTGTCTAGCCATGGCAAAATTTTCTCACAAAAGCTGTCATTCACAGGCACTCGCAGGAAGTGAGATTCAGGGATGAAGTCAGGCTTTGGACAGGTATTGCTGGCATTTAATACATAACCAATCCCATTCTGTTGCATCAGCTCCTACACAAGAATGTCAATTAGAGATATTCATTGACGTGATTAATTTAAAAGAAAGCTGTTTAAAGCAATGATTACAGCTATTCTTAGAAAATTTTTAAAATTATAATTACCTGTATTCTATAACTGAATTAGAGTTTATTCAATTAGTGAAATCTCAAACCTGAAATGCCACTTAAAAGACCTAAGTACAGTTTGAAATGGTGTTTTTCAAGATTAAACACTGTTATTATTGTGTCTATTATTTTCACTGAAGACACACATAAGGAAAGGGGAGAAAAATCCTTTAAGTGTGTCCTCAGATTATTATGTTATACTCAGACAGGTATACCTGTATACTTTGAATTCTATCTCCTGCTCCTAGTCTGATCATACTGGAGACAAACTGGGTAGATGCTTCCAGAGGTGGAAAGATGTAAACCAAATAAAGATAGAAACTTCTATCCTCAGTTTCCATGTAACTTTCCAGCTCAGAGTGTTCTTCCCAAGGCTGCTGGCTTGGATTTTTAATAAGGTCTCATAATCATTATAGAGACTATTTCAAATGTATTCTTAGTTTCTCAATCCACTTTCTACAAAACTGCCAAATTCATCCTCCCCAAAGCATAAATCTGACCATGTCATTTGCCTTACTCAAAACTTGTACTTGCTTCCTATTTCCTCTAAGATTAACACAAAATTTCTTAGGCTGGAACAAATGATAACTCAGAACTATAAGGGAAATTAAGTACAGAGAAAAAAAACAAAGAGAAATGCCAAAAATCTCCTGGAGGTTAAGCTGAAGTATGTACCTGCCCCAAATAAATTAAACTCTTGGCTCCCATTTTCACGATACTATAAGGACCCCGCAAAAAAAGGAACTTGCATAGATATTTGAAAACAATCAACTGATGCATAAACTATGTAGGGTCTATGAGAGAAAGAAATCCAAGAAGTAGTTTATTCAGTTAATAATTGTCATCCATCAATAGACTTGAGGTATCTTTTGCATTTAAAACAAGGCACTTAATCCTGTTTGCCTCATTTCCTCCTCTGTCAAAATGATCCAGAGAAGGGAATACATTGCAAACTATTCCAGTATCTCATCCAAGAAAACCCCAAAGGGGGTCAAGAAGATTTGGACATGCCTGAAAACAACTGAAAAACAATGAGGCAATGGATATAAAATGCTTTAAAAATTGATATACAAATGTCTGTCATTATTAATATTTTCCAAATTGAGTTGAAATGATATAAAATTGAATCTGATTTTACCATAAAAATGTTAATATAATAGGATCTTATATTACTGATGTGTTACCTGAGCAGATATATGGAGGACAATTTTTTTTTAGCACTTTAATATTTTGATAGTTGTGTGATCTCAGTATAGATAGTCCATACACTAGTGCAGATCACAACCTATCCAGATTGTTTAAATCACAAAATCCCATTGTTGGCAGGATCCTCAACTTAGTATCTGAAAAGTAATTCCCTTTACATTGTAACAAACAAGTCACCTTGAACAACAAAATAGAGAGATCCCACTTCTTCCAAGGCAGCCCAATCCACCTTTATGTATCTCTAATAGGAATTTTTTCTTTTTTCTGATTATACATGTATATTCATTTTTTTAAAAAAACATATTTCCTTATAAAGCATGTTGACAGAGAAAAATCAGAACAAAAGGGAAAAACCATAAGAAAACCAGAAGAAAAAGAAAAAAGTGAATATAGCATGTGTTGATTTACATTGTGTTCTTTTTTAAAAAAAATTGAATAATATTTTATTTTTCCAATTACATGTAAAGATGTTTTTTGTAAAATTTTGAGTTTCTGGTTTTTTTTTCCCTCTCTACCTTCTTCCCTTCCCTTTCCCCTCTCCAGGACAGTAAACAATCTGCCAAAGGTTACATATGTGTGATCATTTTAAACATTTTTTCCATATTAGTCATGTCATGAAAGAAAAATCAGGACAAAAGGGAAAAACCACAAGGAAAAAAACAAACTAAAAAAAGGGTGAAAATTGTATACTTTGATCTGCATTCAGTCGTCTCCATAGTTCTCTATCTGGATGTAGATGTCATTTTCTATCCCACATCTATTGGAATTGTCTTGGATCACTACTGCTAAGAAGAGCTAAGTTTATCATAGTTGATCATCACATAATCTTGTTGTTACAATGTTCTCCTGGTTCGGCTCACTTCATTCACATCCATTCATGTTAGTCTAAGAAATTATTATTTACATCAAGTCTAAAAATACTTCTACAACTTCTAGCCAATGCTCTTATTTCCTATTTTCTAGTACAAAGCAGAACAAATCTTAAATCCTCTTCTTCATGCAGATCTTCAAATACTTGAAGACAATTTCTCTCATTCCAATTTCCTTCCCAAAATACTTTAAATGGATTAGATGATTGAAAAATCACTACTTATAATTAAACATGGCTTGGTCTCAATATGTGATCTCAGCAGCATGGCAGGGTGGAAAAAACAATGATCTTTGAGAGAAGAATGCTAAGGGCAACTAGGTGGTGCATTGGAGGACCTGAGTTCAAATCTGGTCTCAGACACTTAACATTCCCTAGCTATGTGACCCTGGGCAAGTCACTTAACCTAAATTGCCTCAGCAAAAAAAAAAAAGAATGCTAGCTCTAACACTTATTAGTCATATCACCATTATTTAACTTTTCAGAATCCCATTTTTCCTCATTTATAAAATGGGGATAGTAATGTTAACACTACCTATACCATGAGGTTTTTCTAAATAAGGCTTTTCCTTAGCTTTAAGGAGCTATCTAAAATGGTAGTTATTATCATCTTTCCATTCCTCCCAACACAGTGATATAGTTGAGAGGTTTGACTTTGCAGTTGGAATTTCTAAGGTCAAATCTGTGTAACCATGTTACTGAGTCACTTATCCTCTCAGTGTCCTAGGAAATTTTCTAAGATTGTAAATCACAGAGAAAGTGCTGACCTATAAGGGTAGAGGAAACTTCCATATAATGACTTCTTTGTGCCAAGGAAATCACAGGTCTAGCAAAAGTATGTTTATCTACTCTTTTGGCTGTATCTTAGTTCATTTACCTGTGCTGCTGTCTGTATGCATATATTTGCATGCATGTAAATAGGGAGGTGTATGGATATCTGTATATTAGTGGTTTATACTTCCTGAACAGGATGAGAACAAAGAAAAAACTTGTTGTAATTTACTTTTTGTGACTATGGAAAGAGTGTGGGATCTGGAGTCAGGAATACTTGAGTCCAAATCCAGATCCAGACGTTTACAAGCTGTATAACCTTAGGCAAATCATTTACCTTCTGCTTGCCTTAGTTTTTCTCATCTGTAAAATGCAGATAATAATAGCAACATCTATCTTCCAGGGTCATAATGAGGATAAATGAGAATTTTTTTATATATATAAATGCTTGTTTTTCCTTTCTCCTTCCTATTCATTTTATTTATTTATTTATTTATTTTTTGGTCCTTAACTAGGTAGGATTTCATCCATGTTGGAAATTCCCACTACAGAAACTCTTTCCACAGATACTTAATTAACAACAACGTGTCTAACAAGGTTTTGCAAAGGTGAATATTGAAAACTATCTTTGTATGTATTTGGAAAAGTAAAATGCTATTAAAATAAAAAACAAAAGCATGGGAACAAGTAAAAAGCAAACAAAAAAAGTATAAGTTTTAATGTTAAAAAACTGATTGGTGCACTGAATGATTAATGAGTTTGCCTGTGATCACAAAACTAGTAATGTGTCAGCTGCAAGAAGTCAACTTGAGTCCTCTTGACTTCAAGAGCAATACTCCGTTCACTACTCATAATGCTTTTCCTAGGTCCTCCTCTGGGATGGAGATTAACTAAAAGGGGAAATTTAATTCACAAACATATCTGATAATCTGATATTTACATCAGTATTTCTTGTATTAACCTAAGGAAAGAAACAACAGCCATGATCTTAGGGGAATCAGCAGGGCTCTAATAATAGGAGGCTGGAAATGTAAAGAAAGCAAGGAGCCAGTAGTAAGGAGGGAGAAGCTGAAAATAAACGAGGTAATGATCAAAAGGGCAAGCTTTAAGGGGAGAGGCTAGACTCAAAGGCAGAGTCAAGTTTCTTCATTTTAGCAGAGAAGGGCTGTGTCACAGCATGAGACTGGAATAAAAGAGAAGGTGTGGTGTGATATATGGGGGAGAGTGGATAATAGATGGCCTCACACATCTCAGGAAAATAAGAGGTGAAGTCATCTGTTAGCAGGGAAAGGAGATGGAGGGTGAATTTGAGGACTGGAAGAAAAACAAGAACATTCAGAAGAGATGCCAGGGGGAGTATGACAAAGTATACTAGCCAGCAGAATAAGGAGTAGTAGTTGCAAAGAAAGAAAGAATAAACTTTTATTGTGGAAATATGTATAGAAGAGTTGCACTTGTTTAACATTATTTGTTTACTTGCTGTCTAGGGAAGGCGGAAGAGGGGGAAGAAGGCAGAAAAATTTGGAAAACAAAGTTTTGCAAGGGTAAATGTTGAAAACTATCTTTGCATATATTTTGAAAATAAAAAAGCTATTATTAAAAACAAAAAAAGAAGCATTTGTATAATATTTATCTTTAAAAGTTACAAAACTATATAACAGGCTAACTTCCAACTTGATGTTAAGGAAAAATAACCCAACAAAGAGAAAGCTTCCACTCTGTTCAAGAAAGGGCTGCTTCAATTGGTTCCTCTTTAATGAAGATCATTGCAGGATGGGCTGACCAGTGAATTTTCAGATTCTGTGGTTAATCACAGATAATTATGAGTACTCAAACACAGCAGCAAGGGCCTAGTTCAAGTTAAGATAACGTGAATCTATAGTGGAGTGAGCCCTGAGCATTCATTAAGAACAATATCTCTGTGGGTACTATTTTAATGTTCTGTAACAAATTTCTATTGTATTTTATCTCTCTGAATCTGAATCCAAGCAAGCCAATAGGATAAAAAAAATATATGTCAATCTTAATTTTGGTGGGGGGAAATTGGTCTGTTTATACAGACATGTAAAAGCTTCAGAATGGGGGTATGTATGCTACTGGCATTATAGCTGCCATGAACATGGACAAATGAGAGAACAGATATGGAGCCCTAACATGGCACCAGCTCCCTCTATAGTCCCTCACTAGGCTAGGGCTGACTTATGTAGCCCAGTAATACTTCATTTCTGATAGATCAGGACAATGTTCTCAAAAGAAACGTCCATGTGGCTACTACTCAACTCTCAGGTTCCAGGGGGGTAACCCTGGGATGGGTGTAATATACTCCTCACTATTGAAGATATTTTACTCCCACTGGTGTGCTTCCCATTTACATAAAAACCGGTCATAATGACACCAGTGACTCTTAAACATAAAATATTTACTAAGCAAGAAGACAAAACCAAAGCCTATAGAGTGCACTCATAAAACCTAGGTTCATACATACATATATACACACAACATACATATGTGTCAGGAAAACCGTGTCCCTAGAGCAACTGGCTGCTCTGGACAGTAAGCTTTGATATCCCTGATCTTTTTAGAAATTAATTTGTACCACACACTAACAACTGGGCAAAATTGCTATTGCTATAGTTCTGGTCCTCACAGCTCTCCAAGTACTCACGTCTGAAGCAGCATCAAATTGTTTTAGTACAAAGACTTGGTTAGCGGGGTGTGGAGAAAGTGTCACTCTTAGGAAAACTATAGCAGCGTAACTACCAACAAAACATCTAAATGCCTGGCTTTCCCTTTGTCCTTCTCCCTCTCTTAAAAAAGCAATCAAGAGCGTACAATTTAGTTCCCAGAAAAAAAAAGTGGAGTAAAAGAACATGACTAAACTTGATCATGACATTATGATATCAAAAGCTCCAACATTCCAACAAGATCGTGAAAAATAATCATGAATGATTACATTTCCTCTTTGGATTTCAGGTATGCCTTTTGAAACTCTATGAAATTTTTTGTAAGAATAATCACTTCACTAACATTTCTACAGAGCTTACTATATGTCAGGAGTTGTGCTAACTGCTTTACAATGATCTCACTTGATCCCCATAGCAACAGTAGGAGATTGATACTATTATCATCCCCAGCTATCAAAAGATGCTCTTGAAGTACCCACCTTGTTAAGGACATCTCGCTGGCAGCCCAGATAAAGATTTGGAAGAATTCGGGTTGGCCCAGTGTTGGTGACAGGTAAGCAGGGCTGGGAAATGCAGGTAGGGACTAAAGCAGATTTTCCTTCACAGAGGTCAGGGAAACAACGCGAGAATTCATCAAACCCACCTGGAAATAAACATTTGTTTTGTCATACAATGGTAATGCCATGTGCAAAGATGAAGTCTGCATTCTGGAAATCATTACAATAAGACTGTTTTGAAAAGGAGAAAAAAAATCACACAGATGCAAGTTAATTTGTTGAATTGATTTCCTGGGTTCTAGCACCAGGTCTAGCATGATTTTAATATGTATATAAAAAAACCATATCACTATTTCTTATTCTGAACTTCAACCCCTACAAAAAAACATTCTATACACACAGCAGAATATAAAAAGGGAGGACTTTATGTGAAATTGACTCAATTTCATATTGCTCAGTTTTTTAATGTAATAAATTCTACCTGTAATTTCTAAAATTTTTAAAATTTAATTGAAAAAAGTCCCCCCAATTATATGTTAAAACAATTTTTAACATTTAAAAAAAAGTTTTGAGTTCCAAATTCTATTCCACTCTCCCTGAAACAGTGAGCAATACAGTACAGTTTACCTACACTTTCAAAACTATCCTGATTGTCTTGCCTTCTTTCTGAATTTCTATTTTTTTCCTGTGCTTAAAACAAAAAAACAGAAAATACTAGAAAGGCCAGGTGTATCATTTGATGCAAACTTTTTTACTTTGAAGTAAAACTTTTATCCTACTATCTCTATTTCCTACTATCTCTTACTTCCATTACCCAAGAGAAAAGAAAAGAAAGGGAGAGGGCATAGAAGACCTTTATAATAAATTTGCAAAGCAAAAAAAAAAAAAAAAGGAAGAGGAGGAGGAAGAGGAAGAGGAGGAAGAGGAGGAGGAGGAGGAGGAGGAGGAAGAAGAAGAAGAAGAAGAGGAAGAAGAAGAGGAAGAGGAAGAGGAAGAGGAAGAGGAAGAGGAAGAGGAGGAGGAAGAAGAAGAAGAAGAAGAAGAAGAAGAAGAAGAGGAAGAGGAAGAGGAAGAGGAAGAGGAAGAGGAAGAGGAAGAGGAAGAGGAAGAAGAAGAAGAAGAAGAAGAAGAAGAAGAAGAAGAAGAAGAAGAAGAAGAAGAAGAAGAAGAAGAAGAAGAAGAAGAAGAAGAAGAAAGAAAAAGAAAGAATACACCTAGTGGCCATATCCAAAAATCTGTCTCTGTACTCTTTGCATATCTCCTCTCTAACATGATTTTTCATAGGTCCTCTGAAGACACAGTTGGTTATTGCTTTTATCAGAATTTTAAAGTTTTTCAAAGTTGCTTTTTTTCAATGTTATTCTCTGTTTAAGTTGTTATCCTGGTTCTTCTCTCTTCACCTTACCCAAGAGTTTCTAAAATCTTTGGTCATTTAAAAATATTCTATTGTATTCATATACCACAATTTATTTAACTATTCCCCGATTATTTATGAGGTTACACAAGGTTATTTCTTAGATTTTAGTTCTTCCTCTTCACCCCTTCAGAATCAGGAAGTTTATTTCCTTTGTGACTATTCCCCTGTATTATCCCCAGATACCCAGAAAAAAATATTTGAAGTACTTTTTTTTTCTAATATTGTAATATTTCTAATAAAAATTTCTAATTAATATTCTAATCTAATATTAATCCTAATATTCTAATTAATCTAAGATTAGAAATCTTCCTAGTGTGTTAGTTTTCCTGGGTAGTTTGCAATTATGATTGCTCAAAATACAATACCCAGGCTTTTTTGGGGTAAGGGTGAGGGTGTTAAATAATGGTTTTCAGGGAGTCCAATGATTCCTAAATAATCTCTCCTTGATTAATTTTTTCAGGTCTATTTTTTTTTAAATATCAACTTACATTTTCTTCAGATGTTTTTAAAAAAGTTTTGTTCTAATGTTTCTTTTGTCTCATGGAGTCAATGATTTCAGTTTTGTTCAGGGAGTTCATTTATCAACATCATTCTTAGTTATCTATTCTCCTAATTCCTTCCTGAAAGCTTTTATTTCATTTAAGAAAAAAATCTGGCTACATTTATTCTTAGTATTCATATAGTCCTTGTAGGAAAAAAATATATATAGGGTTTTTTTTGGGGGGGGAAGGGGGCTGGAGAATCTATAGCTATTACAGAGTTAAATTTTAAATAATTTTTAATACTGATTGGTGTTTACTCTTATTCAGATTTTGAATTGGAGCTTTGTGCCTGGGTAATGCTTTACACACTGCAGCACTTTCAGATGGGGTGTCTGGACCTCCTTGATCTCACTCTGGGTCCCTTAGGTTTCTGTGCTGAGTTCCTCTTCCTGGAGTTAGGCTTTAATTTCAGGGCACTTTCTGGCATTTTAGGACAGAGTATTAGGGATCCCAAAGCTCTAGGGTCTGGGATATCCAGATCTGAGTATTGTGTCATCCAGCAGTTCTGAACTGTGTGGGCTGGTCCTACTACTAGTTGTTGGAAGAAAATGAGCTGAGGAAGAAGGGTGAGTGAGTACAAAGAAATAGGGATTCTATTATTCCTGACTTTTTGTATAGTGCTAGGGTGGAAAATGGCACTTGCTGAAGTTCCTCATTGGACCACTGGTTGGTTATTTGGTATGTTGAGAACTTTTAAGATTTTACTAGAGTAGGTATAGGGGAACTACTCAGCCTGCCTCTAGTTCAGGGGACCATCTTGGTACAAAGTCCCTCTATAATACTCTAGACTTACATTCATTGCTCTCATCCGCACCCCCTCCAATCTGCATTTGTTTCTAGGATCAAGTAGAAACCTAAAGTAAAGTTAAAAATCAATAGCAAATTAGGATAGTTTACCTCTCAGATCTGTGGAGGAGGAAGGAATTTGTGACCAAAGAAGAACTAGAGATCATTACTGATCACAAAATTGATAAATTTTGATTATATTAAGTTAAAAAGTTGTTATACAAACAAAACTAATGCAGACAAGATTAGAAGGGAAGCATCAAATTGGGAAATCATTTTTACATTCAAAGTTTCTGATAAAGGCCTCATTTCTAAAATATATAGAGAATTAATTCAAATTTATAAGAATTCAAGCCATTCCCCAGTTGATAAATGGTCAAAGGATATGAACAATTTTCAGATGAAGAAATTGAAACTATTTCTAGTCATATGAAAAGGTGCTCCAAATCACTCTTGATCAGAGAAATGCAAACTCTGAGATACCACTGCACACCTATCAGATTGGCTAAAATGACAGGAAAACATAATGACAAATGTCGGAGGGGATGTGGAAAAACTGGGACACTGATACATTGTTGGTGCAACTGTGAACGGATCCAACCATTCTGGAGAGCAATCTGGAACTATGCTCAAAAAAATTATCAAACTGTGCATACCCTTTGACTCAGCAGTGTTTCTACTGGGCCTATATCCCAAAGAGATCTTAGAGGAGGGAAAGGGCCCCACATGTGCAAAAATGTTTGTGGTGTGTGGTATGGTGGCAAGAAACTGGAAACTGAATGGATGCCCATCAATTAGAGAATGGCTGAATAAATTATGGTATGAATGTTATGGAATATTATTGTTCTGTAAGAAACGACCAGCAGGACAATTTCAGAGAGGCCTGGAGGAACTTGCATGAACTGATGCTGAGTGAAACGAGCAGAACCAAGAAATTATTATACACAGTAACAACAAGACTATATGATGATCAATTCTGATGTTGAGCAAAATTAGCAGAACCAGGAGATCATTATACACGGCAACAATAAGACTATAAGATGATCAATTCTGATGGACGTGGTTCTCTTCAACAATGAGATGATTCAAACCAGTTCCAATTGTTCAGTGATGAAGAGAGCCATTTACACCCAAAGAGAGGCCTGTGGGAACTGACTATGAACCACAACATACCTTTTTCCATGCTTTCTGTTGATGTTTGCTTGCATTTTGTTTTCCTTCTCAGGTTTTTTTTTTCTTTCTAGATCCAATTTTTCTTGTGCAGCAAGATAACTATATAAATGTGTATGTATGTATGTATGTAAATATATATGCATGTGATTTATCATATATTTTAACATATTTAACATGCATTGGACTACCTGCCATCTAGGGGAAAGAAGGGAAAAATTTGGAACAGAAAATCTTGCAAGGGTCAATATTGAAAAATTATCCAACTACCGAAAAAGCTTTAATTTAAAAAAATGGCTGACAAATTTTAAAAAATCAATAGCAAATAATGTGTGATACACAAAATATAGCTATAATCTGATATCGAATTTATTGCCACTTCTATTACTACATGAGAAAAATGTGAATAAAATCTAGGTCTAAAATAAAAATAAAACATTTCCTACCATAATATTACATTTCTTATTTCAAAGATGAAGGCAGATATACTTGAGTCCTACTTTCATAAACTTGTTTCCGTCCTCAAATCTAGAGTGTATGTTTGTGTGTGTGTCTGCATGTGTATGTGTGTGTGTGGAGGGGAAGGGAGGTTGGGAGGGAAGAAAATAGAAAGTAAAGTATTTGGGATTCCCCTGGCAGTCAGTCAAGATTACCATAATCACCACTGATACCTGGGTCTTGTGTTCACATTGCAAGGTACTTCAGAAGAGTGTTGACAGATCCTAATTACTGAAAGTACACTGTAGCTTTGTGGGAAGGTTTGTGGACTAGAAATCAAGAAAACGGAATTTTTTCTAATTCTGTTTCTGAAGTGATAATGCTGTATGACCTTACTTAGGAACTGTTCTGGGGCTTATTTTTCATTCATCTACCAAGAACAGCTAGCAATATTTGTCCACTAAATACTATATCTGATTGCTATAAAAACAAACTATATTTCAGAAGCATTCTCAAATAAATCAAATGATAAAGAAGGTGAGTTTCTGGTAATTGTGTTATATTCTGAAAAGCATAAATCTTAAATGTGTGCATTAATTGGCAACTGATCAGAAAAGCAATGTTTTGTTTTTGTTTTGTTTTTCGTAAAGCATTCCTCAGAAGTAGCTCTAATGTGCTTGCTTGTTTGTTTCACAAAAGTTTGGATTTTCTCTTTTCTAAGACCCTATACTTAATATGCTTGACATCCTAAATAATACAGCATTCAATTCACATTCCTGGAAAATAGTGGCAAGTAATGGTGTTAAAAGTGGGACAGCACTAGCTGCATTATTAATATATATGTGTAAATCCACACCCACAGGCAGATACTGTACAGCCAAATAAGAAGCTAGCAATCAATTTTGATCTTTTAACTTAAATTACTCCAAGGATGCTCTTCTGGAAATGAGACATACAAAAATGAATTTTATTTTCCTCTTGAAGGGCAATATTATATGATGGATATAGCTCTAAATTTGTTGTCAGAAATCCTGCTTTATATATTTATTAGCTGGGAAGTCACTTCACCTATTAAAGTCTCAGTTTCCCTATCTTTTAACTAGGAATACCGTTTTGTACTATGAGGACTGTTATGAAAGTGTTCGGCACATCTTAAAGTACTATATGCATGTGAGTTTTTATTATGTAAAAAATTACTATCTTGCTAACAAATTGCCTCACCTTCAGATAGCTCATCAGTTTGTAAAGGGTATTAACATTAGCACTGCCTTGGGATTCTCCCCAATCCATTCCACCCTATACACAGTGCCAAATGTGATTTTCTTTAAGAGCAGGCCTGACCACATCATATCCCTACTCAATAAATCCCAGTGAATCTCTTTTACTCTAAATTTAAAATTCCTCTGCTTAGGTTTTAAAACTCCTTACAAACTGGCTCCACCTCCATTTCCATCCTCCATATATTATTACTCCCCTTTGTATTTGTTCTAATCCAATCAAAATGGCCTTTCTGCTTGCTAGGTTATTCACATGTGACATGACATTTTATTGGCTAGATCTGAGTTTGGGACCCGTTCCCTCCTTCATTCCAATTACTAACCTCACTGGCTCCCTTTAAAATCTCACCTACAGAAAGACTTCTCCAACAAACCCTTCTTAATTCTAGTTCCTTTCCTCTGTTAATTGTTTCCTATTCATCCTTGTTCTATATATAAACCAGCCTCTTTGTTCCAGCATTTTCCTCTGTAAAGTCAAACAAAGCAATATCTCCTTCACATTACAGGCCTTTAAATACCCAAACAGCTGTTATGTTCCCCTAGAGTCTTCTATTCTTCCAACTGCACATCACCAGTTCCTTCAAAGGATCCTCCAATGAAATTCACTCCCCGCCCTTCGCCATCCACCTTGATTACCCCATTATGAATATTCTAAAGCTTCTTCATTTTCTTCTTAAATTACAGTACCCAGATGTGTTCTGACAAGGGCAGAGCACAGTGGGACTATTAAGTCCTGATTCCTGTCTTAATGATGCACAAGTTGGCACAGGCTTTTCTGACTGCCATATTTATGGGCTGCTGGGTGGTAGAGTGAATAGCATACTGGGCTTGGGAGTCATTCATTTAATAGCAATAGCAATAGGCAAATTACTTTTCTTAATCTCAGTTCTTCTTCTGTACAATGGAGATAATAACGCTTACCTCAGAGGGTTGTTGTAGGGATCATATATGATGACACAGGTAACAAATTTTAATATGCTGTACAGATGCTAGCTATTATTCTATAAATGCTAACTATATCGCAATGTTGATTTAACCTGAACTTTTGATACACTAAAATCCCCAAATCTTTTTTTCAGAAAAATGGCTAGTCAATCATCCCTACCCTATCCTACATTTATGAAGTTGGGTTTTTTGTACTGAAGCATTAAGATTCTTCCCCGAGCACTGACTAACTCTCTTAGAATCAATTACACAAGCAAACTTTCCCAGCTTCTGCCTGGCCCTTTTAATAAACCCTACAGTCAGATCTCAGCTCTTTCAATTATAACTTAATTTAATTTCTTTGGTATTTAACTTTTCAAACACTATGGCTTTGATGTCTTCTCTCACTACATTTCTTCATTATTTCCTATCTAGCTCCAAAAAAATTTAACAAGACAATCTCTTTTTAAAACTCAGTAAAAGGAAAGGCAAAAAAAATTTATAAATGAAAAAGAAGCCAAGTTACAAACCCAAGTAGGTTCCACTTGACAGCTGCAAGCAACTTTATTTGTATACTCTTGAACTAACAAGGAAAAAAAGCATTTATTTAGCATATACTGTCCCATGTATATGAATTAAGTTGTTTTTCCCTCTTCTTCCTCACTTCCTCTCTACTATATTATTTTTCTTTCCTCTCATAATAGGCAAATGTTAGTCTTATTCCCTCCCTTTCTAACTTTTTAGAATAGAAAGACTCTAAAGGAAAACTTGTCTCTTGTCTTCCATTAGGATGTAAGCATTTCATTTAGCTCCTTTCCACTGTTCAAACCTTTCTAGATTTCTTTTGACGACTGTTTTTGCCTAATCTCCCTGGGCACTGACCCATCAGGAGTGATTTTGTTTCTGGTTTACATTCTCACAGGCCAGGGTTAGAATTGGTTTCAGGTACCCCATTTTTAAGCTGACACTGTCTTGCATTTTCTCTGTTTAAAACAGGACTCTTGAACTTTTTTCCTCTTGTGAGTCTATCCCCCTAAGAAATTTTCATGCAACCCCAGATATACAGGTATACACAATAAGCATACAAATCAAACATTTACTGAAAATAAATTATAATTTTGTGATCCCCCCCATATTGAGTTATGTGACTGTGATCACATACCCATATGCATATGGGCTCAAGACCCACAGTTTAAGAAGCTTTGGTTTAAAGCACTGACTAGTGTCAGGTACATTTGCAAAAGTCTATTTTGACTCCTCTGGGACATCTGCCTCTGACTGCTTCTTAATCATGTACCAGTGCTCATGATAATTTCCCTAGTGTGGTTCCTCCCCCCAGTTACAGGAGTTCAGGCTACTTTCATCACCTTCTTCCCACCCTCTGCAAGCTTCCAGGCACATCTAGGCTCACTCACACTGGTTTCCCAGCAAGACCTTTCTACTTACCTATGGACTTAGAAAGCAGCTGGCTTATCTCTTTGTGGACTGGAGTTAGGCATTTCCAATTCTTTTAGATTTTCTTTGTCTTCGTCATAGAAGTTAAAAAGTCCTATCCCTATTTACCAAGGTTAATATGGAAAAAAATAGGCTTCTCTCTGACCTTTCACATTGCCATGTTAGCCATAAGTCAAGAAACCTATATTTTCTAACCCCTGCAGCTCCCAATGTATCCCTCCCTTTCCCAGAAAGATCTATAATAAAAAAGAGGAAAAAAAAAACATTCAATAAAACCAAGCAACATATTAAAGAGCTCTGACATTTTATGCAGTTAGTGGAAAATGCATCATTTCTTATTTTGGGGGGGCCCAAAGACTAATCCTGATAGTTTTAATGGATTCCATTTCAATTATTTTGTTACTTTTATCTTTCCTATTGACATGGTTATAGAAATTATGTTTGCTGTTTTTTTGGTCTGCTTACTTCATTTTTTATCAGTTTATCTAAATCTTCGAATATGGATAAATATGGATAAAGTTCTACATGTAGTTTCAAATTTCAACTTCAGAAATACAACATAGGAGACAGGGATTGAAAGTAACTTCTATGACAATTTAGAAAATCTCCTTACTTTATTAGTCCTATAGATAATAAGGCAATTTATGTTTGTTTGTTTTTCCCCAAACAATATATGGAACATTGGGGACATTGGACTTTTGGGCTGAGAATAGATATTCCCATTCCCCACTGTGTATTTCTTATGGTAGACTTGGAGGTCACATACCAAAACTACCTCTGCTAACAGCTTTCAAGTAGCAATAAAGTTCATTGATTTTGGAAGAAAGGAAGAAGAGAAGAAAGGAGGGGAAGGGAAAAGAGAAAGGGAAGGAAGGAAGGAAGGAAGGAAGGAGGGAAGAAGGAGAAAAAGGAAGGGAAAGAGAAGGGAAGGAAGAAAGGAAAGAAGGGAAAAAGGGAGGGAAGGAAGAAAAAAAGGAAGGGAAGGAGAGAGGAAAGAAAGGAGGGAAAGAGGAAAGAAAGGAGAAAGGGAAAGGATGGAAGGAAGGAAGGGAGGAAAGAAAAGAAAGAAGAAAACTTTTATGAAGTGTGAAATGGAATCAATTCAGGTTTAATATAAAAGTCAATTATTATATACTATCAAAGTTAAAGCACATATTCTTCCTATCTGTTGATAGTAAATAGTAAAATGGAAAATGACAAGTGATATCATTCATTCTGTTAAGTATCTTTATTAAAACAATTTTCAGAGAATGAACTTGGTGGTTGGGGGGGGCGAGAAAGGAGGGGGAGGTTTTGTTTGAGTTTTGTTGGGAAAAATCTATTGTGTCCAAACAAAATATAGCACTTGGGATACCAATACAGGCATACTCACCCTGGCCACTTTTCAGTAGACTTTCTCATTTTGCCTATGAATGAAATATTAATATAGACCAGCACAAGAGCAAAGTTTAGATGAGGACACAGACAAGCAAGCCACTCTAGATACCATCACATTAAATTTAATATGCACTTAAAAAAAAGAAATCTTTATGATAATTTCTTTTTAAAAGAATGGTCATAGATATATGAAGAGGAAACTATCAAGATGAGAACCATGAAGGAAGGATCTCATGAGCAATAGAGATTGGACTTTTTCTGCTTTGGCCCAAGGGAACAAAGATTAGAAGAAGCAGAATTTAATAATCTGTTCTCACTATCCCACAGCTGAAAGAGCTACCTGAGAGAGCCTCAGATTCTTCCTCACTGAGGGCCTTAAAGGCCCAACCTTGGGGAAGATGTAAAAGTCAATTTGATTCAATTCAGACGAGATGGTCTCTTTCAGTTCTTAAGATTCTGGGATTCCCTACTTGTGTGCAGGATGGAGAAATTCCTAAAAACTTCTTCCCCACTTTGAAAGACTTGAGAAACTAACATGTCATCCGACTAGCTAGGTCTGTAAATATTAGATACACGAGGAGATGACATGGGAATTCTTTCCTGGAGTACTTAAAATTAATGGCAAAGAAGATTCATTAGTGAACTGAGGTTTACAGGTAATGAATTTTTTTGTAAGCAATTTGTTGCCTAGCATATTCATAATAATAGCTAGTGTGCATACAGATAGATAGATAGTGCTTTAAGGTTTGCAAAGTGCCTTACCAAAATATAATTACAACAATAATATGATAGCTAACATTTACAAAGTGCTATGAGCCAGGCACTGTGCTAAGTGCTTTAGAATTTTTCTCATTTGATCCCAACAACCCTGGGAAGCAAGTACTATTATTATTCCCATTTTATGGATGAAGAAACTAAGGTAAACAGAAGTTAAATTACTTAGCCAGGATCACACAACTAGTAGGTATCTGAGATGAAATTTGAATTCAGGTCCTGAGTCTAAGAACAGTGACAAATCTGCTATGCTACCTAGCTTTAAGTTAAGTATCAGGCCCAAAAGGAGTTTTTTTTTTTTTTAATCTTGGGATTTTTATTTATTTGTTTGTTTGGGGTTTTTTTGGCAAGGCAGTTGTACCCAGGCTCACACAGCTATTAAGTATTAAGTGTTGGAGGCCACATTTTCACTCAGAACCTCCTGAATCCAGGGCCAATGCTCTACTCACTGTACCATTTACCTGCCCCTAAAGAAATTTTTTTCTAAAAATTTAGATCATCCTCTATCAGAAAACATGTTCTCTAGAAAAGATGAAATTTATATTGGTTTACAAAGACAAAACTAAAATGAATGCCATTTCCCCCAAATCTTAATTTAAAAGGTTTTATGGAAAGTTTTACAAGAACTTAGCTAAGCAATGGTGTAATATTTGGAATAAAAACACAGGTAACTTTAGGTAACCTAACATTCTGAAGGAATCAGGGTACCACTGTTTTCTACACTAAGCCTCACTGAGTCAAAGTCTTCCTTTAAATACCCCTAGCAATGGACTGATGTAACTTCCTAGGAAAGACACTATCTCAGGAATAACTAACTACATTTTCCCTGATCCTTATCTATGACAACGTTCCATTCTGCTGACATCCTCCTTCACTGACAATTTTTTTCCACTCACTGACCTTTCATTCATTGCTATGTGTACCTCGTGGTGCATTCTGTTAATTATCTGCCAGTGAGGCTGCTTATTTTCCTTGAAACCTTAAAAAGTAGTTGCAGCCTCACTGAATTTTTATCTGTCTTTAAGATATGCTCTTCATCCTCACTACTAGTGAAATAGTATCTAGCTTCTCTACAAACAGACTAGGGCAATTTGTTCAAAACTTACAATAGGATGTTTTACATTATATATTTATTTATATAAAAATTTATAATTTGGAATAAAGAATAATTTTCTTGGATAAGACTATAACTCCCTGTCCTATGAAGCCCAAATTAGTTTTTATTACAAAAGAACCCATCCGCAGCATTCCTGAAGTTGAAACAACATTGGAGTTGGAGTGAGAGGAAGCTGGTTCTGTAGAAAAAATAGCAGATATGGAACCCCAGAAATCCTAAGTCACTTAGAACTGGAGAGGAAATGAGAAATCTAGTCCAAATCCCCAATGTCACAGATGAGAAATGGAGACTCACGGAGTCAGACAGTGGTGGTCAGAAGGTCTGTTTGTTTGAATCTTGGTTCTGCTTTATAAATTGTTTGCACATTTAAATTTAAATGTATACATCTCTGACCTTGGACAAAATACTGGGATTCCCTGGTCCTCAAAAAACCTTACCTCTAAAATGAGACGGTTGGATGAGAAATAATTTCTAAGATCCTTTCTTTAAATCCATAATCGGATAACTTCAATACTATCAGTCATGTTTTATAATCTATTGTTTACTGTGCCAAGGTACTGAAAATCTGCTTAAATGGTTACAAAAGCTCCCTCTGCCCTGGATTTAACTTTCCACTCATTTGCCCTAAATTCCCCTTATATACTTAGGTTTGGTAATAGCTTAGACCCTTGGGCCAAACAGCTGGGTAAAGACTCATGTGCTTTCCCAAAAGAGATCTATAAGCATTAACATAACTGTTCTTCATCTAAAAGTGTCATTGGATTACAAGATTTAGAACTAAAAGAGAGTTTGGGATCTGTTAATTACCTGCCAATGGGGTTGCTTATTTTTTTTTTTTTTGAAACCTTAAACAGTAATTGCAGTCTCATTGAATTTTATCTGTCTTTTAAGAAATACTTCCCATCCCCACTATTAGCCAAATAACATCTAGTTCCTCTAACAAGCAGATTGAGGCAATTTGTTCAGAATTTACAATAGAATATTTTTATATTATAAATATAGAAATATTATACACACACACACAAATATATATTATTGTAAATATTACTAATAACCAGGCCCCCAACTGCAAGTGTTTTTTTTTTTTTAAGATCATGCCTGCTACTGTTGTTTGTTTGCTAAGGGAAATTAATAATAGCAATAGATAATGTTTATAAAGTGCCTATTATGTACCAGGTGCCACACTAAGTGCTTTACAATTATGAACTCATTTGATCCTCACAACAATCCTGGGAGGTAATTATTACTCCCACTTTACAGATTTTACAGGGGGTTTTTTGTTGTTTTTTTTTGGGGGGGGGGTTATTTTTTTTATTTGATTTTACAGGTTTTTAATCAAGTGGGCCAAATTTAGATCTACAGAGACAGGAGCTGGGATTAAGAAATAAGGAAATCAGATTTGGAGATGGAAAGTACATGGAAAGGACCATGTAGTCCGCTCCCTCTATTTTATAGCTAAGGGAAAATGGGTGTGTTATTCAAAGTCACACAGGAGATAAGTAGCAAACTTGGGATACAAACCCAGAGTTTTCTGTCTCCAAATCCAGTGCTTTTTCTATAAGACCACAACAATGAAGGAAGGAGAGACAGATGCAAGTTGGTGAGTGACACCTGACTGATGGGCACTAAGTACCAAGATGGCAGTACAGGTGCCATAAGGTTTTTATAGGGATTGTGACTGGGCTCCTACAGGGAGAAGCAAAGAATGTCACTAATCAAAAAGAGAGCTTCTATTTCTCTGCTAACTAGATTCTGATGTGAATCTTTTTTTTTTCTATTCTTTACAAGACTTTTGATTAAAATTGTTCTATATTTAAATTCAGCCAGGTGGCATAATGGATACAAAAAGCAGCTTGGAAGCAGGAAGACTCCTTTTTCTGAGTTCAAATCCTGTGTCAGACACTTATTAGCTGTCTCTGAGCAAGTCACTTAACCCTGTTAATCTCAGTTTTTTGATCTGTAAAATTAGTTGGAGAAGGAAATGGCAAACCATTTCAATATCTTTGCCACAAAAACCCCATAAGGGGTCATGAAGAGTTGGACTCAACTCAAATGACTCAACAATAAACTACCAATACTTGAAGGGGAACTAAAGACCTTTAGTGGTCTTTAAATAAAAATAGGGCAAAATCAGATGTTTCCAAGGTTTCCCACATAGGGTAAATTATTTAGCCAGAGGAGTTTTAAAAATGCCTTTAAGATTTAAGTTGGTCTCCATAAGCCTAAAGTTGTGGTTCTGAGCCACAGATTAGGCATAAATATTCATGATCAACTTTACTACTCCTATTTAAAGAAGCCAGGGAATTGTTTAGGAGAGAGAAGATTAAGTAGAATTGCTAATTAAATCTGTGGTTTTTATTTCATTTTATTTGGCTATTTTTTGTCTTTTTTAAAAAAAATACATGGTATCTTGGATCTTGAAGCTTACTAGGATTACATTACCTATTTAATATACTCCTGATAATCTATAATTCCCACTCTTTGGTACTTTCCTATTTTTCCCCTCCATAATGGCAGCTAGGCAATACAATGGACAGAGTTCTGGGCTTGGAGTCAGAAAAACCTGAGCCCAGATCCAGTTCCTGGCATTTGCTAGCTGTGTGACCCTGGGCAAGCCATTTTACCACTATATGCTTCAGTCTTCTCATCTGTGAAATGGAAATACCACCACCAACAACCTAATAGTAATACCAACCTCCCAAGGTTGTGAGAATAAAATGAGATAACAGGAAAGTATTTTGCAAACCTTAAATCACTACATTTATACTATTGTTGATATTGTCGCTCTTCTTTTTATTCCTTTCATTTCTTCCCTTCCCTCTGTCTTAGATATATCAGTGACAATGAATCAATAAACAAACATTTATTAATTAGTTCTACTATATGCTAAGCATTGGGTGATACAAAGACTGAATGAAATAATCTCTATTTTCAAGAAGTTTATATTCCCTACTCTAGCTCAGTACACTGTACCTTTCCTCTAACATAAGTATATAAATATTTCTGAATCAAGCTCACAACAATTCCATTACATACTACCTGATTAGATGAATAACAGTTCTATGATCATTATAATTCAAAAATTTCTCTTGGACAAAAATGGGGATCTTTGCCATTTTTCTATTATAAAAGTTTTACATTGAAGTTGAAAACACTAATGTCACCGAATTGCTGTTCTTTATGTTCTTGGGGCACAATAAAAGTGGGATAAGAATTGACCTCATGGATTTCTAATTAATTTCAATTTTTAAAAAAAGTTTGGCAAGACACCACAGTGTTAAAGAAAAGGTTTCAACCAAACTAAATTTATTCTTCCTCATTAAGATGGCATTGTATAGATAATTACATCAAATATCCTTTGGGAAGAAATATAGCCTATTTACTATAATGGAATGCTTTGCTTACAGAGTGAACTATTGATGATTAAATGGAATTATTTTTTCCTTGCCATAGTAAAACAAGTTCTTCTTGATACAATTTATTTGGACTTCATCACAACATGTATATGTTCAGATCCTTATCTCTTGAATATGAAGTTATTAATTTATAGATGGTTTATCACCTGCCCCCCATTTTGCTCAAAATGACTATTTTAAGACCAGAATGAACTAATATTAAATTTCTTCAGGGCATTTACTTCATTGTATTTTAATATTGCTATAGTTTAGTTCAAATAAACAGAAAGGCACATTTTGATATTGAGCACTTTCCCATAAGACATTATGTTGGCTCTGTTTATACAAAGGAAACTTCCAATCCTTAATCACTTACAAAATTCCACTTTCTCAGCTCTTTTAATTTTTCAGAAGACTAGACTTGTTGATTTTGTTGTAAGAGACTTATAAGCATTAAATGCCTATTATGTGTCAGACACCCTTTTAGGTATTGGAGATAAAAATATAAAAATGAGATAGTTCTTGCTTTCATGGGGCTTATATTTTATTACGATGATACAACAGAAAATACCAAATAAATGCAGAGTGCTTTTGTGGGTGACAGAAGGGTAAAGGACAGAGGAATATCAAGTAAGGAAATCAGGAATGATCTCTTGAACCAAGTAACATTAGCTGATCCTTGAATGAATTCTGAAAAACAAAGGTGAAGAGGGAGGACATTCTAGGGATGAGAAGGCAGTGTACAGAGAACTGCAATTAAGCCAATTTGGCTTAGAAGAATAATTATAATCCGCCAGAGCCAAATTGTGAAAAGCTTAATTGCCAACCAGATGAGTCTATTTCCTGACAGAAGCAACAGGAAGCCACTGGAACATCTCAAATGGGAGAGTACTGTGATGAGAACTGTACTCTAGAAATGTCATTTATTCATGTCTCATCTGGATGCACTACTTTGGGACTTTTCCACCATGCCTATGGAAGCTCATTATTGGGATAACTTCATCAGCCTGTAAAAACACTGCATCAAACTCAGTAATCTGCCTCATCAATTATCATCAGCCTCTCTGATTGGATGCTGGGGCCATGAATTCCAAAAATGATCATATCTTCTCCAAGACTCCTCCCTCCCATCCCCATTTTCCTATTTCATTTTGTGTTTTATCCTCCCCATTGGACTATAAACCAATTGAAGTCAGAGATTGTCTTTCTTTTTACATTTCTGTATCTTCAGAGTAATTATTTAATGAAGATTAACTGATTAATATCAATTTGATAGTTGTATAGAAAATAAATTAGAAAAGGGAGAAACAAGATGCAGAAAGACTAGTTAGGAGGTTATTGTTGTAGATGCTGAGGGCCTGAAGTGGAGTGATTTGGATTTGAATCATGAGAGAAAGGGACAGATGTGAGATGTAGAAGAGAATCTTTAAAACTTGGCAACTGATTTATTGATAGAATCCATAAGACTTGGCAACTGATTTATGGAAGGAAAGAGAGGAGTTAAGAACATCTTTTCAGTAAGAAAGTTGCACAGCTGAAAACTGAAACAGTAAAATTAGGGAGGGGTGTGCAAATTAAGGAGAAAAGATAATGGGTTCAGTTCCAGATATATTGAATTTTAGATGTCTGTGGGATATCCAGGTGAAGATGTGGTGATGAGAGATGGGAGATAAGGCTAGATATGCAGATCTGGAAGTTATCTGCATAGAGATTCTACTTGTCAGACAAGTAAAAACAGAAATGTGAAAGGAAAAGCCAGCCAGGAGGATATCCAGAAGTAGGAGGTAGCCAATCCACCAATTAATCAGCCAACCTTGGCATTTTAATATGGAAGTATGTTTAAAAGGATTGCACAGTTTAACATATTAGCTTGCTTGCTTGAACAGGAAGGTGAGGGAGAGAGAAAAATTTATAACATAAAGCCTTACAAAAAATGAATGTTGAAAACTATCTTTACATGTAATTGGAAAAATAAAATACTATTGAGAGGGGGAAAGGAGTACTGAATACAAGAGAGAGAAAGAGAGAGACAGACAGACAGACAGACAAAAATAATTTGGGGAGGAGACACTAGCATTCATGGTGGAGTTAGGAATTAGGAAAAATCTCAAATGGGAGGGAGCTTGGAAGGAAGCCAGGGATGACTCTAAAAAACAGAGATGAAGAGGGACTGAGTCCTAAGTATATAATTCACTGAGAAAGGAGATAAAATGCAATGTATGAAGAAGAATCAGAAGACCTGTCTTAATGAACCTTAGAGTATAAGAGAAGAAATATCTCAAAAACCTGAAAAGATGGGCTGAAGGTAAGGTTTTTGAAGCACTGAAAGACAAAGAGGAATTTAATCTCAGAGATAAGGGGCAAATACTGAACTGCATTCAACAGGAGAATTATAGTCAGATCCATACTTTGGGGATTACACAATGATATTACTGTAAAACAGAATTGCCTTAACCTACAAATTTAAAATACTGCAAAAAGATGAAATAGTTATTTGAGCCCCTATTATGTGTAAGACACTGTATCAAGTGTCCTGGGGATGTCTGAAACAAGGTTCCTGGCCTCATGGAGTTTAAAATTTAATCAAGGAAACAAAGTAAAAACAAGTCACAGATAAACAAAGACATAAGACTTAGATAATAGTTTAGGAAAACAATGTCCAGGATATTACAAGTTGGTACATGAATATTTGCCAAATAATTTAGATATGTAATAATTACCATAAAAAATTTCAAAGAGCACTGGTTAGATAAAGTTTGATGGAAAAGGTAGAATGTGAGGATGGTCAATCTGATTGGATGGTCAAGATTTAGAGACAATGAAGATATTCATTCATGGGATAAAAGTGAGGCCATATCTGATATCAAATAGTCAGAATGAAATCAAAGATGCAGTAAAATCCAGGATGACTGGAATGGATGATCGAATAAGGGAGTAACAGGAGTTAAGGCTATAAATGTAGCTTGGAACATGTTTCACTTGATAGGTAAAGATTCTTTTCTGCTACTCCTGGGCTGCTCAAGCACTGTCAAGTTCTTTTGGAACACAGCCACCCTTGGCAGGGTGCTGGGGAAGTATTATACTCTCTTAGCAAAAATATATCACTATTATAACTTTTCCAGTAATATAGCAGTCCTGAGTCTGGGGCCTGCGGATTTCTAGGTCTGTCCCTTACTTAATACTGAAATGCAATAAAGCTTAACCCACCCAGATCTTCCGCACAGCAGGATTCTGCTATCTCCAACCAGCTCCCAGCAACAATGCTTCTTATCAGCATAGTTCCCAGCAAACAGCTGCAAAGTCTGTCTTTTCCCTTCTCATCCCCTCTTTTTTAAGAAGTTCAACACAGCTTGAAAGAGAAAGATTACCCCCTTTTCAAGCTATAAATGGTGACAAAGAACAATATAGCCTTTCTTCAGAGAATGATCTTGAAGCAAAGCAATACCTCTTCCAATCAGCATAGCTCCTAAGCAAAGCGGTCAGAGACCTTTTATAGCTCCACTCGTCTCAGCTTGAAACAAATGCTACTCTATCTTATTGTAATCTGTGTTCTAGGTATCTTGGCTGGGTAACTGGATATCTTGACTCCTGTTCTGATGCCTCATCTCAGGATCCAATCCCTAACACAAGCTGAAAAACTTAAATCCACAATTTTATCAATTATGGAACAGGCAGACATTTCACAAAATTTCCCATAGTCCACAAAAAAAGTTCTTTGCCTTATAGTTTTTTAGCTCTATCCTTCAAAACTCTGAAATCACAAAGGAAAGAACTGATGTACCATTTTAATTCAGTAAACATTTATTAAAAGCCTACAATATGCCAAGTACTGTGCTATAAACACTGGGGACACAAAAAGAAGCAAAAGATCATCCCTGTCCTCAAGGAGCTTATATAATAGGGAGAAGAAACAAGCAAACAAGAATGCAAGTACTAACTATATACAGGAACTAACTATATACAAGGAAAATAGGAAATAATGAAAAGAGGGAAAGCACTGAAATTAAAATCAGGGGGGCTTGGTAGTTCATATAGGGCATTCCAGGCATTGGGCACTGACAGAGAAAATAGCTGAGAGATGCAGTGTATCATTTGTGGAACAGCCAGGGGGCCAGTATCACTGCATTGAAGAGTATGTGTTGGGGAGTGACTGTAAAGGGCTCGGTTATGAAGGACTTTGAATGTCAAACAGAGCATTGGTATTGGATCCTGGAAGCAACAGGAAGCCTCTGGAGTTTACTAAATTGGGGCTGCAGAGGGGCAGTTGACGTGATCAGACCTTAATTCTAGAAAAATCACTTTGATGGCTGAAAGGACCATGGATTGAAATGGGGAAAGATTGAATGCAAGCAGACCCATCAGACTGCCCTGTGGCTATATTTATGCTCAGTAAGAAAAGTATCCTTGCTCCTGGGTGGCTTTCAAACAGGTCAGCACTAACACATTAAATATGAAAGATATTTTTTTTTTTGCCACATCTGCTGTTCTCACATAAATATCTTCCCCCCCCCTCTTGTCACTTTCACCAAATAAAATTTCAGTACAGAAAAGGAAAAGTATCTCAGCCCTACCAATTTTTTTTTTTTGAAAAATACTCATGATCAAGAGGCATAAGGTGTCTGCATAATTTAAATCTATGGGGTTTCTCATCTCTTTCTCCTGACACATACTTTCCCATACATTTCTCCTGATCCTCCCTTTCCCTATCTTTATACTGAAGTTAACAAGTATTATAATATATACTGATTTGGTCTGAAGAATGTTTTCAGCTTTTTCACAGAATTTCTTTACCTCTTTGTCCTCAGAAACCAGTATTATTGGGTAGACTGCAATATGCTGATATCCTTGCAAATACTAATCATTAACACTGTATACATGAGATCGAAATGTCCCATGAAATCACATTGTTTTGGGGCATAGGATAAAACCCACTTTGCCACCATCCCTGTAGAAGAGAAAGGAGGACACATAGAAATCAGAATCATTTTAAAATTTTTATTTTGTGAGTTGCCATGGCAAAAAAGAAAAAAAAGGAGAGACTCACAAAGTACTAATATGAAACTCATGATGTTGTGGAGATGACTCTAGGTTATGGCAGCAGAGAAGAAGCTTTGGTAGGTGCTACCATATTGGAAAGTTTCAGTATGATCCTGGTTTCAGACTGAGCCAATGACTAATCATTGAGAAGCCCATCACCAAAAGGATCACCATCTAGCAATTTTTTTTTGACCATGGCAAACTATGAATCAAATGCAAATATCCTATTAAATAAAGCAATTATATTTTCATTCTATGAGGTAAGTTATTCTTTATTGTAAAAAACTGCTCTTCATTTGTGACTTTTCTCTGTGTTTTTATAATTTGTCATATTTTTTACATGTGTAGATAATGACTATTTCACATACCTAGCATTTTTTGTCCTGAAGAATCTCAAAGTACCTTGCAAATGTAAATTAAAGAGCAAATTACAGAAAGAGAAAAGCAATGAAAAAATGCAATCATACTAGTGGATGGCCTTTTTTAAACTGTTTTAAGAGAATACATTGTAATGCAGCAGATAGAGGGCAGGACCTGGAGGAAGGTCTCATCTGTTTGAGTTCACAATACAGCCTCAGACACTTAGTAGCTATGTAACTCTGAATAAGATACTTTATCCTGTGTGCCTCAGTTTTCTCATCTGTAAAATAAGCTGGAGAAGTAAATGGCAAATCACTCCAATATCTTTGCCAAGAAAATCCTAAATGGGGTCACAAAGTTGGACACGACTGAAAATGACTGAACAACAACAGAATTTCTTATGGAAAGATAAAATGTTAATGTAAAAATTAAAAATAAAAACAAGAGTAAAGAAGACTATTTAAAACTGATGGCTTAAATAATGGAACATCTCCAAGAACCTTGCTATTTCCTCTAACTACTGATATGGATATTTTTTCCATGCTGATCCATTTACTCTTCCACCCAAGTAAAATAGTATCACACTTGTTCTTCTGCCCTAATTCCTTACCATGTGATTTAACTGGCCGAATCTTGGCACATGAATAGATTGTCCACAGTTATCACAGACATCTTTCACACCATGCCTTCCTATCTATCCCAGTTCTCTGCTTGTAGGAAAGATGTATGTTCGGTCATTTTTGAAGCCTGTCTGATTCTTTGTAACCCTATTTGGGGTATTCTTGACAAAAATACTGGAATGATTTGCTATTTCCTTCACCAGCTAATGTGACAGAATGAGGAAACCGAGAGGCAGAGTTAAGTGACTTGCCCAGGGTCCCACAGCTAGTGTCTGAAGCTAGATTTGAATCCATGAAGATGAAATCTCCCTTTTGTCAAGACCACTGCTGTATCCACACCATGCTGCCTTTGAAGAAAAAAAAAAAAGAGGTCATCTTTGACTGGTCAGAGGCACGGCTAGCTAAAGATATATCCTTGGTAAGTGTAAACAGATAAAAGTTTCTGTCTGCTTATGGATGCTGTAATTGCTCCCAAAGGGGAGAGGAATCATTAACAGATGCGGAGATGGAAATACTGTAAATAAACTTATATACAAATTGCTCTCAATATGTCCAGGGCTGGGGAACTGCTGAAGATGCTTCCTTTATGAAGAGGTAAACCATTGCTTGATAAGCTGTTAAATACATAACAGATACATGTGAAAAGATTTCAGACAAAAACCAGAGTATGTTTAGGATAATGTCTGAGTCTGCTCACTTACAGGAATGATAACTACAAATTGGGTATCCGGAGATGCTGCAGAACGTCTTGCACATGAATCAGAGAACCATCCTTACTCAGCATAACGTTTAATGTTAGCCAGTTTTAATCATACCTACCAAAGAGGGTGTATCAATTTTTAATATCTAGTCCTTTATTATCTTAGAAAGTTCTTCTGGCAACTCAGTGGCCTTCTAACCCTAGTGATTTAATGCCTCATCATCAGTATAGAAAGAATTTGGATACTGTATTAATTTCTCAGCCCTGGATTTTGAAGTTTTCTAGACTGATACAGAAACAAGATGAGATCATAGCACAAGCAGCAGGCATGAGCATAGTCCCAAGTAGAAAACAAAATAAAATAAAACTTTTCTTTCTTTGATGACCAGAAAGGAAGAAATGGGGACTCACTGAATATAATAAAAAAATTTTTTTCAGAGAACTTGAGAACAGAGAAGTTATTCAAGCTTACTTGCTATCAATTTTAACAGTTTTTACACAAATGTTTATGATGAATCCTTTTTTTTTTTTTTTTTTTTTTTGAAAATTGAAGACTTGAATATTTAGGAATCAAATAACAGAACTGGTTTTAAATTTTCACCCTCTAATGAGATAGGAAATGGGATTAAGCCTGTGATTTCATTAATACAGGGTGGTCCTATGTAAGGAAAGTCCCTCTATTAATGCAAAAGTACCTTTTCTGTGACTAATAGTCTTAAAAATTTGCCTAGAGCAATCACAGATGAAGAGATGTGTCCAGATTAATAGTCATTACTATCAGATATGCAAAATGAATTCAAATCTTTCTGACTCTAAGACTAGCTCTTCTTCTGGCTAAAATAAAATAAAAAGTTTAAAATTAAGATTCTCCCAACAACACTATTAAAATCAATTATACATTACAACATGGATAAGATAGTCAGGTGGTACTATTGAAAGAATGCTGGAATTGGAATCAGAAAAACCTTAATTCAAATCCTCCTTACTAGCTTATATAATGCAGTCTCTTTTCAGCCTCAGTTTCCTCATCTGTACAAGAGGGATAACAATAGCAAGTACCTCCTAGAGTTCTCAAGGATCAAATAAGATAACAAATGAAAACCATTTTGTAAACCTTAAGCTCTAAATAAATGCTCGCCATTATTATCACCGATTTGAGGTATCTCCTTCTCCCTCAATATGTTGGCCATAATCCATTTTTCTTTCTATTTCAAACTACTCTCACCTATGTTCTCTCATACATGGTCTACTGGGGATCTACCCCATCCAGCCTTTCTTCCTTTATCTTCCTTATCCTTCCGCGGGTACCGGTGCAGGACTCAGGTTACTCTTTATCTGTTTATCCTGTTCTCTCATTCATGACCCACTTTCATTTTTTTGGATGTCTTTTGGATGTCATTTTTTTTTGTTTGCAAGTTGTCACTAGAAACACATTGATGCCTGTTTCTAGCTACCAATAGAAAGGCATTTCTATTGCCTTTGGCATTATTGAACAAGGTCCAAAATAGGAAATAATATATATTCTAAAAATGGGCAGCTAGATGGCACAGTGCATAGAGCACTGGACTTGGACTTAAAAAGACTCATCTTCATTAGTTTAAATCCAGGTTCAGACATTTAAAGTGATGTAATCCTGGCCAGTCACTTAACACTGCTTGCCTCAGTTTCCTCATCTGTAAAATGAGCTAGAGAAGGAAATGACAAACATTCCAGATCCTAAATGGGATCATGAAAACAACTGAAATGACAACACTCTAAAAAGTGTCAGGAAGAAAGCCTAGTACAAAGTCCAAAGACAGGGATTCCTATAGATTCTAAAGCCTGCCAGGTTCTTTCTATCAAGTCCTAGAATGTTGCAGAGGCTCCTAAATGAGGTCTGTAATCACTCAAAAGAGCTTGACTAGAAACAATAATCCACACAGGGAAAACAAAATAGATAAAAAATGTTTCTTGTCTAAACCATTTATTTTCAAACCTTTGATTCTGCACCCCCATCAGTAAAAATATTCTCAATATAATTCCCAATATTTATCTACTTATTTATAAATTAGATACATGTACTAATATTTATGTGTAATATGCATTGTTAAAGGATTTGAAAAAAGATTAAACAATATTTGATCGCGATTCAATAGAGAAACATTACAATTTATTGAGTAGGGGGCTGACTTAATATGATTTAAACTTTAGGAAAATCACTTAGACAGCTGGATAGAAGGGAGAGAGATTTAAGACCCAATAGGAAGCTATTGTAATTGTTCAAATGAGAGGTAATGATAGCTTGAGTTAAGAGTGTTGGTCAAGTGAACAGCCAGAAGGGACATTTGTGAGAGGAGTTGTGGAGAAAAACAACAAGATTCAATAATTGACTAAATATCTGAGGTAAAGAAGAATGAAGAATTAAGGATGACAGAAGTTATCAACTTGGGTAACTGGAAAATGAAGTGGTCCCCTTGACAGTAATGAGAAAGTTTAGAAAAAGGGTAGTTTGGAGGATGGAGCATGGAGAATAAAACGAAATCTGAGATTTGTAATAACATACCTATGAATTCTCATACTATAGATAATTGTCCCCTTGGGGGAAAGAAAAAGGAATGGAATAGGACTCTTACTGACAGCTAAGTAGTGTAGTGAATAGAGTGTGGCAGGGCCTGAAATGGGGAAGATTCATCTTCCTAAATTGAAATCTGTCCTTAAATATTTACTAGCTGTGTGACTCTGGACAAGTCACTTAAACCTGTTTGTCTCAACTTCTCCAGCTGTAAAATGAGCTGGAGAAGGACGTGGTAAACCACTTCAGTATCTTTGCCAAGAAAACCCCAAGTAGGGTCAAGAAAATTGGACACAATTGAAAAATGAACAACTGATTGAACAACAACAAACAGGACTTTTACTGATTAGTAAATGCCCCATAGCATAGAGCCTAATCTCTCCACAGCCACAAGGGAATGAGTAAATTCCAGGCAGGGAAGATTTTAATGGCCCTGAACAGCTGCTGTGCTAAGTGAGCGATCAGAAGTTGGACTGCAAGTGCCCTCAGGATCCAACATACTCCCACTGGAGTCCCAACCAACTTAGACAGATTCAATAGATGACTAGGCAATGTACTGGCCTCAGAATAGCTAGCTTTAGTATAAAGCAAATTAAGGTTTGCAAAGCACTTTATAAGTTAATTTAAAAAATAAAGTATGCAGATTGCATCTGGGAAATTGTACAGTTTTTGTTTACAACCATCCCAAGATGTTTCATGAGACAAACAACTGAAAAACATCTTTTAAATATCAACATTCTTCTGGTTGGTGACCTGGTTCTAAGTAGCCATGAATTATGAAATACTTCAAAAACTATAATGGATAACATTTATGTACCACTTGGAGGTTTGCAAAATAATTTACTCATTTGACTCTTACCCAATGTATGCTTTTTTTCCAGATGAAGAAACTGAGATAGAGAAAAGTTATGTGACTGCCCAGGTTCACACAGCTAATAAATTGCTGAGACAGGATTTAAACTCAGGTCTTCTTGGTTACAACTCTGGCCCTCACTCCACAATGTCACCCAGGAGCCTCAATCCCCGAGGAATCAAAATTCCAGGTGACTCAACTGAGTGACTGCATATTCAACAAGGAATGAGGCATGAGGTCCCAGTAGAAGTAGATTCAGGGAGAAAGGAACATAGATTGGATCAAGATGGGGCCTTCAGTTTGATCAATGTGGCAATTATGTATTCCAGCACACAACTAATGAGTTAAAAAAAGAACCCATTTGGAAGAATGGCAATATTCAGTTTACATAAAGCAATTATATTGACTTAAAGTGTACCTTAAAGTCATAAGTAAATAACTTTGAAAATAACTTGTTTTTATTGTATTGATTTCTGGATATATCATATATATATTCTACCCAATGAACCATCTCTAGTAACAAAGGTTTTCTAAAAAGTAGTTCACCATAAACAATCAATACATTAACCATGTCTGACAGGATATGCAATGCTCCATAACCATATATAGTCCCCATCTCTGCAAAGAAGGGAGAGGGGTATATTTTCTCAGCTTTTCTCCAGATTCAAATTTGGTCATTGCAAGTGAATAACTTTTTTTTAATGGGAAATCTATGACTAAAATAAATTTTTCCACAGCTTGTAGAAGAACTACTATAGGTATGCACATCCCTCATGAAAGAAGACTTGTTATCTGCTGGCATCTGTTCCAATTCTTACCTGCAAGTAAGTGCACAGAGGTGAAGCTCTTCTCCAGTTTACCCAGAAGTACAGTCAGAAAAGAGTCTGAAGCTAGAGAGGCGACATCTTGAGAGCTTTGATCATATACCACCACCTTTGGATTGCAATCAATGTCAACCTGAAATGCAAATAAGTGGGATATTTGGAAGAATAAAATGAGAGATCACCACCAGCTGGTAATTATCCTAATGCCGTTGTCTAGGCAAAGTAAGTGGTACAATGGATAAAGTGCCAGACCTGAAATTAGGAAAACTCAAATTTACATTTGGCCTGAGACACTTACTAGCTGTGTAGGCTAGTCACTTAACCACTTTATCTCAGTTTCCTCATCTGTAAAATGGGTAAACTAATGGTATTTACTTCCCAGGGTTATTGTGAAGATGAAATGAAATAATAATAACTGTAAAGCACTTAGCACGTGCCTGACATGTAGTAGGCACTATATAAATGTTAGCCACTATTATTATTACTGTTTGCATCTGTAATCCATATTCAATTTTTTTTCATAATATTTGATGTCTCCTATTTTCTGTTTGTAGTTAGAATACTACTAGTACTAGAATACTGGATAACTGGATATAGATCTCACAAATATTCATTCTATATATAAAGACCAATTTAGAAGGCGAAAGTAATGATGCCATTTCCTCTTGAGTTCAGCTTAGCATGACAATTGTAAATCTCCTTGTAAAACTGCTACAGAGAAACCAGGGTCAGAAAACAAAACTAACTTTGAACTACTAAAGCATCTTTTAAAAAAAATGTTTCCTACAATATAAGAAACCAGTTATTGGTAGGAAACTATTTTGTAAAATATTTCAGGAAAACTTTTAAACTTGATTTAATAAAAAAATGTTTACAAGAAAAAAAGGGTGAACTTTTAACCCTAAGGCTAGAACAAGGCAAAGTTTTATGTTTCTTTCTACAAAATCAGCAATATATCTATCTTTATTTGTCCCTCTCAAATGTATATTGTTCTACTTTTCCCCACGGTACTTTGAAAAAAATGGTGTTTAAGGAGAGCAGAAAGCATACTGGGTTTGAGTCCAAATCCATTTACTATTTGTGTGACCTTGAGCAAGTCTCAGTTTCCTTATTTATAATTTGAGGATGGAGGTCATTGGATAATTCCTATGGTCTCTTTTAGCTCTAAGTTTATCAACCACTGAACCTCTGGGTTCATTTGTAAAATATAGTAAATGATGCTTTCATTTAATTAATAAAAGTTATTCGAAAGGCATATCGGTGGAGAGCAAATAAAAAACAATTTATTTTTTTTAAATGTGTTTAATTGAGAAATATTCTTGAATCTAACAATACAGCCTCACAAATTATAAGTACTTGATGTACTTTTCAAGCTTTCCTACATTTACTTTTTCCAGCTGAATGGAGAAATGTTTTAGTTTAAATGATTCCTCATTCAATGTATCCATTTATGAGAAAAAGAGAGAGAAGTTACCTTATGTTTTGCAGAGTGCTGGATCAGCTCTGTAATGAACACTTTGTCCTGTTGCAGCCTTCGCTTCATAAGCTTGGAGCAGTTGATATTAATGGCTTCCAAAATGTGGGATGTATTGTATTCCACAAAGGGCCGGCTATCAATTAGGAGTACTTTCTCTGTTCCACTTTCTAGCAGAGCCACCAACCTCTCAGTAACAATTTGAGTCCCAGTCATCTCATCAGCCATGTCAACAATAAGTCCTCTTTGATTACCTCCTTTTTAAAAATTTGCAACGATGATGTAATGGTTGTGTACTCAAAGGCTTAGCCACTCCATTGTACCCAAGATGTATGAGGTCAGCCTGGTAGCGACTGGCAAAATGAAACTTAAACCCATTTGCAGCAAGAGTCCTCCAAGTGAATGTCTCTTTCTCTTTCCTGTTGATTCGCTGTTACAAAAGGCTCATTCCACAAAGCGGCCCCTCACATTTGATTCATAAAGAAATGACTGGAGTAACCATTTCACAATTCCAACAAAAGATGCTTCAGGGCTGCCCCTGCATTACATCATCTTTTACCTTGGCACCCTCTCACCAAGAGCTTTGCGAAGGAATGAAAGCCTATATGAAGAGCAAAAACATGGGAGACAGAAAAAAAAAAAGACAGACAGAAAGAATATTAAATTACTCTGTCTGGGCAATTAATAATATTTACATAATTACATCTGGCACTTATTTCATTTAAACAAAAAGAAAGAAATGGGTTGATACCCATAGAAAGCTCAGGTGGGAGCGGTAGATTCATGGCCAACTCAAAAGGTAAAATGGCAGTGGGGGCCAACCAAGAGATCTCCATGAATGTATGACCTTATGGGGAGTTACTAAGTCACACTGGAAAGGACAGCTAACTCCATCTCATTTGCTTACTATCTGGCAATATCCCAAGGCTGACTGTTCAGTTCCAGAGTAGAGAACCCTCTAGAGCAGGAATAGGAAATAGTCTGTATCTGGAGAGAAAGGAAACAGACAGAGAGAGATGAGGCAGAAAGAGAGAGACACAGAAAGGCAGAAAGAGAAACAAAAAGTCAGAGACATAAGGCAGACAGTACACACAAGAGAGAACAAGAAAGATGGAGCAGAGAAAAAAAAAAGATGGAGCAGCAGCAGTCTCATTAAATGGGGGCAGGGTGAAGTGAGAGGCAGATAAGCAAAAGTAAGAACCTAGGATTTTAAATTACCTCTGCCATTAGCTATTAGGAGGACTGGGCAGCTAGGATAGAGTGCCCAGCCTGGAGTCCCTGACTTCAACTCTGGCTTTAGACACTTAGCAGTTGTATGATCCTGAGCAAATCTCTTAACTCTGCTTGCCTCAGTTTCCTCATCCGTAAAATGAACAGCAGGAAATGCCAAACCCCTCCAGTATCTGAAACCCAAATGGGTTACACAGTTGCCCACGACTGAATAACTACAATCTTATGAATTTTTCTTGAGTCATTTTCTGGAGGAACATGCTGATTTTGATTCAATGAAATGGTCTTTATTTTCTCATTTTAAAATTTGGATGATTCCTACCCTCTCTATCTCATGTGGTTGCTGTGAAAATTAAATGAAATAATAACTACCAGAAGTCTGCAAATAACTATGTATACTATTTTATCCTCAAACCAACCCTGTGAAGGAGGTCTAATATTATTCCCATTTTACCAATAAAGGTACTGAGAGTAAGATAAACTAAGTGATTTGCACAAGATCACACAGTCATTTTTGAAGCAGGATTCAAATGAAGTCTTCCTGATTTCAAGACCAGCAGTTCCTCCATTCCAGCCATCAAGCCAGGTGTTTTTCTTATCTTCTATACTACTTATATGCACAGAGGCTTTATAAATGTTAAAGTATTATATAAGTGTAAGCTAATTTTTGCCACGATGCATTAGCCCTAGTATGAGACAATGATACTATACTATGCTATACTATACTTCATACAGAAGGAAAAGGAGGAACGCAACATTTCTATAATACAATCTTGTAAGAAAATATGAGAGAAGCAACATAACATAATGAATAAGGAAGGAGGTGGGTCACTGGAGATAAGCGTCTCATTCTGACAAAATAATTGCTAATATTTACACAGCACTTGTAGGTGGACAAGCATTTTACATATATTGTCTATTTGATTCTTATAAGTTGGGTGATGGGTGCTATTGTTATGCTCACTTTACAGATAAGAATACTGAGGCTGAGAAAAAGCACCGGATTCCCCCAATATTTTACATTTATATCATGTCAGAAGTAAGATTTTGAATCCAAATCCAGTCTGTTACCCCAATGTTAGACATCTTCACATGCTAGTTCTATGACCAAGAAGAAATCATCCAGACTGGCAGCACCTCTAACACAATAAAATAAAAAAGTGGTTTGGATCTGCACTGGTGGATGGAGTTTCCATACCTAATGTTTTCCACACTGAGGAAATTACAGGTCCAGACTCATATCAAAAAGGGAAAATCCCTTTAAAATGTTAAAACTGAACATAGGCATGAAAATTGGCATGTCTATATAGTCTCTAAGACATCTGAACGCACCTACACAAAAGTGCTTAAATCCCCTAGTACTCTAATAGCTGAGCTTTTCTCAGCTAGAGCTTAATAAACAATTCATTACTGACATGTTTCTGGACTTCTGAGATGCTAAACCTGTGTTCTCATGTTTTTAGAATCTCAGTGGAGCAGGAAGAGAAAGATGGTGAAATGGGGAGGGGAGAAAGCAAAACAGTTGTTTCCTATCTAGTCAGTCAAAATGTATGGTGTCTCAACAGTGGTTGTAATGCTGTATTAGACTCTGGGGGGTAATAACTGGGGTTAGGATATCTTCACTCCCAAACCAAGGCTCTTTCTTGGTTATTCCTGAGTAACTTATCCAAGAAGGAAATCAGATTGAACATATCCCACATGACCAGATGGTGAAATGGTGGAAGCACTGACTGAGAATCTGGAAAACCTGAATTCAATTTTGGTCGCAGACATTTACTAGATGTGTGATACTGGCCAACTCACTTAACTCCTCTTTACCTCAGCCTCTTCATGTTTAAATGGGAATAATAACTCAAACCCTACCTCATCCCTATGTGTTATTGTGAGGGTAAAACAAGATATTTGTGAAATGTTTTGCAAACTTTAAGACACTAAATAAATGCTGTTTCTCCAGCTGTTGCAGGTGGTGACATTTAGTCCATTAGCTTCCAGGTGGCAAAGAAGGGAGGAATTTGAGAACAAAAACAAGTTGGTGATTCCCCTACAATCTAAAATGACTGATGTTGAGAATCAGGATAAGTCAATATCCTCCTCTGGGTTAGCAGATGGAGGAAATACATGGCAGGAAGAAGAAAGTCAAATCTATAATAAGTAAATTGTGCCCTATCCACTGCACAAACCCTCTACCAAGACCTGATTAAGATCATCCTAAAATGCTCAAGGCCAAAGTAGGTCACAGTATTTGTGAAGATCATCTATCTGCTAAGACATGAAAGGGACTGAAATGTACATGAGGGAAGAGTTCCCATCTAGATGGAATTATTGAAAACTAAATGATAGAATTATTAATACTATAAAATTTGTGAGGGAGCATTGCACAATGGGGCAGATCAATGGCTCTCAGGACCCATTTACACTCTTAAAAATCACTTAGTCCCAACAAAGAGCTTTCATTTCTAGGCATTATGTCTATTGATATTTACCATCTAAGAAAAACATCACATCTTAGAGCCTCATTCAGCTCTAACAAATTTCCATGAGGAGATGGGAAAAAAGACAAAGGAAAAAAAGATGGAAAGAAGGAAGGAAGGAAGGGAGGAGGGAAGGGAGGAGAAGGGAAGGAAAGAAGGAAAAGAAGAAGGGAGAGAAGAAGGGAGGGAGGAATTTATCAAGCAACTACAATGTGCCACTGTGCTAAATGATTTACAATCATTTGATCCTTACCACAACCTTGGGAGGTATATGTTATTATTATCCCCATTTTATATACAAGAAAAGGGAGGCAAACACAGGTTATAACTGACTTGTCTAGAGTCACACTAGCAATAAGTGTCAAATGTAGGATTTGAACTCATGTTTTCCTGAATCTGAGGCCAGTACTTTCTCTACACTATGCTTTCACATAACTGGAGGAGTTCCCAAATTAATGAAATCACAGGTCTTTCATACATCATCAGATTTATGAGAAAACTTCCATTTTCTCCTTTAAATGTGAAATTACAAAATGTTTACCATCCTATAAAAAAAATGACTTTTGTATTTGGAGTCACTTATATCTTTCCTCTGTTCCATGGAAAAACACCTGGGACAGTATGATTTGATTTACTGAAATTTACTTTTTTAGTAATGAATGTATTCTATCAAGTGAGGTACATACATATATGATACATATATTTTTTAAAAGGCTTATTTGCAGAGTGAAGGGAAATTTTGTATGTTACCCCACAAAACATTATAAAGGAAAAAAAAAAAACAGCCTTTACGTAAGAATGGGAGTACATTTCTTGAACTTGAAGAACTTAAACCTATATTTTAAAAGTAAATTTTATTATTTTAGAAAAAAAAGTCAAGTCAAATTTCTGAATTTCTAACAATACACATTAAGCAATTGTCCTAGGTCAAGTTATTTAAATAAATTTTTTTAAATCACCAAATTTAAAACGTGTGGTGACTCAGAATGAGATAAAATATATTCTGAATACATTTCTACTTGGAAATAATGCTATAATCAGTTTCATTGACAGTAAGAAGAAAAACCAGTTTTCTCATCTTAATACTTGAACTGTGTGTGTGTGTATGTGTATGTGTGTAGCCCATGCATACTCTAGTTTAAAAGTGCAAGGAAGAGAGAGCATCATTTATACAAAGAGTTCATTTTTAGCTTTTTTTCCAAACTTGAAACTTAATATCGGTAACTGACTGTCATCCTTCCTGCTTCCCTGAAAAGCAACAAAGGGTCCAAGGAGCTTGTTGCTCCTATCAAATGAGAAACAATTATCAAAGGATTATAGGATCACAGTGCTAGAATTGTCAGAAACCTTAAACATTGAATCCTATTCTTGATATACACCTAAGGAAACTGAGTCAGGCAAGGGACTTGCCTAAAATTATACAAGGAGCCAGGGTCAGGGGTCAAGATGTCTGAGTCCAAAGTCATTGTTCCATACTTTGCTGCTTCATCCTAAAGAAAAACAAAAACCTTCTTCTATCTAAGCTTTCCAAGCTTGTAAGCAAGACATTTATAACTTAATTATATTAAAATATTTATGTCATATATTCTCATCTGTTTCTGAGAGAGGGCATATAATAAATTCTCCTGCCCAATTTCCCCAAATTTTGGCATGATATTGGCACCTATGTCACTGGATACCATTCACTGAAAGAAAGAAAAAAGTAAAAAGGAAGGAAGGAAGGAAGAAGAGAAAGAAGTAAAATTTATTCGTAGTTTGTGTTAGCCTAACTGGCATCCCATCCCTAATATATTCCCTGCCAACCAGAGATATTGCAAGAGATTAAGTTCTAGGAATTGGCCTTCCAGATTGAATAGCAAGTAAGGATGTGACTACCCTTTTAAAAGGTACGTTAATGAAAATATGTTACTTGTAAGAGAACAAAATCCTTAAGAAATGCAAATGTCCAGTGGTCATATAGTACCCAGAAGACAACCTTAGAGTCCCCATGATTTGTTTTCCTTTTCCTCCTCCAGCTCATTTCACAGCTAGGATCTTAGGCAAGATTTGACTCCAGGCCCAGTGTACTGCACCATCTAGCTGTCCTGCTAACTGATTCTGATTCCCACAACATTTCAAAATTAGAGTAATCTTGGAGAGAAAAGAAAAGGTAAAAACTGACTACATTGCCTATTATTTTTCACCACTGTGTTCCACACACTCAGTTTCTAAGACTTTCCCTATTCTAATTCAGTTTGAAATGCCAATAATGATGAAGATTATGTATGTTTATCACAGAAGCACCTTTGTCTATCAAATGACTGAATTTTGGCATTAGGAATGTTAGAAAAAGAAGTGGACTCCAAGATTTACTTTATCACTGGGCCCAAGTAAGTTTTGTGCATTTATGCATAAAATATGGCTAATATGTGGTTGAATTAGGAATTCTAGAAGATGGAAACAAAAAACAAAAAGAAAAAAGCATGGATCTCAGTAATATTTTATGGCTTAAGACCCAAGATTAGAAAATTCCCTCAGCAGACCCCTTTCTTCCCGTTGTAACCCAACTTTGAGAATAATAGAATCTCTTTAAAAGAGAATATATAATGGAAATAAAAATTTTACAAAGTGAATGTTAAAAGTTTTTTCTACATGCAATCAGGAAATATTTAACAATAAAATAAAAATGTGTTTAATTAATTATCTGGCATGCTCATGAAGACTTCATCCAGGTATGGGTTCACCTGTGGTCCCAGACATGGTAGTGGGGACATGAACCATGCTCTTTCACCTACCCACTTCAACAATTTTGCCATTTTTAGTAAATAATTTCAATTAAAATGTTTTAAAACTAAAAAAGTTTAAAGAGAGCACCACAATTACAGGCCTCCCATATTTCCCCCCCCCCCGGAGGCAATTGGGGTTAAGTGACTTGCCCAGGGTCACACAACTAGGAAGTGTTAAGTGTCTGAGACCAGATTTAAACTCAGGTCCTCCTGACTTCAGGGCTGGTGCTCTATCCACTGCACCACCTAGCTGCCCCAGGCCTACCCTCTTTACCTTTATGAAAACTATACTTTTTGTGACCTTTTTCCACCTATGGTTTCTTAGTTCTGCACTCTAAAGTCAACTGAAGAACTCTCTATAATCTTTTCACAGGGCAGTATTCTAAGTCTTTCTCTTTTTTTTCCCCCATGCTAAACATTTCCAGTTCCTTCAACAGACCTTCATCTAACATGATCTTGAAGCACCTGCCATCCTCCACATACCATACTCTGGATACCAAACTGGCACCCAGAAAATGGAAAACAAAACTTGAGCCATACTTGATCAGGGTAGAATGCAACAGGGATATGGCATTCCAGGTCCTGAACACTATTCCTCTTAATACTGACTAAGACTGCATTAGCTATTTCTTGCTCAAAATACCCTGGAAGAACAGAAGTCCTATCCTACTATGAAACTCCTCTTTCCCTTCTGGAACTTAAAAGAATGCTTCTTCCCTCCCCAGCTTAGCTTTTAATACCCTTAATACATTTTACAGAATCATGTCACTCACCTGCCCTTTCTTCCAAATTTTTGTTGGAAAGTTGTTTTTAGTTATATCCTACTCTTCATAATCCCATTTGGGCTTTTTCTTGGCAAAGACACTGGAGTGGTTTGTCATTTCCTTTTCCAGCTCATTTTACAGATGGGGAAACTGAAGCAAGCAGGGTAAGTGACTTGTCCAGGATCACAGAGCTAACAAGTGTTTGAGGCTCAATTTTAACTCAGTTTTTCCTAACCAGGCCTATTGAGCTACCTGGCTGCCTAGCTGCCCTCTAAATTTTGGATACATCTTTTAAAAACCACCCAGGCTTCCTTTATTCCTCTATTCTTTATTTTTGAACTGATCCTGTGATTTTTGCTAAGACCAATCATGGTCTTACAGAGTTTTCTGGGGGATTTGAGGAGCTAAGTGACTTATCACTTCGTATATCCAAGCCAGTATGGACCGGAACATAAACTCAGGTCTTCCTGATCCGACGCCACCTCTCCATCCACCGTGCCATGCTCTGCCACCACATCAGGTTTGGGACAATTTCAGCATGTTTCCTCTTGGCATCTTCAGAATTATATAAAAAGGGCCTAATATCACTTTCTCATAAGGGCAATGGCAGAGCCCAGGAAAGGAAATAAAGGGCAGTTTAAAATTCTCACCATTCATGAAATAGGCTGCTAATGCTCTTACTCCAGGCTTGGTATTTTTTTTTCCATTGCCCTCCCCTACCAGCACCACATTTGAAACAAAACAAAAAACCCTTACTAAGCAGATATGGAATGTGGGTGGTTGTCACAGTTCCTAGGGGCCAGGGTTAAGGGACTGAAAGTAGCAGAACATTTTCCACCTAGGCTGGTGAGTGGGAGGATGGGGAAGGGACCTGAAATGTACCACAGCAAACCACTAAAGTACCACTGAACAAAAACTAGGAGAACTGACTTAATTTTTTTGTTTTAAACACCGACAGAAATTCCCTAATAATGCAGATAAGACTGTATAAACTATAAATGAAAACCTAGAACATGTGTACTTCATTTTAAGCAGATTCATGTTGACTGAAAAAAATCTGGATTTATGTTGAATTTCTACAGGAGAACATTTTGGCTTCAAGGTTCAGAGGTGGTAATGAAGTCTGGAGTCAAGTTCAAATTCTGCCTCAGAGGCTTAACTGATTGTGTGACCATGGGCAACAGATTTAAGCTCTCAGCCTTAAGTTTCCTTATCAGAAGAAGGGAAATAACTACAGCACCTACTTCACCAGGTTTGGAAGAAGGTCAAATAAAATAATCTATGGAAAGTGCTTTGAAAGTCTTAAAGAACCACAAATTCTAGTCATCGCCCACAAGTTTATACTAGTACCCCTTTAAATATAATCTGTCCTAGTAAATGTGAAATTTGATTATATTTAGAAATAGTCATCTTCTATACAGTACAATGTTCACTAGGTGTTTTCTACTATATAAAGGTGCCATAGGGTGTGTCCTACTATATAAAGGCACACCTGGATGTTTAAATGTAAGCTTAGAAAACAGATAAATGAAGGTGTGACTGACTATTCTAACTGCAAAGGAATCCTTTAAGAAAAAAAGGTTGTGTTAAATTGCTTCATTTCTTTAGAATGAATTTACTAGTACATTTAAAATAATTTTTAAAATTCAAATTAGAACTTTTCAGGAATACATCAGCTACATAATGCAAAAGTAAATGTGGCCAGCTAGGTGGAGAAGAGGCTAGAGCATTGGTTCAGAATTAGGATGACTCATCCAATCTGCTCTCAGACACTAGCTGTGTGACCCTAAGCAAGTCACTTACCCCTGTTTGCCTCAGTTTCCTCATTTGTAAAATGAGCTGGAGAAGGAAATGGCAAACTACTCTAATATCTTTGCCAAGAATACCTCAAAATGGGGTCACTGAGAATCTGAAAACAAATAAACAACAACAAAGCATTCAGCAAATAAGACTAAAACACTTGGGCCTGTCTCAAACAGCCAAAGAGACTGAGCTGCTTCAAGCATATTTACAGGAGGCTCATCTCATTCTGGTTTCCACTCAGATGTGTGCACCAAGACCTGCATACAATCCATTCGAGTGAAGACCACACCTGCTTCTAAGGCCATTGAGCCAAAAATAGCTTTGGGGTTTTAAAAGTGGGACGTTGGCCAGACCAGAAGGTGACAACAGGCTTTTTTCCCTTCCACTAAAGAAGGCTTTATGCTGCTAAACAAAATTACAGGAAACTACAACTGGTCACAGAACTCATCCCCACTCCCAACTCCTAGCCCTCATTCCATTTCCTAACTCAGGTCTTTATGGCTAAAAAAAAAAAAAAGTCCTAAACTTTCAAGGTGGTGGCGTTCTTTATCAAAAAGAACGATGGAGTGGAAATTACTTCTTTACTAATCCATAACCCTTCCCAGAGAACTCTTCACAACTTGGGTCTTTTCTCTCCCAGCTTTCTTCCTCTGTCCATGCAGTAACCCCATCCCCTTAACTGGTGAGTTGTGAAAAAAGACCATTCACTCCTCAATCTCCAGACTTCTACTCCAAGCCCCTCAAGTTGTACATCCCCCTTCCAACTTTTCTGTTCCCTTCTATTTACTGATTAACACTATAAATAAGGTAAGCTCTTTGAGCGCAAGAAAAAGTTTTTTTTTTTTTTTTTTTGCTCATGTATCTATTTACAGGGCATGGCACAAAGTAAGTATTTACAATATTGATCAGAGAGATGCAAATTAAGACAACTCTGAGATACTACTACACACCTGTCAGATTGGTTAAGATGACAGGAAAAGATAAGGATGAATGTTGGAGGGGATGTGGGAAAACTGGGACACTGATACATTGTTGGTGGAACTGTGAACGGATCCAACCATTCTGGAGAGAAATTTGGAACTATGCTCAAAAAGTTATCAAACTGTGCATACCCTTTGACCCAGCAGTGTTTCTATTGGGCTTATATCCCAAAGAAATCATAAAAGAAGGAAAGGGCCCCACATGTGCAAGAATGTTTGTGGCAGCTCTTTTTGTAGTGAGTGGCTAGAAACTGGAAACTGAATGGATGCCCATCAATTGGAGAATGGCTGAATAAATTATGGTATATGAATGTTATGGAATATTATTTTTTTAATAAAGCTTTTTATTTACAAAACATATGAGTGATTTTTCTACATTGACCTTTGCAAAAACTTTTTTTTCCCAAGCTTTTCCCCTCCTTCTCCCCACCCCTCACCCCTAGGTGACAGGTAATCTAATACATGCTAAATAGGATAAATTATATGACAAATACAATACATGTATACATATCTATACAGTTATCTTACTGCATAAGAAACATCAGATCTAGAAAGAGAAGAAGAAAAAACAATCTAAGAAGGAAAACAAAATGCATGGAAATATTCACAGAAAGCGTTAAAATGCTGTGTTGTGGTTCACACTCAGTTCCCACAGGCCTCTCTCTGGATGTATATGACTATCTTCATCGCTGAACAATAGGAACTGGTTTTAATCACATCATTGTTGAAGAGAACCATGTCCATCAGAATTGATCATCGTATAGTCTTGTTGCTGTGTATAATGTTCTCCTGGTTCTGCTGATTTCACTCAGCATCAGTTCATGCAAGTCTCTCCAGGCCTCTCTGAAATCCTCCTGCTGGTCATTTCTTACAGAACAATAATATTCCATAACATTCATATACCATAATTTATTCAGCCACTCTCCAATTGATGGGCATCCATTCAGTTTCCATTTTCTAGCCACTACAAAAAGGGTTGCCACAAACATTCTTGCACATGTGGGTCCCTTTCCCTCCTCTAAGATCTCTTTGGGATATAGGCCCAGTAGGAACACTGCTGGGTCAAATGGTATGCATAGTTTGATAACTTTTTGAGCATAGTGGAATATTATTTTTCTATAAGAAATGACCAGCAGGATGATTTCAGAGAGGCCTGGAGAGACTTGCATGAACTGATGCTGAGTGAAACGAGCAGAACCAGGAGATCATCATACACAGCAACAACAATATTATATGATGATCAATTCTGATGGACATGGCTCTCTGCAACAAAGAATTGTCTCAAACCAGTTCCAATTGTTCACTGAAGAAAACCATATACACCCAGAGAGAGGAATATGAAATATGGACCACAACGTAACATTTTCATGCTCCCTATTGATATTTGCTTGCATTGTGTTGCCTTTCTCTGATTTTCTTTTTTTTCTTGTAGATAGGATTTTTCTTGCATAACTTCTCAAGCATTTCAACATTATTAACATGTAGTGGACTTCCTGCCATCTAGGGGAGGGAAGGGGACTGGGGGTAAAATTTGTAACGGAAAGCTTTGTAAAGATCAATGCTGGGGAACTACCCATGCATATGTTATACAAATAAAAAGCTTTAAAAAAAATAAAAAAAAACAAAGTAAGTATTTATGCTTTTTGAAAGACTTTTATAGAAATGTTTTGCATAACTTCACATGTGCCTTTTCAATGTGGGGGGGAGGAAGGGAGAGAATCTGGAACTCAAAAGTTTTAAAAACTTATGTAAAATTTTTTTTTAATGTAACTGGAAAATTATATATATAATATATATAAAATGAAAAAAAAAATGTTTGCTGACTTGAAATGGCCCTTATCCAGCATCCTGAGCTACTTATATATAAAGTGAACAGGTTGCATTATACTATCTCTAAGGTTTCTATTTTCAATAAAAGTCTCTCATTGCCTCAAAACTGAACAGGCAGAATTTTGCAAAGTGGTCCCCAAATGAAAGAAATACATACTCACATTTTTGCTCTTAGATAAGGAGAAACTCTAGATATACAACTATGAAATACAAGTCGGAAAATAAATTTCCCAACATTTGGTTTTTACTCTACATAATATTTTAGGGTTAGGAGATTCCAACCATTAAAGGCAAAACTGTAGAAATTACATTGTGTTCAAGCAGTAGTATTTTGTAGTATCTCCCAGCCTTCAAAGCCTACATGCTTTTGCAGAAGAGAATCTAGTTGGCCCTAAAGCAATGAATGGCTCTCCTAGGCCCCAAAATGGCTTTTGGTAACATGGGGCAGCCTTTGTAATGGGAAAATTGTGTCCCCTTCCCATCCCTTGGAAATTTTATTCACAGAGAAATCATTAAGATCAGGACAACCTTATAGCCAAGTAATTAAGCTGATGGAGATACTTGAAGGATTCTGGACCCATCTTACCAAGCTCCTCCCTCTATACTGGGAAAGGAATATCATGCTTTTCATGTTACATCCATTTGCTAAAAAGTTAACATTTCAATGTTCATTTTTTTTTTTTTTTTGGAAACAGAAAGTATGGAGGTGGGGAAAGCTGGCTTCATCAAGAATCTGATTTACTTCCTCTATAGTTTTGGAAAGTTAAAAATGCCACCCATGCCAAGGGAGAGAAGCAAGAAGCTCAACAGCTTTTACCTTATTCATCCTTTCACCCTCGGGGCTCCACTTAGTTATTATTTACCTCTTTAATTGAAAATGAGATCAAACCAGAAACATCAAAAGGAAATGAAAGAAAGGCAGGGCAGTGGAAAAAAATCTTTTAAAGTTAATCCACTGCTTAATTTATATACAGGTAAAGTAGGTGAAAATTATCATTCCCCCAAAGCCACTTCCTCTATCATAAGAAGTTGTGAAGGCTTTAAGAAGGGTAAGGGGAGAAGGAGAAGGAAGAGTTGTGGAGAAAGAAAGGTTATAAAGGGTTATTTTTTTTTAAATAAAAAAATGAGAGAAATTTATCAAATAAAGAAGTTTGTCATTTCTAGTCAATAGTGCACTGAACCATTAGATCTGACCATTTAAAAAAAAAAATCATTTCAAATATTATGGAAAATAGATTAAAGAATTAATTAGGAAGAAAGCATACTTTCAAAACATATATATTTATATTACATACTACAAAATAGAAAATATATATTTATATTACATGACAATATAAATAATATTTCTATTACACATAATATAAACGCATTTATAATATATACTTATTTATTTTATATTTATTTATATTACATAAAAATTATCATGCAAAATGAATAAAAGAATTATACAGCAAATTAACATGGAAGGTTTTTTTTTAAATGAGTTTTGAGTTTTTTAAAAAACAATATGCATATATGTATATTGTACACACACAGACACACACAGAGTCCCACACCTCTCCCCTAAAATTTTGAGAGAATATATATTTCTTAAAGTGCTGAGACTGTTTCATTTTTATTTTTATATTTGTAGCATCAAGCATAGTAACTGGTAAATAGCTGGCGCTTAATGAGTGCTTGCTGATTGATTGATTGATCAGTCAGCTGAGAGGAAGACAGGGAGTTCCAGAGGAGAGGAACTACATATATGGAAGTAGAAGCAAACAATCTATATGCAGATGATGCTGGAATTACTTGTCTGATGTAACCTATGAAGGGAATAAAGATAAATTAGGTTGATAAAGTAAAAGTCGGGTAAGAGTAGGATAGTCATATGGACGCATCTTGCAAGTGAAACTAAGAGAGTCTCTACAGGTACTTGATCAGAAGAAGGATGGAAAAAACATGTTTGGGGAAGAAATGCATTCTTGGTTTTATAGAAAATGAATTAGTATAATGGAATAATAAAAAAACAAAAAACAGATGGCTACCATTGTCTAAGGATGACTGTGAAACCTAAAAAGAATTCATAAAATCAAGAGATTTGGTTTCTGATAAAGTGCCCATGGATGTGGGTGCTTTAAAAGCTCTAAATGATGTTACCCAAACAGGACATTCCTTACTAGGCTATTTAAATTATCCCTGTGTGATAGCCCTTAAAATTGTGTCAACACCTTATAGCCACTCCTCTCAGAGGAGGCTAAATTAAGCAAACTGTCTAATTTCTATCAGCTCACACTGCAGCAGCAGAAAATGCATGCTATACAGTTGACAAGATTTGTAGTCAGGTTACTGTTTAAAAACAGAATAGCCAAGCTCATGTGGATTGGCCACTAATGTCACTGTGGAGAAGAGGAGGGCTGAGGTTTAATTAAACTTGGTCTCTTAAGACAGATGGAAATTATTGTTGTATCAACTGGGTTATAATTTAGAATTACACCTAATTTCAGCAGCACAGAAGAGCAAAAATTTAATTCACTGTTTTTAAGCATCCTCTTGAAACTAACATTCTTCTATGCTCATTTTTTTTTACCCAATATCTTTTAATACTATAATTTACAAAATAATGAATCTGATTCAAGTAGAACTTTCAATCTACAATATAGCACATACTCAGCGATAAAAATAAAATGATTATACTCAAAACATACCACAATTTTGCTATAACTGGGTCCTCTAGGTGTCATGTTCTCTCTCTGTCTCTGTCTTTCTCTGTCCCTCTCTGTCTCTCTCTGTCCCTATCTTTCTCTTGTCTGTTTCTCTCTTTGGCCCTATTTGCCTATCTCTTGTCTTTGTCTGTTTGTCTCTTTCTCTTTGTTTCTCATTGTCCTTCTCTTACTCTCTCTGCCTGTTTCTCTTTGTCCCTCTGTCTGTATTCCATCCTTTTATCCCTCTCTGTGTCTCTTTTTCTTTAATTAAAGCTTTAATTTTTAAAACATATGCATGGATAATTTTTCAACATTAATCCTTGTATAAGCTTGTGTTCTAATTTTTCCCCACTTCCCACCCTCCCCTAGATGTCAAGTAATCCAGTACATGTAAAACATAGTAAAAATGTATGTTAAATCCAATATATGCATACATATTTATAAAATTACCTTGCTGCACAAGAAAAATCAAATCAAAAAGAAAAAATGAGAAAGAAAACAAAATGCAAGCAAACAATAACAAAAAGAATGAAAATGCTATGTTGTGATCCATACTCAGTTCCCACAGTCCTCTCTCTGGGTGTAGATGGCTCTCTTCATCACAAGATCATTGGAACTAGTCTGATTCATCTCATGGTTGGAAAGAGTCATTTCCATCAGAATTGATCATCATATAATCTTGTTGTTGCTGTGTATAATGATCTCCTGGTTCTGCTCATTTCACTTATCATCACTTCATGTAAGTCTCTCCAGGCCTCTCTGAAATCATTCTGCTGATTGTTTCTTATAGAAGAAGAATATTACATAAAATTCATATACCATAATTTATTCAGCCATTCTTCAACTGATGGGCATCCACTCCATTTCCAGTTTCTTGCCACTACAAAAAGGGCTGTCACAAACATTTTTGCACATATGGATCCCTTTCCCTACTTTAAGATCTCTTTGGGATATATAAACCCAGTAGAAATACTGCTGGATCAAAAATGGTATGCACAGTTTGATAGCCCTTTAAGCCTAGTTTCAAATTTCTCTCCAGAATAGTTGGATCACTTCACAACTCCACTAGCAATGTATCAGTGTCCCAGTTTTCTCATATCCCCTCCAACATTTGTCATTATCTTTTCCTGCCATCTTAGCCAATCTGAGAGGTGTGTAGTAGTATCTCAGAATTGTCTTAATTTGCATTTCTCTGATTAAGAGTGGTTTTAATTTCTTCATATGAAAATTGTTTATATCCTTTGACCATTTATCAATTGGAGAATAGCTTGAATTTTATAAATTTAAGTCAATTCTCTATATATTTTAGAAATGAGGACTTTATCAGAACCTTTGAATGTAAAAGTTTTCCCAGTTTATTGCTTCCCTTTTAATATTGTCTGCATTAGCCTTGTTTGTACAAAAACTTTTTAACAAGATAAACAAAATTATTTTGTGTTCAATAATGAATTTCAGTTCTTCTTTGACCACAAATTCCTTCCTTCTCCATAGATCTGAGAGGTAAACTATCCTATGTTCTTCTAATTTGCTTATAGTATATCACTCTTTATGTCTAAATCATGAACCCCTTTCAACCTTATCTTGGTATATGGCGATAGGTGTGCATCAATACCTAGCTCTTGCCATACTAGTTTCCAACTTTCCCAGCAGTTTTTGTCAAATAGTGAGGTTTTATCCCAAAAGCTGGGTCTTTGGACTTGTCAAACACTAGATTACTATAATCATTGACTATTTTGTCCTGTGAACCTAACACTGATCGATTAATTTGTTTCTTAGCCATTACCAAATGGTTTTGATGACTACTGCTTTATAATATAGCTTTAGGTCTGGCACAGCTAAGTTACCTTCATTGGCATTTTTTTTTCATTAATTCCCTTGAAATTCTTGACCTTTTGTTCTTCCAGATGAACTTTGTTATTATTTTTTTCTAGATCTGTACAATAATTTCTTGGGAGCTTGATTAGCATGGCACTGAATAAGTATAATCTACTTTGGGTAGTATTGTCATTTTTATTATATTTGCTCGGCCTACCGATGAGCACTTGATATTTTTCCAATTGATTATATCTGTCTTTATTTGTGTGGAAAGGGTTTTGTAGTTGTGTTCATATAGTTCTTGCCTTTGCCTTGGCAATAGATTCCCAAATATTTTATATTACTGACAGTTATTTTAAATGGAATTTCTTTTTGTATTTCTTGCTGTTGGACTTTGTTGGTAATATATAAAAATGATGATGACTTATGTGGATTTATTTTGTATCTTCTCTTTCACTTTGTCTGTCCCTCTGTCTCTATCTTTCTCTTTTGTTTGTCACTCTCTCTGCCTTTCTTGGCCCCTCTTTTGTCTCTCTCTTTGTCCCTATCTGTCTGCCTGACTCTTTGTCTTTCTCTGTCTGTCTGTCCCTCTGTCTCTTTCTCTTTGATCCCTGTCTCTTTCTCTTTGTTCCTCTGTCTCTCTTTCTCTTTGTCCCTCTCTATCTCTTTCCTTCTCGTTGTCTGTCCCTCTCTGCCTTTCTTTGTCCCTCTCTGTCTGTTTCTTTGTTTTTCTTTCTCTTTATCATTCTTTTTCTATCCCTCTGTCTCATTGTCTGTTCCCCCCCTCCTTTATCCCTCTCTATATTTTTATCTTTGTCCCTCTCTGTCTCTGTCTCTTTGTCACTCTATCTCCATCTTGCTTTTTCTTTGTCCTTCTCTGTCTCTCTTTTTCTTTTTGTCTGTCTGTCTGTCTGTCTCTCCCCTTTGTCTCTCCCCATTATTTCTATATAGCTTCCTGAAGGCAAGGACCATTAGTTTGGGTTTGGGTATACTAGAAGAGTCACAGTGTTCTGAAGATGTTTGATTATTTTGTTTTTTGCTCCAGATCTCTGATTTCAATAACATGGAGAACTCCTATTGGGGAAATACCCTTCACAAATCTACAACTCCTAGGTCACTTAGATTCTTATAAAATTGGGCAAAGAAATGCTGGATGTTCAATCACACAACTAGCATTGTGTCTGAGGCTTCATTTGAATACAAGTATTTCTGACTTGCAGGCTGAACCTCTAGCTTCTGTACTTTGTGAACAGTAGTTACTTATTAAGAGTTTGTTGAATTAAGAAGCACTGCTTACTATATAATATTGGCACCTTCTCAACAATGGTCTTATAAACCTGTCTGCAGCACATACAGCTGGGGGGGGGGGCAGGACTTGGAAACAAGATTTCCTAACTCTAAGGGCTTTTATTCCACTGTACCCCATTGCCTCTCAGGCACTGGGAATACTCAAACAAACCAACCCTGACAAACCAGAAGCATAACACCCTCCCCTTGAGGAGCTCTTTATTTGAGAAACAACAAGCATTTAGAAAAAACAAAAATGCATCAAAGCAGATAAAAAGTACAGTTAGGGAAATAGCAACTAGCTTCTAGGTGAATCAGGATAAGCTTCCTATAGAGGTAAGCCCTTGCATTGTGTTTTGAAGGCTGCTAGGAATTGTATGAAGCAGAAGTGGAGAGAACATCCCAGGGAGAAGAGTAATGCTCAAGAAAATTGGAAATGTAAGCCGAGGACAAAGAGGACAGTTTTTATTTTATTCCAGAGATAACAAGGAATCTTGTCTGGAGTTTCTTTAACATAAGAGTAAGAAGCTCATATGAGTGCTTGAAAACAAAAGCTCCCAGCTGGAAAGAATTACATGAAGTGATGCTAAGTGAAGTGAGCAGAACCAAGAGACACAGCAACAGCAAGATTATGTGATGATCAATTGCGATGGACATGGCTCTTTTTAACAATGAGGTGATTCAAGACAGTTCCAATAAACTTGTGATGGAAAGGGCCATCCACACTCAGAGAGAGAACTGTGAAGATTGAATGTAGAGCAAAACATAATATTTTCATCTTTTGTTGTTTGCTTGCTTTTTTCCCCCTTTCTCATTTTTCCCCTTTTGATCTGATATTTCTTGTATAGCATGAAAAATAGATTTAGAAGAATTGTACATGTTTAACCTATATTGGATTGCTTGCTATCTATGGGAGAGGGTGGAGGCGAGGAAGGGAGAAAAATTTGGAACACAAGGTTTTGCAAAAATGAATGTTGTTTGCATATATTTGAAAAAAATAAAAAGCTATTTTTTTAAAAAAGAAGCTATTTGGTAGCTTTGTGAAGAATAAATTGAAAAGAAGTGGGAGATTTGATATAAGGAAACAAGTTAGGGGACTGCTACAATAGTGAGAAGGGAGGAGGCTTTGAACCGTCGTCATAACCATATAAGTATGAAGAAGGGGGTGGATATGAGATATCGAGGAAGCAGAATCAATATGATGAGGCAATTGACTAGAAAATGGGGATGAGGCTCAGAGAGGTGAAGATGATTCAAAGGCAGTCGACTTGGATGAGTAGAAAGATGATGCCTTCAATAACTAACACTGTTGTAGCAAAATTCTCTAGTAAAGTAGCACAGTTTCAAATATAGTAAAGCATGATAAGTATCCACAAAATTCATTTTATGGGAAACTGTTTTTAAATGCTGGGGTTGTTTATTCTCCCAAGTCCTGGAAATACAAACTCTTACTAACTTACAAAACAAGAAAAATAAAATTAAACTGCTAAGATGAAAGTAGTATTCATTTGCTCTCTCATTCAAAAGATAAATGTTTAAAGAATACCTGCCATGAATAAGGTATACATGAAAGGATGAAAAGAAGGGGAAATGACATGGGAAAAAAAATAAAATATATGTAAAGTACAGATGTTCAAAGCATAGTTAATAGTTTTAAAAATGAAAAAGTGGGAAATCTGAATTGGATAGGCACTGGAAATAAAAATTACTGTAGGGGGAGCAGATCTAAGGCAGCCAAATCTGTGTCCATAAAATCTGATTATCTCCAGTGATATCCAGCTGACTCTAATTTCACATAAAGTTATCAGCAAATGAGCCAACAACAAAATATGTGCAAATGGCCAGGTAGCACATGGAAAGTCAACAGTGGTAAAAGCTATTTCTGGACTTTGTACTTTTCAACTCCTCCCCTCCAAAAAAAAAAGGTTCTCAATTTGATATACCAAATGTCAAAATTGACAAATGCAATAATCCAACTCATTGTCTGCAAGAACATTAGCAGATCTTATAGAAGTAGCTTATTAGTTGAGTTTCCAACAGACATTTCAAGGACTATAGAAATGTTCAAATTAGTCAAACATGCCTTTTTATAGTTTAATCTTGCAATTATGTGTATAAGTATACACATGTATTTTAAATAATAATAACAACCTTTATTATGACTATAATAATGATAATAGGCAGCTAGGTGGTACAATAGATAGAGTGGTAGACTTAAATGTAGGAATACCTGAATTCTAAATCAGCTTTAAAAACTTAGCTAAGTCATTTAAACTCTCTTGCAATTATATTTTGAGGGTTAACATGCTGATTGGTGCAGCAGTCATATAAGATGACAGTGTAATTGAGACATAGCAATAAGACTTGTTTTCAGGGTTGGACTTCTGAATTACTAGCTGTCATAGATATCATGAAATTCAAGCATTCTGATGTTACAGAATAATAAGGATTTGCAGGAAGGAAGTTGGTATGAAACAGGAATAGCTCTTTGCATTTATGCAATGTACAGATGCAAGAGGAACTCTTTCTCCAATTTTTGTTTATCTGAAATAGTTAAGAAAACTTCATGACACTTAAAACACTAGTTCAGAACCTAGAATTATTCTATTAAGTCCTTGGAAACAAACCTAGTTGTAAAATGAATAGTTTTTAACAATAGTAGGCCTGGTAGTTATAGTCTAATAAAAGTAGAAGAAGATTCCTGGGTCAGGAATTAAGAGGACAGACCTGGAATTGTCTTGAAGGAAGGGAAACTCAGAAGTAAACCAATTCCTACCCCCCATCCCCCTTACTAATTTTATGACTTTTTGGTTCATAGAGTGATGTGCAGTTTGCTTTCCTAGAAACCTTCTCTCAGTTGAAACAAAAATTGATTCAGATTTGTGCTTTGCTGACTGAAGGGTGAGTTGTGTTCCTGGTGGGGCTGGAGCAGTACCTAAAATTGTCAGTAAATGAATGAATGAATGAATGAAACATTTATTAACCTCTTACTACATGCAAAGCTGCAAAGTGCTAGAGATATAGATAGAAAGATAGAGCCTGTCCTCTCTAGCCACTCACATTACTATGGGGGAGACAACAGAGATGGGAGGCTTCAGCTGCAAGTGAGATGGAAAGGACCCATGGTCTTTAGAGTGCATTAGCAAAACAGACTTTTTAAATGTCATTTCCACAAACTGTGCATTCCCAAAAAAATATCATTTTTATGATGTTAAACCATTGGATAGTGCCAAGTTTCTTTGATAGTAAGAACTTCTTTAGTATTTATGCTTATGATGGGACGAGTATCATAAAGGATACCTCTTAGGATGATAGCTGAGAACATTGGATCAGAATCATTCTATTTGTAAGGTTCAGGGTCCTGGATTGCCTCCATCAGGTTTTGAGAAGAGAAGGATTTATCATGGAAAGGGCAAGGGTGTCAAAAAATGACTTTTAGATGTGTTCACTAAAGGAGACTAAAAAAAGCAAAGATTGAACAAGAATGAGAAGTTTTACGGTGGGATTTCAAAAAAAAAAAGGCTTCTTTGTCTATGTGGGAGGTGATGTAGAATTAAACTATGAATTTGGCTCTGTAAGTGGACAGATACTATGAAGGTAGAAACGAACATATTTGTCAACAGATTAGATTTGTGGGGTAAGTGTAAGTGAAGCCTTGAATATGATGCGGAGGTCACAAGTCATAAACAAATAATGAATGAATGAATGAATCAGTAGATAAATGAATGGTACATAGAAAGATAGATCAAAAATTCTGAATACCCAAAAAGAATTTTGAAAAGTAGTTTAAAGTAAAGGACAAAAACAAAAAGAGCAAGGAGGATTTTGGCTCTCTTTTTTGAGGATATTTGGATGGAGGAAGAGGTTGATAATATGTACAATCCAGATGAAAAAATAACAAGTTAATTCAGTGTATTTAATATACTTAAGCTAGGAAAGGACAAGGCAAGAAGGAATGAAGGAAGGAAGCCTTCAGAAGTGTTCCAAAGAAGTAAAATTTGAAGAAAATGTTATATAGATAGCCATTAAGAGATGTATAATGGATTGAAGTAATAACACAGGCCATTCAAAACTGCTGATGATATCATTGTCATTTTAAAGATACATATGTATTTTCTTTGACTATGTCTTTCTGTGACTTTGGAAGAAAAGCATCACATTCCCAATTAGCCCAATTTTGCCCCACAATTTTAATTAATTAATTGGTGCAGGTGTTTGGCCAACAAAATGCCTTCAGAAGCATTTTTTAATTTATTGGGGTTTTTTCCCCAATGACTAGTTCAACATTATAAAAAAAAAAAGTTTGTATTTCTTGAAGCATAACTCTATAAATGTATGGGGGATGCTGAGTCCTCCCAAAAAAAAAAAAAAAAAAAAAACCAAAAGAGCAGAAGGAAAATTTGAGGTTTTAAAATGTCACAGATGTTTCACAACAGCTATGTTTCACAAAGCTCTATGACTTGGTGAAGTCATAGTGGAAAAAAAAGCTGATTTATAAAAAATAAGCTAAAAAAAACCTGGAAATTATCTTAATTTCAGTTCTACGAAATGAAAACAAAGCGAAAGACATTTTGACATATCAGACTTTAGCAATAGCTGTCCCACTGACCTTGAAAAATGCTTGTAAGCACAGAGACCCACATTTAGAGATAAGAATTTTTTTTTTAAAGAACATGGAATAGGGAATTAAAGTAGATGCACATTGATCAGAAAATGGCTAAACAAATCATGGTATAGGAATATAATGGAATATTACTATGCTGTAAGAAATGATGTATGTGATAAATACATAAACTGATGAAGTGAAGTGAACAGAGCCAAAAAATAGTGCATACAATGATTATTACAATAATGAAAAAACTATATACTAGAAAAAAATTAAAAATGAATTTAACAAAATTATAAAGGACAAGCATGATTCAAATAAAGAGAGATGAAAGGACATCCCAACCCATTTCTTCTGCAGGTAAGAGGTCTTTTGCATGTTTTGATCAGTTGTGATGTCTTTGAAAAAAATATTCTGTTATAAGGGATGGCTCTCTGAGAGTGGGAGAGGGCAGATTACTGATGATAAAACTATAATGACATAAAAAAAGATATAATTAAAATTATTTTTAAAAACATTTATAATGTAATAGAAAAGGTAACTTTGTCACTAGAAGAATAAAGAATACAAGGAGAAACTAATATCAAAACACAAACCCAAAAGAAAAAATTTCCATTCATACTCAACAAAAACAGGCAAACAAGTTTTACCTGTAAAATGTTAAGAAAACTTGAGTGTAAATCACATGCTTTACAGGTTGGTAGCCTAGGGAAGCTAGATGATATAGTGAATAGAGTGTCAGGCCTGTCAGGAAAATTCAACTTCCTGAATTTAAATATGGCTTCAGACTCCTTACTAGCTGTGTCCTCATCTATGAAATGAACTGGAGAAGGAAATAACAAACCAGCCAGTATCTTTGGCAAGAAAATCCCAAATGATGTCACAAAGTGCTGGACATGACTGAAAAACAATTGAACAAGTCTAGAAATAAATTCTTATCATAATTAAGCACCATATCTATACATAAAAGAATCTATACATATAAAAAGAAGGCAATGGAATATGGTCATAAATGTGCACAGCACATTTTACTAGGGTACATAACTGGACAATTGCATTTATTTACTTTAAGGTGAAAATATACATTTGAACACATAATCATTAAGGATGTTGTTATTATTCATCAAACTAAAAAAAAAACTAAACCCCTAAATTTTACTTTTAAAAAGAGATCCAAAATTCAAAAAAATTTAAAAAAATTTTAAAGTTATCTAGGAACACAGAATAGACAACGATCAAGGAAGACATTCTCCTCTCACACTTGGTTGCCACTCAGAGCCAAGAACATCCAAATCTCTGACATATTTCTAATTAAAAAAAAAATACAAAACCTGGCTTCAGATACATGTATAAACTGTCTTTTATCTTTCTGATATGACTGCTGACTTCCAATAAAAATCATCCATTTGCTTCCAAGTGGTGGGGAAAATCAACAGGAGAAACTGACCCTTTCTTCTATTGCTAAGAAGCTTCCATTCCCACGCTAATATTTTTCCCCATCTCTCACATTTGTTCCCATCTCTCTAATCACATGCCCACCCTTCTACATCCCCCTAACTCTAGTTCAAACCTTTATTATCTCTTTTTTTGACAATTAAATAGTCTTCTATCTAGTTTCTCAACCTTCAATCTTTCCTCTCTCTACCACGCAATTATCAAATTTCTATTATTTCTCAAGCATCAATCCAATCATGTCACTAACCTGCTCAAAAAGCTGCTGTCTTCTCTTGCTCTGGGATAAAAGGCAATCTTCTTTCTTCAGCTTTTCCAGTCTTTCTCAATATTCTCTAAGCTATCTTTCCAGATTAGGTGCATGTTACCTCCCATTCTACACTCTATACATGGCTAGGCTGGTCTCACTGATGCTCCACACACACATCCCAACTCCTAGCCCATGACACTATCACTCAGACTTGGAATGCTCCCTCTTTCCACATCAGCTTTTTGGAATTCCCAGCCCCTGGCTCAAGGCTGAGCCCAAACACCACTGCCTACATCAAACCTTTATTAATTACTCAGTTGTTCATGGTCTCCAAGACCCCCACCACTTAAAAATTATTTCCCAAGAATCCCTTTTAGAAGAAAATAAGCTCTCGGGAGGGCAAGTTGTTTTGTTTGTGGCTTTATATTCCTGCAGACTAAAAAGGTAACATCACATATTGGCAAGAATACTGGTTTCAGGTCCTACATCTGACACATTCCTCTTAATTCTATTGCCATCCCTCTGGTGGTTATTTCCAGTTTATTTTGTATATAGCTTCTGGGTACATAGCTGTTGTTTGCATATTGTCTCTCCCATTAGTTGGGGAGCTCCTTAAGGGCAGGGAATTTTTTTTTAAACCTTTCTTTGCATTCCCAGAACTAAGTTCAGTGTCAAATACATAGTAGGTACCATATAAATGCTTATTTTCTTTTTCTCATCCCTTAAGGCAGAAGTTTTTCTTAAAAGGTTCTGGAAGGGCCCTTTTTACCCAGGATCTCCCAATCCTTAAAGACTATTTTTTGTTTCAATATATCAATAAAGAAATAGTTGATAAGTTTATCAGCTTAAAGATGTGTTCCCTGGGGTTAGAGGGTATTGGCAGTGACTTAAGGTGTATTCAGAAGGAAGTTTGTTGAGGTTTTTCCCCTCCTCTGTAGCAAGAAGTTACAAAGTCCAGGTCACTTTCATTGGCAAAGTATGAAGGAAAAGGCTAGCTGTCTGAATCCAAACACTCTGATTTTAAGCACTGTAAAGTTTAAAAGCACAAATGGTTTAGAGAGAACAGTGATTCGATCTATTTTATTGCTTTAAAGTTTTACTGGGAGAAGTAGTTTATTATCTTTGTTAGGCATTTCAAGTTCTGGATGCATAGTCATGTAAATATGATTAGGTCATATCTATTAACTGGATTACACTTAATTGAATAAATATAATTATCTCCCTGGCCAAGCATTTGATTCTTAGTGCTACAACTGCCTCTGAAGTTCCCTTAATAAGGAAATAAGAAAACTAGATACTACTAGATTAAACTAAAGGGTGTGCATGCTGGGGTACAGATCTGTGTTATGGTTTTACAAATATACTTAATGGTTAAAGCAACTGAGTTTTCCAAGCCTTCCTCATCTACTCTCTAGAGGCATATTTCCTCTAGTGGTTCCTTGATTCTTTTTCTGAATAAATATGAAGCTGATAATAAAAGATACAGGAAATTACCACTTTAATCCCTAACCCAGGTCCAATTTCATCTTTAAAACCAAGTTTCTAGTTACTGTCTCATTCTGGAACTTCCCTTAGCATCTGGGGCCTCCTTGGCTAGGAACGTTCAACCCCTGCCTCCAGAAACCTTCAACTTGGGATGCAAAACTTGCCTCCTTCTCTCACTGGTGAGTTCCTTCTGGGGTTTCCATCCCTTTTCAGCTCCCTACTATGTGTTGTCTTCCTGAGGGCAGGAGATGTCTCTGTCTCATCAGTATAAATTTTGATTTTGAGAAATAATGGAGGATGGAAAGGACCAGCATACTATGGTCTACAGAGTCATGAAGAAGGACATGATTCAACAACAATATTCCTGGTACTTGACATGCTGGGCATATAGGAAGTGCTTAATAAATGCCTATTTCATTCCTTCCTGAAAACACATTCCTGGAAAATCTAAAAATGACAAGTTTGCCATCAGCATATACTAGCATACCAAACATCCACTATAATAAAATTCTAATATGAATTTTTTACCTGAGGTTCACAAATCATCAAGGAGTCAATGGACAGATTTCAGAGAGGGAATCCATAAATTTGGAGGGTAGGGTGGGAGAAGGAATTACAAACTCATTTTCACTGATCTCTAACTGAAATTTCTCTTTTTCTTCAATTATGGATGTAGGCCCCAAACCATTAATTTGAGAAGGGGTTCATGTGCTCTACCATTCTGTCAAAAGGAGTTTAATACACAAAAGAGAGTCCAAGTCTAAAGTACCTTAGATAACAGATCAAATTCATGCACTGTTGCATTTGAATTTAGTCAGAAATCTGTTGCTTTGTTATCTATCAGCCAACATGTAACATTTTCAAAAGAGCAGTTGAAAGAAAAATTCTTGTCAGAATTTTTGTTCCAGGTAGAAAGCATTGGAAAATTCTCTGGACAACTGCTCACAACTAGAGCATGTAATAATAGAGATTAATTTTTTTTATTGTAGTTTAATAAAACAGAAGAGTTCTTGAGGAATCTTTTTACTTTAGTGGGTACAATAACATCTGAATAACTTTTATTCCTTCCACTCACAACCTCTAGTTCCTAAAAAAATGTAAGTATAAGCTTATGAATCTTGGCCATATAATAACTCAAAAACCACCAAAGACTTAAAAAGAAAGAAAAAACTTAAAATATCAGGAACTTTCTTCCTTTCTCAAAAACCCAAGATCATGCTTTTCATGTCTCTTCTCCCTGAGCCAACCCCTTGAAAGTATTTATTTTAAGATTCCTTAAGATTCTACATCAATTCAAGTCTATTGTTGCCAAAAAGAAAATCTTAAAAATTGTTCAAAAAGAAAAATGTTGAAAAAAGGCATTCACTTTATTTTAGAAAGACGATTATAGTAATGCCACTGGCGAGGGATTTAATTTGGTGTTTTTTTTGTTTTTTGTTTTGTTTTGTTTTGTTGTTTTTTAAAGGGTGAATTACCATTCAAAAGGCAAACAGTTCCTTTAGAAATTCTCCCTCAAACCAATTGCCTAAAATTTCAACAAAGATAGGTAGTAATGGAAAATAAACTGGGCCCCATGCCAATCCTGAGACTAAAAATATAAAAGATAGCATTCTAAGAGCCAAGTATTTTCTCATCTTGAAGATTTATTTACAAGCATCAAAGTAGAAAATATTTATTAAGCTCAATTCTACCCACACATAAGTGTGTAACACTTGTGATTCATTCAAAAATTAATTGAGTACTTATGTGTAAAACACCATAAGAAAGAATAACAGCAAGTATCTGACAACTACTAAAATCCAATTTATGCATAAATCGAAAGACATCTCCCAAAGACATGGTAGGGAATAAGGTATAAGAAGACTGGGAAGGAATGAGAAATTTAGCCTTTATGACAGGCTTTGAATGTCAAATAGAGCATTTTGTATTTGATCTTGGAGATTATAGGGAGTTTATTATTTAGGAGAGGACTCACTTGCACTTTAGAAATATCATTTTGGATACGGAATAGAGGACTGGAGTAGGGAGAGACTTGAGAAAGCAGACCCACAACAAGACAATGTTATAATCCAGGTGTGAAATAATGAGGGTCTGCACCAAAAAGGTAGCAGTGTCAGAAGTGGAGGATGATACCTAAGTAATGAGTTGGAGGAATTGGGAGGATGATGTAAGCTGAATATTTGAAATCTAACCATATTTTCAGTAGAGAGAAAGCAGCGAGTACAAGTCACACAGCCTTTTCATAGGTTGGCAGAGCCGGAAAGGACTTGGAGTACAGAACATCTGTATTGGGAATCAGCTTAGAACCTATGTCTGAGTTGGGAGTAGTCACAGAGCACGGAACATTAAAGCTATGAGAAAGTACTAAATCTGGAGTCAGAGAACCTAGATTCAAGTCTTAAAACTATTTAGATCGGGCTGTTTGTTTTTTTGTTTGTTTGTTTTTGGACTAGGTGAAAGAGGCCATTTTTCATCTCAATATCTACCTAGCCTTAATCCTTAAATAAGTATGGCTTTAGTTAAACCAAGACCAGTTGAGGACCTTAACTTAAAAAGGCAATGCAGGTTGATAGTTCCTGCACTTAAAAGGCTTGCATTTTAATAAAGAGGATGATAATAAGTAGAATGTGTTTAAGGTTAAGAGATCTCTTCCACTGCATCCAGGGCCATCTCCAGTCATCTTGCTCTATCTGATGGCTCTGGAAGGGAAAGTGAGACAGGTGACTTTGCACAGCCCTCCCTCCCTTAAATCCAAATCACTTGCATGTCATTATATCACCTTCCTGATGTCATGGTCCTCTTCAAGAATGAAGGAAATTACAGATAAGTGTGGGAAATGGCCACTTTTGTATCACCATGGTTTGCCAAGCTTCTTGGTGACTAGTCAGTTCATTAGAACAAAACATCACTCCCCCTAACTCTTTTCAGGTCAAAGAGCTTTGATCTACAACAGTCTTAACTATTAGGCCCACTGGTAGGAAAAGGGAAATAGATTTGGGGGTAGGCAAAGGAGGGAAACCAACTTCATCACTTTTTGGGTCAAAGTGAAAACTCTGGCCAATGTCCCTCCCAAAATGAGCATTTGATAATAGAGACACTTCTATAGTCCTGCCTCTCTCCTTTTCCCCTCCAGTTTAGGAATCTCATGCCAGCATACTGTGCACTTGAATATAGTTTATGATCTTCATTTTGAAAAAGAGACATGCTAACTGAATCTAAGTGAAATGAGCAGAACCAGGAGATCATTGTACACAGCAACAACAAGATTATACAATGATCAATTCTGATGGATGTGGCTCTTTTCAACAATGACATAATTCAGGCCAGTTCCAATGGTCTTGTTGTGTTAGAGCCATCTGCACCCAGAAAGAGGACTATGGGGGCTGAGTGTGGATCACAATATAATATTTTCACTTTTTTTGTTGTTGTTTGCTTACATTTTGTTTTCTTTCTCATTGTTTTTTTCTTTTAGACCTGATTTTTCTTGTACAGCATGATAATTGTGGAAATATGTATAGAAGAATTATGCATGTTTGACATACACTGTTGTTTAGGGAAGGGGGTAGGAGAAGGGAGAGAAAAAAATTTGAAACTCAAGGTTTTACAGGGGTGAAAGTTGAAAACTATGCATATATTTTGAAAATAAAAAACTTAAAAAAGAAAAATAGACATGTTTAAGAAATGAGCCAACAAAGAAGATGTAGTTTCTGATATTTCCTGTCCCAAGACAAATGTTATCTGACCTAGAAGATAAATCCTAGGGAGTTACATAAAAGTGCACTAGTTCTTGTGGTTCAAGAAAGTCCAGGTTTACACTGCTAGTAAATACAGAGATAGGTTATGAATCCAGATCTTGCCAACTCTAAGGCAATATTCTATCCACTATCACTATGTGCCAAAAGACAGTCCTTAACAGAATAATCACTGAGACAATTTAATGACAAAAAAATTCAAAGAAAAATGTAGATCTACTAAGTAAATGTCTGTAAATGATGATAATTAGCATTTATGTGATGCTTTAAGATTTGCAAAGAGCTTTACATATGTGAACTCATTTTATCTTCACAACAATTTTATTCTACCTATGAGGAAGTTGTTAATTATCATCAAAGCCATTTTATAAGGTTAGATGACCTTTACCATCCCCTTCCAGTTCTATGATTCTTCATAATTTTATGTATCTTTGCCACAAGTATGAAGCAAAATAAACGAAAATTTATTGTAATGGCACTATAATTAAAAATAATTATCAAATCCTTTGAAAACCCCAAAATATTATGCCATGGAACCCAATAGATTTCCTACACAAATGAACACATAAATTTTTATAGGGCAAATAACCAGAATTTGTCAATAATTTTATATAATTAATAAATCATATTTTAGGAGACAAAAAATGAGTGATTAATTTTATTAATCTATCACAATAGCCACTGTCAGCTAGAATTTTATCTTTTTATTTCCAAGAAAAGTAAAGCACAAGAGAAAAAGTGCTTTTAAACTGTTAAAATGGCAAAAACTACTAGTCAGGAGATTGAGGAAGTGATGCAAATGATTTAGGTAATCCTTTGCCTGTAGAATCTCTTGCTAAAGCATTAAAAAGTTGGCCAAATAGAGTATCAGTCCCTAACCTGACTGTATTATCCAAGTTCAAAATGGCCAATGGCAGCTCATGTTGGCAATTCCTCAAAAGACTCTCTGAACCATTCTCTTATCCCTTCATTAACTTCCATACTTCCACAAACAGGGGTATTTGCTCATGTGTGGAAGAGGAAGGAATGGAAAGTAATATCAAGGCCTGGTACCTGATCACAACATAACTGCTTGGATGGATAACAGAAAGTACACAAATACATCCATACGTGTTCAGGAATCTATCTTTGATACCTACCAATTCACAATGAGTCTTAGCAATATGTTCTGTCTCTGTTTTTCAATCACACTCTGGACCTTACTACTTCATAGGTTCACAGAGTCAAAGAATGAAAGAGCTGGATAAACTTTGGAGGCCAATGAATGCAAATCCTTTTTTAAATCCCTATAACTGAAGAGATAAGGTTCAGGTTACATAGCAACTCAAAGGAAATGGAAGCCAATGAAAAACATTCAGATCTTCTGTACTGATTCCTGATTCCCAGCCTGGTGTTAACTATATGCTATATGAGCAATGATTTAGTCTGGTCATCTGTCTGAAATCTAGTTAGATGAAATCTAAATTAAAATTAATTCCTGAATCAAAAATAGCATTAGCTTCTCCTCTCCCTTTTTATCTTCAATAGTATTTTTATTTTTCCAAATACATGTAAAGATAGTTTTTAACATTCATTTTTGTTAGATTTTGTGTTCCAAATTTTGTTTTCTTCCCTTTCTTATCTTCCCCCAAGACAGCAAGCAAGCTCATATAGGTTATACATCTACAATACTTTTCAACATATTTCCATATTTGTCAAGCTGTGAAAGAAAAAATCAGACCAAAAGGGGGAAAACACACATACACACACACACACACACACACACACACACACACACACACACAAGAAAGAAAAAGGAAGCAAGCAAAAGAAGTAAAAATACTATGCTTTCAAACCATATTCAGTATCCATAGTTCTCTCTCTGGATGTAAATGGTATTTTCCATCCCAAGTCTATTGGAATTAATCTTGAATCACCACATTGCTGAGAAGAGTTAAGTCTCTCATAGTTGATCATCAAATAATTTTGCTTTTAATATATACAATGTTCTCATAATTCTACTCATTCCATTTTGTTTATCAGTTCGTGTAAGAATTTCCAGGCTTATAACAATAATATTCCATTTACATTCATATACCATAACTTATTCAGCCATTTCTCAACTAATGGGTAGCCACTCAATTTCCAATTCCTTGTCACTACAAAAGAGCTGCTACAAACAAAAAAATAGCATTAGGTTGTAAGCTACCGTTTGTAGCTTACAACCACAAACTCAAGGATATTTCCCACAGGTTATAGGATTAAAAAGTGTTGGTTAATGATGACATACCCACATATATTATGAAGAAATTGGCAGCCTCAGATTCAAATACGAAAGAAAGACAACAAACTGAGTTAACTTGACCATAAATGAAACTAAAGTTAGAATCACTTCTATAGGGGCAGCTAGGTGGTGCAGTGGATAGAGCACCAGCCCTGGTGTTCTGTCAGGACCTGAGTTCAAATTTGACCTGACACTTAATGCTTCCTAGCTGTGTGACCCTGGGCAAGTCACTTAACCTCAATTGTCTCAGCAAGAAAATAAATAAATAAAAAATAATCATATATATATATATATATATATATATACTGCTTAATTCCTTTTTAGCTAGCACTGATTTTCTTTGGCTTTTGGATTTAGATTTGTTAGTCTCATAACCATAATTCTTAGTCAAATTAAATAGTTCTGTTCCCTCAGTGAGAAATCTGTACTGGAACATTTTCTGGACCTTAATTAATCAGTAATTGACAATGAGGGGATGCAGCCCATGATTTCCCTCTTCTTCCTCCTCGGTGTGGATTTGCTAGATATTATGAGCAGTTAGAGACTTTTTGGATATGTGCACAGTTAACAGACTAATAGATACCCCACAAAAATCTGCTTACTCTCTATGAAATTGTTTAAGGCCATTCAAAAATGATGAGAGTTCAACCTTCAAATTTACAAGAATATAAGCCAGAGAAAAGAGAACTGAGAGCAGATTTCTTAAACCTAAGCCATGGTGGCAGCTGGGGCAATGACAGAGCTCATGCAGAAGCAGATGGACACATGTCCACTCAGCCCGAGGTCAAGAGTTCAGGGATTGCACCTTCTAGGGAAAGAAGGGAATTTCCTGATATAGCATGTTCCTTGGAGAAACAAGAGGGCAGTTCACAAAATAACTATATAGCATCCTAGTTGGGGATGAGAACCAGAATTACTCAGAATGTGGGTCTGATGGGAAGGGAATTGCTTATTTAGCAGCCCTCAAAATATGTTTACCTTCCAGGAGGAGACTAAACCACACAGTGATACTATGAGTCTTAGGGAGACTATGTAGCACTCTGTGGGAAAGAGAGTCTCATTAGTATCTCAAAAGGGTTGCCTGATAGCAACTCCAAGTTCAACTCCATTTCAAGGCAAGAGCGGATGAGCTTTATTTATTTTCTGTTTCTTGAGTAAGAGCTCCTGTAAGTTTTCTATACCTAATACACATTTTCTGTATCAGTGAAATAAAGGCTGTCCCAGACCTAATATCTATTCTATACCTTGAATGCTAGCTGAGAAACTGAGGAACTTTGTTCATATTTACGGAAATCTAAAAAAGGAGTTATTGGAAGTCCATTAGATTTCCCTGAACTAAGGGCAATGACTCAAATGAACAAAAATGGAACTACTTGAGGTTAATACCAGGACTGAACTCTAGTCTATATTATTCCAGGTTTCTTGGTGGTACCTGGGACAAATACCATTAAAAAAAAAAAAAAAAAAGTAAAGCAAGGCAGCTAAGTGGTGCAGTGGATAGAACACCAGCCCTAAAGTCAAGAGGACTTGAGTTCAAATGTGATCTCACTTAACATTTCAGACACAAATATTTGACCCTGGGCAAGTCACTTAACCCCAAATGCCTCAGAAAAAAAAAGTAAAGTTAAATTCTAAATCTTAACAATTAAAAATCATACTGAGTGTATCATTGTAGAGTATTCAGCAGTTTTTGCAGCCACTATGTTATGTGTATATGGAAAATATCACAGAAACAAAAACTTAAGCATTTTCTCCACACTATGTTATGTGGAAAATATCACAGAAACAAAAACTTAAATAAAATAAATATTAAAAATTTAAACAAAAGACAAGTTTTAGAAAATAACATATTATTGATCCAGCTGTGAATTAGTCTAATAAATCTCAAAAGCAATCCAGAATTGTGTTAAAAATAAGATTGGGGGCAGCTAGATGGCAGAGTAGATAGAGCACCAGCCCTGAAGTCAGGAGGACCTGGGTTCAAATGTGTCTCAGACACCCTAGCTGTGTGATCCTGGGCAAGTCACTTAACCCCAATTGCCTCAGCAAAAAAGCAAATAATAATAATAATAAGATTAGGATGTTTATGTTTTTTGATCTAGAAATTTAACTGCTAGGTATATACCCCAAGAAGCTCAAATTCAGAAAAAGTACCATGTAGATTTGAATATTCACAGAAAAATTTTTGTGGTAACAAAAAACTGGAAACTAAGTATATGTTCATTGACTGGAGAATAACTAAACAAATTATGGCATATGAATGTAATACAATATTATTGCATCATAAGGAAAAAAGACAAATATGAAGACTTCAGAGAAGTGCAGCAAATATTACTTTACTATATGGAACAATATAGAATGAAGTCAACAATTATCAAAAAACAATGAATACTGTGACTAAAGAATGTCAACAGAAAGAACAGACAAAAAAAAAAAACAAAGCAACATGATAGGTAATCATAATAACCAAAACTAGTCCCAAACAAGAGATAAGAAATATCTTTCTTCCCTTCTTTGTAGAAGTGGGGGAACAATGGATGTAAGGCATTGTTTATGTCATCTCTTTTTCCTTTCTTGTTCACTCTGTATCCAGGTCTGTTTCACTTAGGGACAGAATAGTGAAGGAGCTATATTAGGCACTAGTGAAATCATTAAAAAAAAAATCAACAAAAATTTTAAATTGCTTTTGAGAAAATGATTTTAAGAATTAGGAACATAGCTAAGTTTAAGCACAAACTAAACCAACTGGTCTAAATTACTTTCAAAAAAATTCAAAGAAAAACCAGCACATCAAGCTGTCTAATTTAACATAGTGGACTTTGGTTTTTACTTCATTAATCTGTAAGTAGGCCAAAAAAAAAAAAAAAAAAATCAATCTGTTCTTCATCTCCAGGGTAAAGTACAGGGCTCTTTGGCTATAATAGCACACCTTCCTAGGTGACTCATCTCTAGCAAAAGTTAAAACAAATGAACTGTGTGCTCAAAGTTATTGTGGTTGGTTGTTTGTCCTTTTTTCTCAAAGTAGACCATGTCATCAGGAAGATGACAGTGCTATAACTTGCAAGTGAACTGAATTTAAGGGTCACCTGCCTCACTTCCTCATGTGGGTCCAGGGTCAAAATATAGATCAGGACAACTAGTGCAGTGGGAGACCTTGGCCTTTTACATGTTTGTGTGTGTGTGTGTGTGTGTGTGTGTGTGTGTGTGTGTTCAAAGTGCCACTGGTATATATATTGCAATACAGGAGAAATTAGAAAATTTAAAGGATAATTAAAATTATACCTTATTCCAATTTCTGAATCAAGAGATTACCAAAGTGACACCAGATCTAGAGACTCTGTTCTTCTCTAGACCTAGACATAACCCAAATATCATTTTACATACTGTGTGATTCTGGCTGGGGAAGTCACTTAACCCTGATGGTTTAGCAAAAAAAAAAAAAAAAAAGAAGAAAAGATCATAATTTAAGAGCTGTAAAGGACCTAAAAGACACAGAATTTATAATATGAAGGAGCCTTAAAGATCATTTAGTCCAACCTCTTTGGTTCTAGAGGTGAGGAAACTGAGGCTCAGAAAGGTTAAATTATTTGTCCAAGATCATTCATCTAATAAACTGCAGACTGGCCAGAATATATCATAGGTCCTTTGATTTCAAATCCAGTACACTACCACCCTTCCCTCTAACCATCCTGCCCATGTACTCTGTTATCCTCCCAAAAATGCAATCACACTCCCCAACCCTAACACTGTCCCCCATTCCGCCCCCATTCACCTGCCTATCTCTTCTTGCAGCTGTGGGAAATTCAGAGATAGCATGGCTGATTCCATTTCCCAGGAGTCTTTGGAAACAGCAGCTCTTCCTGTCTCCAAAGCAGTGGTTGCTTCCTGAACTACTTAAAATAAGTTTTTTATTGATGCCTTTTGTTTTGTACATCACACTCAGTTCCAAATAAACACCCCATCAAACCCCAACTTGTAACAAAGAGAAACTGAACAAAAGAACCTGTCTAATAGCATATGCTATGTTTATTCCTCAGTTTTAGGACAAAACTTTTAGCTAGAGAGAGGTGAATGAAGAATAAGACAGCTCATACATTTCCTTCTTATGTATGTAAATGTGAGGGTATGAAGACAATCTCCATTCACCCCCCAAAAGCTCCCAAAATAACTCAATTTTGTTCCACTCTCGCCTCCTCTCCCATTTCCAACTCTTTCTTCAGATTATCCTCTATGCCTAAAACATAAAATTCTAACCCTGCAATCTCTGCCAGATCCAAGTTTTCTTTTCTTTCAAAGAGGTGGATTTTTTTGTTGAATTATTTCAGTGTGTAAATCTTTTGTGACCCTCACTGAGTTTTTTTGGCAAAGATACTGGGGTAGTTTGCCATTTTCTTCTCCAGCAGATTTTATAGATGAGGAAACTGAGGTAAACAGGGTAAAGTGACTTGTTTAGGGTCACAAAGTATCCGAGGCCAAATCTGAACCCAAGTCCTTCTTCCTACCAGGCCTGGTATTCTATCCACTGGGCCATTTAGCTACCCTAGTAACTGAGATTGGATTTCATTCAATCCAAAGCAACTCAACAAGAATCCACTATTTGTAAGACACTGTGATAAAATTTTAGAGGTACAAAGATAAAACAAGATAAATTTATTGTCCTCAAAGGCATCACATAGAAGAAGGGACAAAGGAGGATAGAATATATAAAGCATGTAAGGGAGAAAGCATTGACAAAGAAGGGGATTAGGATGGATTCTTCAGAGGAGATAGTACTTGACCCAAAAGTTTGAAAAAAGCCAAAAGTTCATAAAAGAGTTCATTCCAGGGGGCAGCTGGGTGGTGCAGTAGATAGAGCACCAGCTCTTAAGTCAGGAGGACCTGAATTCAAATTTGATCTCAGACACTTAACATTCCCTAGCTGTGTGACCCTGGGCAAGTCACTTAACACCAATTACCTCAGCAAAAAAAAAAAGAGTTCACTCCAAACATTCGAGATGGTCTGGGCAAAGGTAAAAAAATAAGTTATGGGAATACCAAGTGAGAAGAATGGCAAGAAGTAGAATGATTAAAACTTGCATGCCCATTTCATTCAGCCTTCCTAGGCTAATCAACAAGCATTTATTAAACTCCCTACTACATGGGGACAAGCATGCAAAGAATGAAATAATCTCCATCTTCTCAGAAAAGGCTTCTATCCTAGCTAGAAGTGAACTTTCTTTCTCTGGATGTCTCACAATATTTTCTATGGACCTCTTCTTTGAACTTACTAACAAGAATATAATTTATTTTAGAAATTCCCTCCACCGGTGGTGATCATTAGCTTCTCAGTGACTTCATCTTATAGAGTTGCCTGATCATCTTTATGTGACTTGTCCATGGAAACACAGATATTATAAGCAGAAGCAATACTTCAACACAGGTCTTCCTTACAAGGATGGCAGGCCTTCTACCATCAAGGACATTTACTATGTTATAAACTGCTTCAACGCATGTTCTGGATCTGATTTCATCTTTGTATCCTATACCACCTGAAACATAGCAAGTAATTAATAAATATTTGTTGAATTGAATCAAGTTAAATTGGAAAGAATCAAGTGTTTGAAAAGGAACCAAAAGAGTTTGTGGTAAATACGAATCATCGTTAATAAGCTAAACTCCGTGCAGAGCATTGTACTAGATAAGCCAGGATGCCTCACGTCAAATATATCTTATATATAACAGGCATTATTACACTGGATTTAGAATCAGAAGACCTGAAGTCCAATTCTGAGATTTGCTGCTACTCAGGTGACTTTGGGCATGTCCCTTTAACTCTCTAAGTCATTTCCTCATCTGTAAAATAAGACATTAGCATAGATTAGCCATAAGGTCTTATCCAACCATCAATCAATAATTCGGTAATAAATTTCCTACCTATCCCTCAAGTTTTACACAGCCGGCTCAATATCAGAGGTTTTCTGGCTCATTTTGATCCCAATTTCCTTTGGGAAATTCAGAAAATAGACTTAGATAAAGGGGTTTCCAGTGTAAGTGCTCAAGCAGAGGACCATCCTTTATTTTATCCCTCCAGAAAGAAAAAAGAAAACTCAGGGGCTTAGAAGAATCCATAAATAATCGATACAATTCTCTTCCCTCTCCTATAAACCCCACCTTCCCCCCAGGGATCTAGATAATTATCCAGACTCATAGTGCCACCCTGTGGTTTGGACTTGTCTCAGGACAGAAACATTTGGGCTGAGGGGAAGGCAAACCCAAGACATTCAGGTAATTGACTCAAACCTTGGGATTCAGGCCATTGCCCAATAGTTTACACTCCTCAAAAAAGAAAACGAACTTGGGATTGTAAGAGAGGCAACTCCCTTTGCTACTGGATGAACACCATCCAAATTACTCCCCATAGTAGTGAAAGGTGAACCAAGGCTTCCCTTCAATATCACTGCTTCAGTGCCGTGTATGTGCAATGTCCCCTTCTCTCCATGACTTATGAGCTGCTATCTGGGGAGTCTTTTCTCTCTCTGGAAGACTAGGTTCAAGAGGTCTAAAATTTTGAGATCTGAACCTGTGCAACAATGCAGCATTCTCCAAGAAATCCCTTCCTATACTTTCCTCAAAAACTCCTCTAGAAAGCTAGACTTCAAAAACTTCTACCCCACTGGCCCTGAAGTCAGGAGGACCTGAATATAAGGACTTGAATTCAAATTCAAACTCTGTGTGACCCTGTGCAAGTCACTTAACCCTAAAAAACAAAAACAAGATTCCTACCCCTTTGCAACATGGTTCCCTTCTTCATAATTGTAATCTTTTGGACATAGAAGTTATGCCATTACCCCTCCAGGAACATCTCAGGATCTCTCCACTGAGGACACATTACTCAAAATGCTACCACCATACATTCCTAGGAGTTTATTTCAGGAAGGTAGAGGCAAGATTTTCAGCTTGACAATATCTGGGACTGAGAACAAAGAGTCAGACCCAGTATCTTCATCTACTATGAAGATTAAGTAAAAAATAACAACCATGATAAATGTTTTTTAATGTTATTTTATTTTTTTAAGTGGGCAAATATTTATTTCTCAAGTAGAAAAAGCTGAAACTCAAGGGCAAAACCAATTTGGAATATAATTTCAATTGCATAATTTTCTTTTTTTGAAAAGCTTTTTATTTTCAAAATACATGCAAAGATAGTTTTCGACATTCACACTTGCAAAAACTTTTGTGTTCCAATTTTTGCTCCCTCCCTAGATAACAAGTAATCCAATATATGTTAAATATGTGCAATTCTTTTATATATATTTCTATATTTATCATGATGCACAAGAAAAAAATCAGATCAAAAAGGGAAAAAAATGAAAAAGAAAAAAAAGGAAGCAAGCAACAACAAAAAAAGTTGAAAATACTATATTGTGATCCACATTCAGTCTCTTTCTGGATGTAGATGGCTCTCTCCTTCACAAGTCTACTGGAATTGGCTTGTATCACCTCAATGTTGAAAAGAACCATGTCCACATGATAAATGTTTAAAATGGAAAGAAAGCCAACTCTAAACCCCCATCCCCACCCCTCCCAGATTTGGAGAGGGTGTTCTGGGTTCAAATCCTGATTCAGCCACTGATATCTGCAGGACACTGGGAAAGTTACAACTTATATGGGCATTCAATTTCTTTATCAGTAAAATGAGGAGACTGAGAAAAGTTTCCCAAATTACTAATTATCAGAATAATGAAAATTAAACATTTCTGAAAAAACAATTCATACCCATCAAGCTGGTTTTTTTTTTTAATCCTCATTGTTGAAGATGATCAATGACCTCAGAAGGGTGTAAGTGCAAGTGAATTCGATTTAAGTGAGGAAGAGCTATGCAAAATCATCAGCCTCATTATTCTTATCAGAGTCCAATGGTAAGACATAGGTCAAAATGATTGGTGATGGACCCAGCTGCATTGGGAGACCTTGGTCGTTCTAATGTTTCTCAAGATCCAAGTTTGTCTGAGGCAATGCCCTTTCAGTAATTAAAGACTAGATAAGAACTGAAGTAAAAGATGACCTATTTTGCCTTCATAAAAGAATAAATCCTCAGAACAGAAATAATATTAACAGGGTAAATGTCTAACAGTGGCTCTGGGTGGATAACTTGTATTCATGACATACTTTCAAATTTAATTGGCATTATCAACATTTTCCCCATTACTTTCTTAAGTGTAGACAATCAACAAAACAAAAAAGCAAGTACTGATTTTTTGAGTTTGGTGATTTCTTAGGTGTAACTATTTATAGCTGAAAATTTAACAAATGGGACATCTGAAACTGGTTCCAGAAGCCTCAGCTTTAATCTACTGGAGAAGGAAATGGCAAACAATTCCAGGATCTTTGCCAAAAAAATCCTATGCACCTATATGGTCCACAGTACCACAAAGAGTAAGACACAACCCATGCCAACAACATGAACTCATAGCCCCAAAACAATCGCTTTCCCTCTATGATATACCTATAAACAGTCAAGTTGCTTCTGCTTAAAGACCAACGAGAAAAAGTTCTCTTCTTTCTGAGACAGCTCATTCACTTTTGAGTAGATCTAAGTATTAGCGAGTTTTTCCTAACCTCAAGGCCAAATTTGCTTCTTTATAACTCACTCTTGGAGTCCATCAGACAACTTTTATTACCCCTATTTTAAAATGATATAGAGGTAGAAAATATCTGAGTGGAGGCTCAAATTCAACACCAAGATCAACATTACCACAATGCTGATGACTGTAAAATACTACAGGGCTTTAGATATACTTTTGAATCCTTTATGATCCCCCTCATCGTCCCTTATTTCTTAATTTTGATAATTTCTTTTCAAAAAAATTAATGGGAATTTGTTCAAAAAATATGGGACATAGATTCCTGACAATTTCAGAAGTCAACTTGCTTTAATGAAAGAATTAAAAGGTCCTTTCTGGAACAAAAGTTTCCATTAATTCTATTTATAATCCTTTTGACTAAAGAGAACTATAAAAGCTGTTTGTTTATTTTTTTTTTTCTTCTGGCAAATGGATATCATTCTTCCTAAACACTCAGTACATAGAAATTCCCCAAACATATATCTCTTTAAACTAATGCATTTTCCACATTACAATTAGACTTCTGTTACAACTGCCACTAACAGCCATCTTGAAGCTCAAATCCTTCAATTGAATCAACAGTGCATTGGTTCTTTTTATTTCAAGATTTTTGGTGGTGTATGAGAGAGAGGGGTTGAAGATTTTCCTGTACAAGATTTTTAATGAGGATCATAAAGAAATTATCAAATCAAATATTTACATTATTGATGACTTGTACTCATTCACAAAATCAAAAATGAAAGCAATTGCCACAGACATTTCAAAGGATTTGTTAAAAGAAAAATAGTTTCACTGACAGTGATAGTTTGAACCTTTTGTGGCAGTAAAATCAAATGGTAACTCATTAGCTGTTTTAAAGGAGCCTCCCATCAATAAAAACAATTAAAGTCATATTCAATTCAATAAAAAATTGAAATGTGCCAGATGTTAGACATACAAATTAATAAATCCACAAGCACTTACAAAGCACTCTGTCACAGTGAAGAAAGTTAGCCAGACTCAGTCAGAAAGATGTGGGGTCAAATCCCACCTCTGAAACACATACACCTCCACACACAATATGCATATTTATAGGTATATATTTATATATGCATGTATTTCATATACATGTTTATATTTATAATATACACTGTCTCTATACACAGTCACACATAAGTATATGTGTGTGTATATATACGTGTGTGTATGTATGCACATGCACACACACATAGGTATTTAGTACAGTGTATACTATGTGGTGAGTACTGCTCTTAGAATCATCTTCATGAGTTCAAATCTGGTCTCATACACTTACTAGCTGTGTGATCTTGGCAAAGTCACTTTACCCTATTTGCCTTAGTTTTTTCATCTGTATAAATGAGCTACAGAAGGAAATGACAAACTATTCCAGAATCTTTGCCAAGAAAACCCCAAGTGAAGTAACAAAAAATCAGATTTAACTGAGCACAACAAAAAAATATATGTGTATATACATACACATAAAATATCAAAATGTATTAATTTATTATACCATATGATAATAATTATGACATATACACATACACATACACATACACATACACAAAATAAACGAGGTAAATTCTCATTCTGAGGTCAAGATCCTATAATTACACAGTATTCCATTTTTTGTCATTCTTTCCATTTACATTGTGGAAATCATTGTGAATATATTGTTGGTTTGACTTTTTGCTTTTCATCAGTTCTTATGTCTTCCCATGCTTTGCGGCATTCTTCATATTCACCATATCTAACCTTACAATAATATTCTGTTACATTCATAAGCCATAATTTGTTAGGCCACTTACCAGTTGATAAGCATCTATTTATTCTCAGTTTATTATACAGTGTCTTTAGATAAGTCATTTAACTTCTCAATAGTAATCTAGGCAAACCTTTAAGACTTTTAAATTACTGAAAATGTTGGATCTACAAGGCTAGAGAACCTTCCTTCCTCACCACGTTTCATCATGTTCCACGTGTGTGTGTGTTGTTGTTGTTGTTGTTGTTTTTAAGTACAAGGTAACTGAGGGGGAAAGGATATCAGAAAAGATATACAGGAGATGATGTCCCAAGCTAAGTTTGGAAGGAAGAACATTTTAGGCTTGAGGAATAAACTACAAAGGAAGAGTTCTGAAAAGACTTAGCAGGTCATTTTAGCTGGAATATGAAGTTCATGGGTTAAGAATTGGATATGCATTTTTCTTGTACAACATGAAAAATATGGAAATATGTTTAAAAGAATTGCACATATTTAACCTATATAAGATTGCTTGCTGTCTTGGGGAAGGGGGAGGTAAGGGAGGGAGGGAGAAAAATTTGGAACACAAAGTCTTACAAAAATATATGCTGGAAACTATCTTTACATATATTTGGAAAAATTAAAATACTATTGAGAATTTAAAAAAAAGAAAGAAAGAAATAATTCGACCTGGAGTTTCACTGATCTAGTAAAGTCTCAAATGAGGGACTGTGTAGATCAGGTATCTTCTCTTCCAATTATAACCTGAGACAGTTACCAGGAGCATTTCAAGATTAAATGACCTACCCAGGATCATGGAGGCAGGATCTCGAGGCTAACTCTCTACCTACTACTCCACTCTCACAATATAAATAACACTTTATATTTCTATATAATTTTTTCCCATGATATAAATACTTTCCACTTTTAAAAATAATTTCGCATTTACTTAGGGTTATTTCTTCTGACAAAATATAAAATTACTGAGGTCAAGGGTCATTTGGTTTTTATATTTGTATTGACAATATCCAGAAGTACCTGGCACATAATTAATAAATGCTGCCTCAAAGGATATCATGAAGAGGATTAATATGAAATAAGTCAGAGGTTTACAGTACAGGATTTAGAGCCAAAAGTATCATTAGGTATATATCAGTTCAACTCTCTTCCCACCCTCATTTTGTAGATTAAAAACCAGGGGCCTGAGAGATTAAATAACTTGCTCAATCTCACAAATATCATGACTGAGACTGGATTTGAATCCATGTCTTCTAACTCATCTATTGCTCTTTTTACTTCAAACTCAACATATCCAACAGGGATTCATCTTTTTTGCCTCTAAGCCTGCCCAACCTCCTGAGTTTCCCTCTTTCTTATTAAGGTTCCACCACATCCTCTTCAATCATCCAACTTCACAACCCAAAAATCGTTCCCAAGTTTTCCTCTCTCTCTCTCTCTCTCTCTCTCTCTCTCTCTCTCTCTCTCTCTCTCTCTCTCTCTCTCTCTCTCTCTCTCTCTCTCCCCCACACACACACACACACACATAGCGAGTCATCAGACTGCCAAGTCCCATTAGTTTCTCTCTACAATCTCAGTTTTTTCTTCACTGTTTCCTTCACTGGTGCAGATCAACATAATTCAAGTTTTAATGAACCCCTGCCTAAAGTACTCCAGCAGCCTCCCAGGCAATCATCTTCCACATAGCTCCCCAAACAACATATTCCTAACGTACAAGATTAACCAGGTCATTTCCCCTGTCAAAGCTTTCAGTGACTTCCGACTGCCTCTGAGATAAATACAGATTCCTCAGCCTGGCATTTAAAGCCCTATACAATCTGGCTCCAATCTACCTTTCCCAGCCTTATTTCACAAGAGCTCTGCAGTGCAGTCAAACAGACAAGGAACTGTTCTCCAAACTGAACATGTCATCTCCTGTCTGTGGATTCACTCAAGTCTCAGAATGCCCAGAATGGGAGCTCTTTCCCTCCATTCTCTCATTTCTTTCTCTATTCCTCTTTCACTTCTCCTTGTCTTCTGCCTTTCTCTGTGTGTCTCTTTTGTCTCTGTTTTTCTTTTGTCTCTATCTCTTTCTCTCTTCTGTCTCTCCTCTTGTCTCTCTCGGTCTCTCTCTTTTCTCTCTTTTTGTCTCTCTGCCTTCTCTCTCTCTCTCTCTCTCTCTCTCTCTCTCTCTCTCTCTCTCTCT
>JAJPUD010002219.1:55014-175868 GCA_023553655.1 Myrmecobius fasciatus | reverse complement strand
TCTCTCTCTCTCTCTCTCTCTCTCTCTCTCTCTCTCTCTCTCTCTCTCTTCTCTGTCTTTTTGTCTTTCTTTTCTCTGTCTCTCTCTTTCCTCCCCTACCTCCATTCTCCTCATCTGTCTACTCCCCCTCCTCTAACTATTTCTCTGAATCCTTATCTTCTTTCAGGGCTCTGATCACAGAAGACTTCTGTGAAGTCTTCCCAGAACTCCTCCAGTCTCTCCTCAAATTACCTTGCATTTACTTAGCTATGTAGAGGTAGAATCTGACCAGTAGAAAGAACCTATGTTCCCTGAAGGAATGGAAGAGGAAATAAGCATTTATTAAGAAACCACTTTTGCCAGGCACTGAGCTAAGGGCTTTGCAATTTATTATCTCATTTACTATTTATTTCTCATTTTCATTATCTTTAATATTTACATTATTTATTACCTCACTTGATCCTCATAATAATTCTAGAAAGGAAGGTGCTATTATTATCCTCTTTTACAGATGAGGCAAATCTTGAGAAGTTATGTGCCCTGCTCAGGGTCACACAGCTAAATAAGTGACTGAATATTGTGCACATCAACAAGATTATACAATGATCAATTCTGATGGATGTGGCTCTTTTCGACTGTGAGGTGATTTAGGCCAGTTCCAATGTTTTTGTGATGGAGAGAGCCATCTGCACCAAGAGAGTGGATTTGGGGGACTGAGTGTGGATTACAATATAGTATTTTCATTTTTTTTTTGTTGTAGTTTGATTGCATTTTGTTTTCTTTCTCATATTTTTTCCTTTTTGATCTGATTTTTTTTGTGTGCAGCATGATAATTGTGCAAATATGTATAGAAGAATTGTACATATTTAACACATATTGCCATCTAAGGGAAGGGGTGGGGGAAAGAAAGGCAAAAAAATTTTGGAACACAAGGTTTGGTAAGGGTGAATGTTAACAATTATCTATGCATATGTTTTGAAAATAAAGGGTTTTTTTTTAAAAGAAAAAGCTTTAATAAAAAAATTAAAAACAAAAACCAAAAAACATCATCAATAAATAAATGAGTATTTGAGTGTGGATTTGAAATGAGTTCTTCCTGGCTCCAGGACCAGCACTGTATCTAATGCACCACTATTTATCTGAGAGAAGGGATTACTATTCTTTTATTTGTTTTCCTCTAGTCTAGTAAGGTGCCTTGAACATAGTGAGTAGTTAAACATTCATTGAAGTCTAAACACATGAAGAAGCATAATATTTGTAAATAATTTAACAACAGTGGTTCAGTCTACAGTACAGTGGGTTTACAGGTACCATTCCTTATAAAATGAGGAATTAGGAATCATCTGAGTATCAAGTGGCTTTCTGCAAACATCTTCAACCCAGAAAATTCAGAAAAGGCAATTAGGCCCCACATACAGAATAACTAAAGTTAAAACCACAAGATAAGCAGATGCCCATAATTTGCAAGACAGACATGTCACACAAAGTAAAAACCTCACAAAACAACACAACTGGACTATTTCTATCTCCCCCTTCAGCATTCCCACCCTCCAAACCATGCAGCATGGTGGGCTTGGCCAATGCCAGCAACCTCATAGGTCTGAGGGGGATCTCCTTCTTGTATTCCCACAGCAGTAACTCAGGCTGGATGCTACCACATCCCACAGGAGGCAGCAGATATTGAATCCACTAATCCATGTGGAAATTTAAAAAGAGAGCAACCAAATTATAATAACAAATAAATAATATAATAATAATAAAAACCTTCTGGGAGGAAAGATCATGTCCAAAGGATAGAATTGGTAATTCGACTGGCACCGGTCCCTTCCCCTTAGTGTTTCCTCTAGGCAGAAATCCAGCTCAGATCCTCAGGATGGAGGAGGCATTAAAGGGAATGTAAAAAACTAAAACTCCCTTGCAGTTTGGTTTCCAATCTCATTCACCTGAAACTGTTCCCTCCAAAGCCACAATGATCTCTTAATTGCCAGTCCTCAGAGTCTCTTCTCAGTCCTTCCTGACTTCTTGGCCATCTTTGCCACAGTCAATTACCCTCTTCTTGAGACTTTCTTCTCTCTAAATTTTCCTGGTTCTCCTCCTGCCTGCCTACCTGACCTCTTCCTTTTCAGTCTCCTTTGCTGGATCTTTATGTGTTCACACTGACTTACTGTGTATGTCCTCTAGGGTTCTGTGATGGACCCTCTTGTTTACTCCTTCTAAACTATCAGTGATCTAGCTTGGTAGTCCATCAACTCTCAAGGATTCAATTATTATTGCTGTGCAGATGATTCTCATAACTATTCTTCCAGTCATAACCCTCCTCCTGATCTCAGATCTTCTGAAAACTGCCCACGGGATATCTTGAACCAGTTATCTCACAGACATCTTAAATTGAACATATTCCAAACTGAACTCATTATCTTTCTCCCCCCTCCAATTCTGTTCTCTTCCAAATTTCCCCATTGCTATCATTACATACTCCCCAGTCACTTAAATACTTCACAATCTAGGTGTTATCCTCTGCTTCTCAAAATCATACTGCTCAACCCATATTTGAGATTTGTCAAGCCCTGTTGATTCCATCTCAGCAACATCTCTTATATACCCCCCTTCTTTCCTCTGACACAGCTTCAACTCTGGCACAAGCTTTCATCACCTCACACCTGGACTATAAAATGCAGTAGTCTTCAGGTTGGTCTCCCTGCTTCAAGTTCCTTCTTACTCCAGTCCATGTGCCACTATACTGTCCAAGTGATCTTCCTAAAGCACGTCTGATGTGCAATGATCAACTTTGATAGAATTAGCTCTCTTCAGCAATACAATGGTCTAAGACAATTTCAAAGGCTCATGATGGAAAATGCTATCAACATCCGGAGAAAGAACTATGGAGGCTGACTAATTTCACTTTTTGGGGATAGTTTTTTCTTTCTCATGGTTTCCCCCCCTCTTGTTCTGATTCTTCTTTTACAACATGACTAATGTAAAAATATGTTTGCTATGATTGTATAAGTACAACCTATATCAGATTGCTTGCCATCTGGGGGAATGGGGAGGGAGAAAAAAATGTAGAGCTCAAAATCTTATAAAAGTGAATATTGATTCTGGAAAGCAATTTGGAACTCTTCCTAAAGAGCTATAAAATGGTGCATACTCTTTGATCCAGCAGTGTCACTACTGGATCTGTATTCCAAAGAGATCAAAAAAAAAAAGAAGAAAAAGGACCCACTTGTGCAAAAAAGTACCTATTTGTACACAAATATTTATAGCAGCTCTTTTTGCAGTGGCAAAGAATAGGAAAATGAGTGGATGCCTATCAATTGGGAAATGGCTGAATGAGATATGGCTTATGAAAGTAATGGATTATTGTTTATAAGAAATGATGAACAGGTCCACATCAGAAAAGCCTGGAAAGACTTCCATGAACTGAAGACGAGTAAAGCAAGCAGAACGAGGAAAACATTGTACACAGCAATAGCAAGATGATCAACTATGATAGACTTAGCCCTTCTCAGTAATTCAGTGATCCAAGGCAATTCCAAAAAACTTTGGATGGAAAATACATCTATATCCAGAGAGAGAATTATGGAGACTGAATGTAGACCAAAGTATAATATTTTCACCTTTTTTTTTTTACTCATGGTTTTTCCCTTTTGTTCTGATTTTTTTTCTCCCAACATGATTCATATAGAAATATGTAAAAAAATTAATTTACATATATAACCTAAAAAAGTAAAATTAAAAAGAAAAGTGAATGTTGAAAACTTGTCTTTACATGTAATTGGAAAAAATAAAATACTATTAGGTAGAAAAAAATGATAACGCACAGGTCTGATTTCTCTGTCTAAATTCCAATGGCTCTGTATCACCTCTGTTAAGTGTTTAAAGTCCTTCATCATACGGTCTCTTTCTACTTTCTAGTCTTACACTTTACACCCTCCTCATATTCTATACAAGCCTCCCAGCTGTTCATTGTACAAGATACTCCCATCTTCCTCCTGTTACAGCATTTTCATAGACTGTTCCCTCACCTTCACCCTAGAATTGTCTTCCTCTTTATCACTGTCTTTTGGCCTCCTATTACTTCCTTAAAGTATCAGCTAAAATCTCACCTTCTACAAAAATCCCAATTGTCCTTGATATTAGTATCTTCCTTTTAAGATAATCTCCAATTAATCCTATCTATATATTGTAGGTCTACTTCTTTTTTTCCCCCTTTTTAAAAAAACTCCTCAGTGCCTAGCACACAGCAGGCTCTTAAAAGCTTGTTGACATGAACTGACTTATATTTATATCCCACATTTAGCAACTCATAGGCTTAATAAAAACTTGTCAATTGATTGCTTGATTATTCTAATCAAAATCTTACAGACAGTAAAGTGGTCAGCTCATCAGTCAAAGATATTTTGTTTGCTGTATTTTTTTCAGTAATAATAATACTTAATATTCCCTCTCTCACATACTCTTAGCACTCTCTCCTCTTTCAGATACTTTAAGGATATATTTTTCAATACCCTCCATATAGACCTCAGTATGTATATTAGTCTAGTCCAAATTTAATTTCCATCTTTTTCTTTGTTTCCTCATGCAAGGGTTATTATTAGTCCAAATATGGCTCTAATATCACTAATGGAGAAAGTAATTAGTTATAAAAATTATTATGAAAACTTTTCCATTTTTTGTCTTGGAGATGACCTGAATTAATTGGGGTGTCCTATCAAATTGTCAGCAAACTATTACTTTCGACTTTTTTTATTAGGCAACACTACTCATAATCTTCTATGCTTCCTTATTCATAATATTTTACCACTGAATTTATATTTTAAACTATTCTTGCCCTTGGCTGACAACTCTCTGCTTAGCAAGGAGACCCAAACTTTTTCTGATTAAGATAGTTTTCTCTTTACTATGGCATTTAATTTGCATAAACTAAATTTCCTTATGAAATAGTAATAATCTGTCAATGCCTGTTCATTTATCCATTTCCCATTTTTCAGTAACAATCACTCATTTAAATAGGTCAGGCTGGAGATGTCTCATTTGCATAATACCATAGTTTATAATTTTTATTCTTTCTCCTAAATTAGTATTTTTTCTTATTTTCTCTTTACTATGAACAAAGTCTTTACTATATAGTTATCTCTTCCACAACTTTCCGCATTCTGGTTTTAATATATTGCAAGTAAACATAAGAAATTAAGTGGGGGGCAGCTAGGTGGCGCAGTGGATAGAGCACCAGCCCTGAAGTCAGGAGGACCTGAGTTTAAATCTGGCCTCAGACATTTAACACTTCCTAGCTGTGTGACCCTGGGCAAGTCACTTAACCCCAATTGCCTCAGCAAAAAAAAAAAAAAATTAAATGGGAATTTTCGGAGAGTTTTGTGGAAGCCAGAGATGGCACAAACCAGCAGACAACACAAAAAAAGAGAAATGTATAAAACACATGTAGAGTATTGTGTAATTGCAACAAATTTATTTTTTTAACACCATTAATTCAGACTTCTCTGAAACAAAAGGAAGGGTCAAAAACTTTTATGGGAATTCTCTATGTCTCAGGGCTCACTTCTAACATCCTGCTCTTCCTCCCCCTAAAATGTGGAAGGAATAAATGTACAGATAGCTGACTCAGAAATTAATTCATTAGTAACCAATAATTTTGGTGATGTTATTGGATACTCATGATCCTTCTTGAAGAAATCATATATGCATATACACACACACACACACATATTTATATACATACATTATATACATATATCATACATATACACACACGGAAGAAGCTTCTGTATGTAGTCTTTAAGTTTTTGGTCTCTTGCATCACATGATACAAGATCAAAGAATCTCTTGTTTCTTATTCTTTAACCATGTTTTCACAACATATTTTTATCATCCTTCCTTATGCCCACACAAGTATACTAAATACAAAAGCGTGAATTGATTTAATTTTTGAAGTGTTACAAAGTTTTTTTCCTAAAATTTCTCTTTCATCATCCTTCACCACCTATATTGATATAATTGAAATCATCTTTGTGGTAATCACTTTGAAAAAGTGTGTAATGATCACTGTGTTATGTACGAGACAACCAAGTGTTCCAGAAAATATTTCTTGTTGCATTTGGATGTGTGATAAAACCAACTCCCCTTTCCGAGAGGAAGTAAGCTACCCTTTCGTTTAGCTACAGATTCTCTGCAAAGTCTTACTCTTGAGGGCTTACATCAAGCATTTGGCCTTGGGTTCTCAATCAAACACAAGAACGTTTAGGAGCTTTCTATGTGTCAGGCACTAAGATAAGCATTGAAGATACAAAAGAATAAGTAAAGCTTACATTCTAAGGAAAGAGATAACTATTATATAAATAATTACAAGAGATACAGAAAGTAGATATCTGGTAATCTTACAGATGAAAACATTGGAGATTGGGTATGGAGGACCAACAAAGGCCTCTTGCAGAAAGTGGCACTTGAATTGTTTTTTGAAGGAAATCAGAGAAAGGAGGTAAAAAAAAGAAATAAAAGAAGAAAGCCTTACAGGTATGGGAAAATGCAAAGGCACAGAAATGGTAGATGGAGCACTGTATATGGGGAACATCAAATAAGCCACCATGAATGATCTGTATGGTAGAGTACAAGAAGGGGATAAAGATGCAAAAAAGACCAAAGTTAGGGAAAGGACTGAGTTGTAAAATACCTAAGAGGCCAAAATAAGATCTATATTTGATCTTAGAGGTAACATGAAGCATTCAGGGGAAGTGAAATGGCTAACCCGAAATGGGTTTTATGGTAGCCTGATCAGAGAGGACGAGGAGAGATTTAAAGCAGCAACCAATTAGGGGGCTGGCTACTGCAATAGCACTCAAAGAAAAAAATTTCAAGTTTGGTCCTGGCAACAGATTTGGTCTGCTTTCCAAGGACCAGTCTGGCTAAGTACCCAGCAGCTCATCCCCAGTCAGGCTGGTCACTTAGTGAAGAATTCTTTGAACATGGAAACTCATGAAGTAAAATAAACAAAAAAAGAAAAGAAAAAAAAGTCTCTGTTTCTGCAGTGATGCAGTAGCAGAGAAGGGTACAAACATTGTTAAAAATTACACTGATTTTAGATAGCTTGTAAACATTAACTTCTCTGTTAAGCCCCAGATGTGACAATACTCCTCCATGGCAGGAGTTTCCCAACCTGTCACCACTGCTCTGACCTCTTTCCACTGGACTTCCAGAGACTGTGCTATGGAAATCCTGTCCTGATGCTGGACTATGCTGATTGGTAACTCCTTACTATTTTACTAGGCAAAGACCCAGATAAGACCTTCTAATCATTTTCCAACTCAGCTACAAGATCTGGGAACTGTAATCTAACCAACCCTACCATGATTTCTGAAAAGAAAAGGCAACCTAACTGCCCAGTTATTCTACTCACTTCATCCCTGTGTTTTCCCAGACCAAAATGCCCTTTCCTTGCTATCATTCACCTGTAGTGGTCTCTATTAGAATGCAAGCTTCTTGATAATAGTGACTGTTTCTCTTCTGTATTCCTTCATTCACAGCACTCTTAATCATTGGGCCATCCTACTGCCTGTTAGCCACCGAGAAGTTTCCCTCATCACTGCTGTGGTAGCCAATATTATCCCCAGCCCCCACCTGTCCATGTCCCTGTCTGGCCCTCTGATGTCTTCCCTCCTCCCCCTTCTTCCTCTGAGGTCAGGCCCCCCATGTAGCTGGCCGACAGCCAATGTTGTCCCTTCTCAGTCCCTGGCCCCCACATGTCCTTGAATGGTGTGCCGGCCTCCCTTCCTGCCTTTCTCCCTCCCTTTCCCACATCCAGGGCAAATTCGAATTACATAAGGAATCCATTTACATAGAAGTCCAGTCCACTTCTGGGCTTGGTGTCTTGAATTCATAAAACGCAGCTAGGGGCTATCTTATGATGTCCTTACTTATATAATGGAATAGATTTGAAGGTTATTGTTTTTCTCTTTAACATATTTACCTTTCTTACATATGTTCTGATTAGATTACCATTAACAGGTGTTCAAATTAATAAGAGGAGGAGGCTGTCCAGAAGCATGCTTGGTGCAAAGAAAGTAACATGAGATTGAGAGTATGTCATACATAATCAAATAAGTAGAAAATAAGAACTGACTATAATCTTTACATTATGATGAGTCTTTTTGCCCAGTTCCTTCCAACTGTCTAATATAATCATAGCCAGTCAGAGCAGAAGGGAAATGGAAGACAACCTTGTCATTAAATAGATCTTTCTTAAAATGTCATTTTTTTCTTGTGTCCGACTTTTTTTTTCTGGGTGTTTTTAATCTCAATCATTTTGTTATATTGGTTTGTAGTTTTATTGTCAAAAATTTTTCTTCCAAGCCCAAGCATGTAAACACTAAAACTTATACTTCTGTATGCCATATGGTCTCCAGGGCTGTAATTTAGGGAACTTAAGTTAGGAAAACAACAATAATTTTACCTGATAATCCAGGAAAACACAGTTTTTTTCCAACAGAAATTACACTATCAAGGATCAATTATATAACTCTGAATTGAAATTAATATTGGCTGAATAAGTTGAATGCTAGACATCTCCTTAAGCTTATTTGATCAAGACCATCCCATATTACACACCTGCTCAGCTCCATTAAATTCTCAGCATAAGCAATTTAAAAAAATTGGAGGAAATGAGAAGAGGAAGATATCACAACAGCAAAACAAATCCAAAACACCAATGCTGGCTCTGCTCCCAGTCACTGACCAAGGCCAGCAGCCACTCTGGGTCCTTTTCTTAAATCTGACCTTGGCATCAACTCAAACCCAAAACTATAGTCAGACACAGTTTTAGAATTTAAAAGAGAAAAAAACTGAGGGTCAAAAGTAAGTAAAGAGATAAAGGAAAAAGGTAAAGAAGGTAAAGAAATGGTAAAGGAGGCTCCAGAGACTTTTCCCAGATGGTTCCAGGAAGGCTTTGAAAAGACAAAGTCCAAAATGACTAGTTTTACATAAAATAAATTCAGTAGGCATTACTCCATCCTTTTTACCAGTTATCCTCCCTAGCTAGACCCCCACATCTAAAATGCATTCACTCCTGACTTCAGCTCCCAGAATTCCTAGAATTCCTTCAAGCCTCAGGACAGGTAACATCTGAAATTATCTTCTATTTATTTATCAGAACATGTTCAATCCCCCAATCAGAATTCAAACTCCCTGAGGCCAGATTCTGTTTAGGTTATGTCCTTGTATCCCTAGTATCTAGCACAATGATTTAATAGATGCCTAATAAATGATTATTAAATTAAATTGAATCTTTACACCAAAGAACAAGAATCTGCCATCATTCAGTCCAGAGGATGGTGGAATTGTGAAACTTTACCATTTTGTTTTCCTTCCCCTCTCCCAACACAATAATATTTTATTGAAACAGCAATATTCCAAGAGTTGGCATAGAAACACTCAAATAAAATATATGTATTTCAAGACCAAAGACCATAGAGTCAACTTTTAATTACTGTTCCATTACTCACAGTTTGAAAAATTTTCTATATCATATTAGTAAAATAAGTTAAGCTCCAAATTTACATTGCCAGTATTTGGACTGACTTTGTCAATATAAAGTCATCACTTTTTGTTTTTATTTATTTTATTAGCAGAAACTAGAACCCCAGTTTCAAATTATTATTATTTGCCTTATGAACTTTTGGTCTATTCAGTTAGAACTGAATCTGCTAATCCCCAGTTAGGGATCATATTTTAAGCCTGCTGCAACTCAAAATAAATGTAATAAAAAAATTTAAAATACTAACATTCCATATAAACTACTTGATAAATGTTATAAGTTTGAAGAAAAATGCTTTTGACAAACATAAAAGTGTGTGGTCAATGTTCTGCCAACAGTCTCTTTACAAAGAAATTTAATTGATTTCTCACTGCCACTTTTGCCAATTACCAAGTCAGCAAGTTTTTTTTAATTCTGACTACCTAAATTTTGCATTTGCAGATTCTTTTTTTTTGGGGGGGGGGATTAAGAAAAAACACACTGATCAACTGACATGTAAATCTGGGTTTGAGAACTTGAAATAGGAAAAATTATTGTTTCTTGACCAAATGAAGCAGTTTCATACTTTTAAGAATTATATTTCCACAATACACACAATCAACCCTATAAATTCCCAACATACAAATAGGCATTCTTTTCCCAGCATGTCCTCCTCTAGAAAATGAAGTTCTACTTAAAAAAAAAAAATCAGCAAGACAAAATGTCTGACCATTTTCTGAATGAGTTTTCTTCATTTTTATGGACTAAGTGAGAAATCACCACAAAGTGGCAGTGGGGATGAATCTTGGAGAAGCAAATGGTTTCAAAGGTTATGTCCGGCATTTTCTTATAGGCTCAAGAGAGTACAATTTAACTGGTGACCCAGAACACTCTCCAAATCAAGTTATACAACAGACTGTCCCCATCTTTCCTCCATTGAAATTTCTTTAAAAAAGAAAGAAAGAAAGAAAGAAATTTCTTTAAATTTTTTTTTTTTTTTTGGAAAGTCACATCTGCTGAGTTCAAAACACAAGGATGTTAGCCTCTGGCAATTAAAATAATTTTAATGAAATAATACACTACCCAACTCACAAATTGCTGCGAGGACCAGGTTATCACAGACTTTTTGAAAAGCTCTAGTTACAGCAAAATGTTTATTCTTTTAAAAAATACTTTCCCCCCCCTCCCCAAAGTTAACAGTGTCCATCAAGAATAAATCAAACTCCTTTTCTTTTTCATGAGTTCCAAATACAAATATCTCTATCTCTAGGACACAAACTTTCTGCTTAGCTCTTGAAGATACCTGGTTCCAAGTTACTTTTCATGAATTATTATGTTATTCCCTTTCAGGCAGTCTTTGCTCCACGAATTACCCATCTCCCACCTCCGTGCCATTGCACATGAGGTCTATCCCCTATGGCTGAAATGCACTATCTCCGACTCAGAATTCCTCCCTACCTTCAAAGTTTAACTTTAAATGCCACCTCCTACAGTTCGCCTAATATGATGCCCATAGCTGCTACCGTGGCGCCCCCCGCCCCCCCATTACAGGCAGCTCACCTATATCCCAGCAGACTATACAGGCTCCCCTCCCATTACTTTGTGTTTACATTGTAAATATTTTGTATTTTTTTCCCAGCCTCCAAGGTCCCCCACGGAACGGGAATAGCAAGAGGGTGCTCGGCTTGTTTTCAGTCCTGGCGCCCCCAGAGCCTAGCCGGGTGCCGGCACATAGTAGACCCTCAATTTAAGCTTGAGGAAGGACTAACTAAAGCCTAGATTAGTGTTCCGCGGAGGGCGGGGGGAAGGTGAAGAAGGAGCTCGGCCGATCTCAAAGGGTTATAAAAAAGTGAGTCATTGTTATTGTTACATAAACTACAGCCGGATCCCCAGAAGCTGGCCACCTGAGGCTCCCGTCCCTCCAAAGAGCGACCCCAAGCCAGAGAGGGAAATGTCACTGCCCTCTTCCTATACTCACTCGCCAAACCCACGCACGACTCGCCCGCGGAACAGAGACACATTTGCTAGAACCCCGATTTCCCCCAACCCCGGCAGCCAAAGCACGTTCTCCAGGCAGGAGCGCGGAGCGCGGGGCAAAGTGGCGTGCCTGGAAATGAGCAGCGCCGCCCGGGCCGTCCCCCCCCCCCCCCCCAGGCAGCGGCGCCTCCCGGCTGGGGGCGAGCAGCAGGCTCCGAAGGGATCGCGGGCGAGGGGCTCCTCCTCGCCCGGCGCGCAGACCCCTGCCCCAACTCCGGGAGCCGCTGCTCCCCTCCACCGGAGTACCCCTCGGACCCCCCATAGAGGCCTACGGATTCCTCCCGGTCCCGAGACCACCCCTCCCCTCTAAAAGCGGTGGCGAGGGGTAGAGAAAAAGTGAATGAAAGCCCCAAGAGAGTAGCAGCCGAGCCGGCCGCCAGTCCCGAGGTGTCCACGCTGCGCTGCGTTGCGCAGGCTGGGCCCGCGCGGTGAGCCGGGGCGCACGGCTGCTCCCCGGGTCTCCCGCCCGGGGGGGGGCAGTCCCTGGGCTGGGGCCCCCTGCGACGCCTCCGCTCACTCCTTGGCCGCCTGACTTAAGAAAAAACCGACCCAACTCAGCACCCCACTTACTTTTCCCCTACCTCTCTTTTGCGCTCCCCTTGCTCGCCGGGAAGAAACGAAAGTTGTCACTCGCGTCCGTCTCCCGGGGGCTCTTCCCCTTCCGAGGAGCCACCACCACCACCGCCGCCGCCGCCAACGCTGGCCCGGCTTCTCTCCTCCTCCTCCCCTCTTCCTCCTCCTCTTCTCTCTATTATCTTCTTCTCCGAAGCTTAGAGATGGGAGGGTTAGGAGGAAAGGAAATTTGCAACTCTTCTTCTCCCACCCCCAACCTGCCTTGAGTTTAAAAAAAAAAAAAAAGTCTAAAGGATGAAAAACTTTGGGAAGAAAAGAGACTTGAGGAGAAAGTGAAAGAGGGGGAAGATGAATAATAATAGTTTTTTCCCTAAAATAATTAAATCTCCCTCCCCCCAAAAAACAGTGATACACAGAAGTGGGGGGAAAGGCAGGGGGGAGGGGGAGGGTTAGGGGGAAAAGAGAAAGAGTCGCTGGTCAGGAAACTTCAAGCTAGGATGAGGTCATTGGTTTAAAAATAAAGCGATGGCGTCATTTGAAACCAATCCCAGTGAATGAACTCAGCAGAGCCCCGGGGAAAGGAGGAGACAGGCGGAGGAAGAGACCGGAGTGGGAGAGTCGGGAGCCAGGCTAGGAGACAGCAGCTCCAGCTCCTCCATCCCAGTGACCCGAACCCGGCTTTTATTAGGTCTAATGTTCCATGCTTAATAGTAGAACAGTGTTTCTTCGCCTCTCTGTCATCTGTGCAAGGCATAGAATTACGTTCTCCCTCCTTGCATTCGGCTGATTCACAAGTAGGTTCCGAAGCGGCAGCTGGGAGGAGCCTGGCTGCACAATGAGGCGCTATTCAAATAAGTCGCTCTTCACTCCTTCCTTCTTTCTCCCTCTAGTTCCCGCCTCTTTCTTTTTTCCCCTCCTTCCCTCCTCCCTCTCTTCCTCTCTCCTTCATTCCCTTTCTCCTTTCCTTCTTTCCATCCCGGTGCTTTTCTTGCCCCCTATGCTTTCCTTTCCCTTCCTGCACTTTTCCCATAATAGACCTTTATAGGATGGCTGTTCAACAGATTTTTCCTTACCTTATACTCAAAACCATTCTCGTTTTCCTAGGATGTTTTCAGTTGATTCATTAACGAAAAGGAAGTTTCAGAAAACGTATTGTACATTTGGTAGCCAAATCTTATTTTTTAAAAAAAATCTGTAAATCCAAAATATAAGTTTCTTTTCCGCCCCCCCAAAAATACAAACAAAATCCTCATACCAACAACACACAAACATGTTACTGTTTCCTGTTCGAATTTTCTTACATGGGACAAACCTGGACAAACTTCTCAAACCACTACTATTTGTAATGTAAAAGCTCAAGCCAAGATTTCCCAAGTCACTGTGCTTTATGGAGGAAAGGTAAATAATATATTTTAAATTATTATAATTCAATAATTATACACCTGACAAGGTGGGTGCTTTTTAAATTTAACCAGTGATTTACAGTCTTTCTGGACCTACAACATTTGAGTACCCTGTATTCACAAACTCCTCCCCCCAAAAGTGTGATATAGCATACTTTAAAAAAAATAGAATAAATAAAAATGATTTTGTATTGACTTTTTATTGTTTTTACAATTGTATGACGATATTTGGGTAACTAGAGGCTCGCTGGAGTGGCACAGACCCAGGACTGAGAATCACTCAATCAGATAATCAGTGCTTTATTTCAATGTACTTTGACCAAGAACTGCTTTTACTTAGGAGTATTCACATGGATATCAAATAACAAAGATGTGATTAATGACTGAAAAGCACACTGCGAGTGGAAATGCTCTGTGAGCCAGATTCTCTCTGTGCATTTAAAGTAATCCCGAAGAGTAAATTAGGCACTTTCTGCAAGGTGCAGTAATACTTTCACTCCACTAGAGTATTATTTAGTGTTTTAAGTGGTGCCCTAGGACATAAGGTGGATTCCAATCAAGCCAAACTTATTCCCCAAGAATTTATACACTGGAAAAATCTGGCTCATATAACATTATATTGGCCTTTACAATGTGCCTTAATCACATCTTTGTTATATGATATTCATAGGCATACTCCCTGAAGGAATTTTTTTTTTATGGGAGAAAGGATTGAGAAGCTCAGTAGACTTAACAAGGCAATAAGGATAAAAAAAAAAAGAAAAAGTTTTATACTTTTAAACACACCATCTAAAATGGTTCTTATTAGTCCTGGGCCAGTTCCTTGGAGAACATCAAAGCTCTTTCCTAAGTGTTCTGACCTATGACATCAGGAAGGTGAGATATTGACTTGCAAGTGGCTTGGATTTAAGTGAGACAAGGCTGTGCAAAGTCATCAGTCTCACAACCCTCCTTCACAGCCTTTTAGTCCAGTGGCAAGATACGGATCAGGACAATGAAGGTAGCCCTGGATGCAATGGGAGACCTTTGAGTTTTTAAACTCTGTCTGAGGGCCCATTCAGTGGTTAAAGCAAGGTAAGAAATATGAACCTCCCCCAAAAAAAACAAACAAACATACAAACAAAAAAACCCACACCTTTTTTACCTAATTAAAAAAAATCAATCTGGAAGAGGAAGACCCTCTGGGGTTTTGGCCAAAATAGAAACAATAATTGCTATTTACTCTCATTCTGAGCTTTCAAAAAACAAAGACCAAGAGAGGCTTGGGCTGAGGCCTATAGCTGGCCAATCATTGAGATTCAGACTTATTGGGTTTAAGAATTGCTCCTTTTCTAGGGAGGAAGAAAAGAAAAACAAAAGGGGACAGGTCTGGGGGAAAAGGGAGGGAGATGATCAATCAGATCATCCGACATGTCCACGGCCCCGGTGGCCAGAAGATGTCACTGTAGCCTCTTTGACCTCACTTAAACCAATATAAGGATATATATACAAAGAGAGCCCTGTGGTGCTCTCAGATCTAAAGACTGGTTCAGAATTTCTTCAGCACTATTCATTTCTGAGCATCAGGACAAAGTAGTTGGAAAACAGATGTATTTCAAATCCATTAGATTAAGGAAGGGGGCAGTGGATCGGGCGTGGGACTGAAACAAGAAGACTCATCTTCCTGAATTCAAATTTGGCCTCAAGCATTTTTTTAGCTGTCACACTGGATAAATCACCTAATCCCATTTGCCTCAGTTTCCTCATCTGTCAAATGATCTAGAGAAAGAAATAGTAAACCACTCCAGTATTTTTGCCAAGAAAACCTCAAACCAAGTCACAAAGAGGACTGAATAGTCACAAAAAGAGGTTAAAAAAGGATCTATGGAAAATGGGGGATTTCAGGTATAGAGATGGGTATTAAGACCCTTTTCTAGTATATACTGGCTGTGGGAAACTAGACAAATCCCTGAAACTGTGCTTTCAGCCACTCTGAGGTTTTTTAGAAGTTGTTAAGCAGGTCCTGTTTGTAGCCAATATTTATGTAATACCTGCAAGATTTGCAAAGCATGATCTAAATTTGCAAAGCATATGTTTATATATGTGTGTATACATCTGTATATATACATGCATATAATATGCATACATATATTATATGTGTATATATTTGTGTAAATATATATATATATATACGTATATAGATAGGTAAATACAGATATAGATATCCAAGATTACTACTCTCACAGAAGGAAACTAAGGAGATAAATTAAGAAATGACTAAACAAATTATGGTATATAAATGTAATGGAATAATATTGAGCCATAAGACATGTATATATAAGCATATATACATATATGAATAAATTATACATGTGGATTATCTTTTGAATCTTATAACAATTCTATTAGGTAGGTGTTATTATCCCCACTTTACAGATAAGAAAAATGAGGCTGGGGGCAGCCTCAGTGGATTGAGCACCAGCCCTGAAGTCAGGAAGATCTGAGTTCAAATGTGACCTCAGACACTTAACACTTCCTAGCTGTGTGACTTTGGGCAAGTCACTTAACCCCAATTGCCTCAGAAAAAAAAAAAAAAAGAAAGAAAAGAAAAAGAAAAAAAGGAAAAAGAAAAGGAAAAAGAAAAAGAAAAATGAGGCTGAAAGAGATTAATTGACTTGTCATAATCTAACTCATCAATCAAAAAAATACACATTAAAATTGAATAACAGTACTAAGTAAGTGTTATAGAAAAAACAAGATCTCATAATATCTTGCCATAGAGGTTAGGCTAGTTTACAACACTGCAAGCCAGGCTATTTTTTCTTTAAAAGATATAGAACCTATTCTCCAAAATTAATTGGCACAAAGGAATAAAGGGCACTAAAGTGGCCCCAAGTATAGCTAGTTTAATGGAAAGTAGAAGGATGATCTGCATAGAGTGGAAAGTTTGTATTAGGCCACCACCATAGATAAGATTGTAAAGGAAGATTATGGAGGATTTAGAATATCAAACTAGGAAGTTTGTACTTTAACCTATAGTTAATGGAGAGCCATTGAATATTATTTACCTAATTAGCAAATACTACTTCATTCATCATTTATGGAGGGAATCCAAATCAACTATCTCTTCATTTCTCATTAGTCTGAACTCTGGACTTCTCCACTATACCCCAGAAACCTTTTCATCCTCAGAAAAACACTGCAAAGATGGAACTCACAACTCTGAAATAAATACTCTTTGCCACAAATACCATCAGTCACTCCCTCATTGAATGACTCTTCTCAGAGCTTTGGTTCTCAAGCAAAAGATCCCTTTATTTCTCACCAAGCTGCAATCAAGACTTCTCCAAGTGGTGGTGGTGGGGACAAAAAGAGGAGGGGAATTATAGCTACATCTCACAAGGAAGCAAAATAAGAGGAAGAAAAAGGAGGAGGAAGAGGAAGAGAAAGAGGAGGAGGAGAAGGAGAAAGAAAAAGAAGAAGAATGTAGGGAAGAACCAAAGCCAAAGATTCCTTCCCCCCCTACCTTTAAAAGAATCAAATCTCAAGTCTCAACATCCATGTGGTAGATGATGCCAAATCTTTGCGGTTCATGATGAATCTCCTAATATGAGGCAACATGTGGGCAAATATTAGATCTATCACAAGGATAAGAACTCTGATCAATAAAATTACTATGATTTCAGAGGCCTAATGATGATCTAAGCTTTCAACTTTCTGATTGAAAGATAATGGATTCAAGATGCAGAATAAGACATACATTTTTGGACATAGGTGGAAATTTGTTTTTCTTGTCTATGCATATTTGTTACATTTTTTTTTCCTTTGAAACTGAGAGTGGGTGGAGAGAGAAAGAAAATAAATGATTGAAAATTGTAAAGTAAAATAAATGAAAGAGGGAAAAAGCAACCATAATCACAAAGAAAAAAAAATAGATTACTGTTCTAGATAGGGCTCCAGTTGGGGTGGCAGAAGCTAACCATTGACAAATACCTAAGTCTATATTAATATAAGGTTGAAATAGATTTATACATAAAGGGTGATAGTAGCAAAGAACTAGAAATTGAATGGATGCCCATCAGCTGGAGAATGGCTGAAAAAGTTATGGTATATGAATGTAATAGAATACTATTGTTCTATAAGAAACAATCAGCAGGTTGACTTCAGAAAGGCCTGGAGAGACTCACATGAATTGATGCTAAGTGAAATGAGCAGAACCAGGAGATCTTTATACACAGCAACAAGATTATGATGATCAACTGTGATGGACTTGGATCTTTTCAACAATAAGGTGATTCAGGGCAACTCCAATAGACTACATCCAGGGAGAGAACTATGGAGACTAAATGTAGATCAAAGCATAGTGTTTTCACCATTTGTTGTTTATTTGCTTGTTTGTTTTTTCTCTCTCTTTCTCTCTCTCTCTCTCTCTCTCTCTCTCTTTTTTGATCTGAATTTTCTTGTACAGCATGGCAAATAATGGAAATATGTTTAGAAAAATTGAACATGTTTAACCTATATTGGATTGCTTGCTATCTTAGAGGAGGGGAGGAGAAGAGAGGAAGGAAGAAAAATTTGGAACCCAAGGTTTTACAAAGGTATAAACTATCTTTGCATATATTTGGAAAAATAAAAAGCTATTTAAAAAAAAAGATTTATTCTCCTGTATCAGTGCTCATCTTCTTTCCCCCTTTGTCTTCAAAGTGTTACTTGTTTCTAGCAGTTTTTGCTTACAATATTATTGTAATGTTACAATATTATCAGTAGGTAATATTGATAATACTATTTTTGATTGCTGTCTCTTCTCAAATCTTTAATGCAATTGTCCTCTCCTTCATCAGGTGCTAGTTGTCACATCACTGCTGGTGCTGTGGTCTGCTCTCCTTGCCACTCAGCTCGTTCTATCCACTGCCCTCTACAGGTCAGCATTTTTGATATCTGGTTTTTTGTTGTTGTTGTTTTTTCTCTTTTAAAATTTTTTTAAAACTTTTTTTGAGTAACAAGCATCTTTTGAAAAATTAAACTTTTCCCCCCAATTTCCCCTTTCCCCACTGAAGAAATTTTAAAACAAACAAGACGAAAAAAGGAATCTTTCAAGAAATATCTATGTAGTCTACAAAATAAATTCATATGTTAATCATGTCCAAAAATGATTATCTCTTCCTACATTTTAAGTTTACTACCTCTTTGTTATGAGGGGAGTGATATGTTTCATCTTTATGGTTTTGAACTTATAGTTTATTATTGCATTGATAAGAATCCTAAAATCTTTCATTTTTTCTCTGTGATATTGTTATTTTTATATAAATTATTGTCCTAGATCTTCTCACTTTCCTCAATATTAATTCATAAAGTTCTTCCCAATTTCCTCTAAAATTCTCCATTTTATAATTTCTTAAGGCAAAATTATATTCTATTACATTTATGTAGCACAATTAAGTTTGATTATTCCCCAATGACAGTGTTAGTTTCCAATTTGGGGGCCATTAGTTCCATTTTTTGGCAACTACAGATTGCTATACATATTTTTGCATATATAGATCCAATTTCTCTTTTTTGGTTACAGTTTGGTAACCTGGGCATAGTTCCAAATTGCTTTAAGTGATTACTGGGCAAATTCAAAGCTCCACTAACAATATAACAGTGTACTTATTTTCCTATAGTCCTTCCACTATTTGTTCTTGTCCTCTTTTGTCAGTTTGCCAGTTTATTAGATATGAGATAGAATTGCAAAGTTGTTTGAATTTGCAGTTCTCTAATAATTAATGATTTAGAACATTTTTTCCATATGATTGTTGATATCTTGAAATACTTCCTTCAAAAACTGCCTGTTCATGTCTTCTGACCATTTATCTATCGGGGATTGACTTTTATTCTTTACAAATTTGAATCAGTTCTTTATAGATCTTTCAAATGAGACTGCTATGCAAAAATACTTGTTGCAAAGATTTTTTTCTCCAAGTTTTATTCATATAAAACCTTTTTAATTTTATATAATCAAAATTGTTCATTTCATCTTATATCCTCTTTATCACACATCAACATTTCTAGGGAACCAACTCTCTCTAATGTTGGCCTAGATGGGGACAAGTCACTGAATCTGTTTTTATAGTTAAAAACAAAGCAAAACAAAACAAAAATGATAAACCAAAACCCTAAAAGAAATTGATTCCAACTTAACTTTAAAATACACATTCCCTTTCCAATCCTAGTTTTAAAGTATCCCAGAGTGTTTCCAGTGATCTCAAGAACTATTATGAAATTCTCAAAAAAGTCACAATGCAAAATTTAATTTAATTCTGTTCAAAAAGTAAATATGCCTTAGCAGTAGAAAAGAAGCAAAAGAGAAACTAACTGACAGTTTGGTAATATTACAGCTACCAAAAAAAGTTGTAAATCACTAAGAGGAAAGGAATCCGGCTTTTTGTAAAACCCCAAAGTTGGAATGAACACAGTGATGTTCTACTTCTGATTGAAGGGGTATTTATAAATAATTAATGTTTGTCTTTAGAGGGCAATGGTTTCAAAAGAACTAGTTCTTCCATTTTTTTTTAAGTAAACATAGGTTTCAACTATGCCCCAGTTTAAAATTGCAGTAACTTTCAGTATGAACAATGGTAACATTCAATAACAACATTCATGTTTATAAATGTAAACATTTCCTCTAGTGACAGTTCTATACCTATAATTGAGCCTATTGTAAAATTCTGTTAAAACTGGTAGATGGAACATTCCAAATGAACCTTTAAATATGTTTGATTTTTTAAAAAATATTTGTAAAATTGATTTTAAAAGGAATGACAAAGATAAAAAACTGTTTCCCATTTTATCCCTAAATTTCACAAATATCTCAATCCATTTTGAAGTAAAATTTTAAATCCATTACTAACAACCTCAATAAGGAATCTGGATTAAATATCACCTGGATATTGAACAAATATTATCCACTTAAATCAAATTAATTATGTTGGATACTTACTATAAACTAAGTATAGTACTAGTCACCAAGGAATACATAGAAAGAAGTACAAGGCCACCATAAAGGATATAATCTATTTAGGGAAGCAAAACATGATAGAATTTACCAAAGAAGACAACTTGATATCCTATTAGATCAAACTTGGTAATTTTTTTTCATTTAAAAATCATGAAATTTTTTTGTTTTTACATCACTTTTATTTTCAATATATTTGTGAGAATGGGGGATTGAATCATACCGAGACCTTTATCTGATGATGATATATCTCAGTTGAATCAATGACTATTTGAAATATGAACTAGTTATGAACAAGGCCTGGATATATCCATGAATAAATCAGTTATTCTCTTTAAACCAAGTACAGAAAATTCCAGATCAATTTGAAAAACTATTGGATAAACTGGAGTAAAAATGCACAGAAAGTATGATCAGAATGATTGAGACAATTTGGTAACACCTTATGAGTTATAGATAAAATATTGATCTAGTTTTAGAACCAAGGACTTGGAGCATATAGTAGCTTGGGGTGAAAGTCTTCCAGCCAAGTCACTGAGACTTGTCATTTCCCCCTTTGGGAGAAGTAAAATCCTAGACCTGGACTCCCCCTTGATCTTAATCTGTTTCCTTCCCAGTTCTCCCCCTTTGGCTTGAGGATCACTTTATGAATTCTTAAGACTAGAGAATTTGGACTTTTTCAACAGCATCCTACCAATGGCTAGGTAGAACAGAAGCAGGTGACAATGGTATCTCGATCAGGAACCAAAGACAAACTGAATGAAATGAGAAGAGACAAATTCAGGATTCTACAAGGGGACCATCAGAAGAACTACAACAGACCTTAGGAGAACATTTTGAAGATTCCTTCATAAGGACTTCTGGGAGCGATGAGTTATACCTTTTTGTCACATGCGCTCCAAGTTTGAGCCTACTTTCTTCTGAACTCTGAATTTGTGGGAGCATTTTGGTGGCAGAATGTGTCACAGACTTTGGGAAATTGTTTTCTACCAAATATACCATCAAAGTAAAATGTTATTCAGTCATTCAGTTATGTCCAACTTTTCATGACCTTGTGTTGTGTACCATAGTAGACCGACACTATCCACGAGGTTTTCTTGGCAAAGAGTCTGGAGTGGCTTGCCATTTCCTTCCCCAGAAGATTAAGGCAAACAGGGTTAACTGACTTGCTCAGGATCAAATAGCTAGTAAGTGTCTAAAGCTACCTTTGAACAGAGGTCCTCCTGACTCCAAGGTCAACTCTCTGCATTGAACCACCTAGCTGCCTCTATCATAGAACCTGATTCTAAAAGTTTAAAAATGCAATTATTTTATATTAATTGATAATTTTGGGGGAAAACACACTGATGGGGACTTTAGAAACATACTTCCTAACCCTTCAGGCCTATCACCTGAGCTTTGTAGAGGCTAGAATTTAATAAAGGTAGACTGAGGCAATACTCCCTTTGAGATATCTTTTATTGGCAGCTGCATGAAGCAGTCTTGTAACAAAGGACTCTCACTGGCTAGATTCCATTTGAGCCAAAAGACTTTGTGCAAGGGCCAACATGTTTTATACCTAGGTGCATCTTCCTTCTGATTGGCCTGACAGTACATAATCTGGACCTCCTCTGGCAAACTTGATTGGTGGACATTTTAATAAAGAGGTAGGCTAAATTCTCAGTTCTTCCCTAATACTTCCTTGTTGGGGTGTGGAGTGCAGGGGGACATCCCCTGGAGAGGGCCTTAACTCAAACCAACTTCTGTTTACAGGGTAATCTGAGGCAAGGGACCCCACCCCAAATACTTAACACATGCCTTGGGGTTGGGAGTAATTCTCTTCTCCTATTATACCCTTCAGAAAAGCTACTTGATCTTCTAAGGTTGGGGTCTGCGGAAATGGATAGGTTCCCATAGAAATATTGGTAATAAGTATAACACAACATTAATTTTCCTCAGTTTTGAGAGGGAAGTAGCAGCTGGTCTATCTGCTAGTTTGAAGTGGGATTAGAAGAGTAAACCTGAACTAAATATTCCTCCTTACTCCTCAAGCCATTGAGTCATCTCTTATAACAATAAAGCAAATTTTACCAACATATTGACTACTTCTGGCAGTATTTGCAATATTCTATAGCCATGGTCCTCCTGCTCTGTTAAAGATGGAGGGTTGTACATCTGGGACAAATCTGGCTCATTTTCATTGTAAAGTGTTTTGGTTTTTTGCCACTGTTTAAACTATGTATATTATTATAGTAAGCGTGTATATATTTTTTTCTTATTTCTCATTACTTCTCTCTGCATTAGTTCATGTAAGTCTTCTCATACTTCTCTGAATTCTTTTTATTCATCTCTCCTCTTCTTCTGCTCCAAGTACTTACCTCCTTTTAACTCCCAGTTAAAATCTTACCTTCTCTAGGAAGTCTTCCTTAAATCCTCTCAATTCTAAGATCTCCCTCTGTTTATTATTTCCTATTTCTCCTGTATATTGCTTCCTTTGTTTATATTTGTTTCCACGTTGTCTCTCCCATTAAATTGTAAACTCTTTTAGGTTTGGGACTGCTTTTTGCCTCCTTTTATATGACTATTGCTCCTTGCAGTTCTGGTTTAATAACTTTGTTGATGGATTGATTCCCTAATTGCTCAACATCTACTTCACTTAATGCTATTATGAATATTTTGGGGTTTTTGGTACTTTTCCCTTCTATTTTCATGGTTAGTCCTATCATCATTTCCTATATGAAGAAACTAAAGCTTGGAGATGTCAAGTAACTTGAGACCATCTCACCTTTTTGGATCTCTTTTCTGCCAAAAATGAGGGCACTATATAAGATGATTGATGAAGTCCATTTAAATTCAAATCTATGTTTTAATAGCAGTGATGATATGGAGAAGTGTGAAAGCTTGTTCAAACATTGCTATTTGCTCCCTTCAACCTACTATTGACTTAACACCTAGATGGGTTTCTGAATATAAATTTCTCATTGTTGTATTAAAGACTGATATAATTCTTTTTTAGTCCCTATTCAGAGACAGTAACCCAGAAAAAATACATGGAGTGTTAGATCTAATCCTCCCTTCTCTTTGAGGAGGCTTCTTGCCTTCTTATTTCCAGTAAGTACACTCTGTCTGGCAAAGGCCTGTGATTAAGATTGCTTATAAAGACAAAGTAAACATTCAAAACAAAGAAAGGCAAATAGACTCTCCAGTGCCCAGAAGGAAAGATTCCAAGTTTCTATAAAGGAGCTCAAGGGGGGAAAGGCAATAAGGGATTGATTCCAAAGGAGATTTAAGCAACAAAGCATCTGTCCCAGCATCTTCTCTCTATACACTTCAGTCCTGGTTTGCTTTGTGATGGCCACTTCTGTCCATTCTTTTATTCTCTTAGGTCTGCATGACTTTTCCCTTGGATTCTCCTTCTCTAGTTCCATATATCTTCTGGGTGCCTTACTCAGTGCTTCAAGAATTAAGTTCTTCATGGAACTGGCCACAAACTAACTGGATTGTGTCATTTAGGAATCATTAGGGATGTGGTGCATCATTATTTGTGCTTTCTTCTGATTCACTCAGGGGACTTTATTTGCACCTCAAAAAAGGATCACTTATTGTGGCCACAATTTTACAGTTGTTTTAACATTTCATTATCAGCCTCTTTTCTATGATTAAGTCCTGAACTTTCTAGACAAATATACTTATAGTCTTTTTCTCCTTTAATTTTTAAAAATTTTGAGTTCCAAATTCTCTCTTCACCTCCACTCATCCATTGGGAAAGTAAAAGATGTGATCTCAATTATATATGTTAAATAATATGAAACATTTTTCCATATTAATAATTTTGCAAACAAAAAAAAGGTCAGAAAAATAAAGAAGCAGAAAAAAGCTTCAGTTTGCACTCAGACTGCATCAGTTCTCTCTCTCTGTAAATGGATAATACTTTTCATCATAAGTCCTTCAGATGTCTTACATCATACTGATCAGAAAAGCTAAGTCATTCATAGCTGATTCCTTTATGGCTGTTACTGTGTACAGTGTTCTCATGGTTCTGCTTATTTCACTTTGCTGGGATGAATCTATAAAAGTTGCTAGAAGGGAAGTGGAATGGGAGCTGAATCTTGAAGGAAAGGATAGAATTTTAGTAGGTAGAGAAAAAATAGAAGGCAATTCCAGCCTCAATTAACTTTTTAAAATTAAATTTTATTTATTTTAGGAGTACATTTTTAAGTTCTGAACTGTTTCTCCCTCACCCCCAACACTAGAGAAGGCCATCACTTTCCCATGTGTACATTTGCATGTGCATGCATACACAAAAAACTATACTATGCATATTTCTTTTTATTAGTTCTTTCTCTGAAGATGGAGAGCATCTTCCTTCATAGGTCCTTTATAGTTAACTTAAATATTTTTAGTATTCAGAATAGCTTAGTGGTTCACAGATATTCTTGAACAGATATTCTTGTTATTACTGTATACAACATTTTCTTGGTTTTGCTCATTTCCCTCATCATTAATTCATTCATAATTTTCCATATTTTTCTAAAATTGACCTGTTCATTATTTCTTATAGCACAACTAGTATTCATTCTTTTGTAATCATATATCACCACTTATTCAGCCATTTCCCAGCAGATGGGCATCTCCTCAATTTCCTATTCTTTGCCTGAGAAAAGAGCTGGTGCAACTATTTTTGTAGATATAGGTTCTTTTTTTTTTTAATCTTTTAGGATATATAACTAATAGAGGTATTGTTACGTCAAAGGGTAAGCATGTTTTTATAGCCCTTTGAGTATAGCTTCAAATTGTTCTACGGAATGACTGAATCAGTTCACAATTCTACTAACAATGCATTAATGTCTCATTTTTCCCCACATTCCTTCCAACATTTGCCATTTTCCTTTCCTGGCCCATTAGCCAATCTTATAGGTTTGAGGTAGTACTTCAGAGTTGTTTTAATTTACATTTCTCCACAATAGTCAGTTGGAGTAGTTTTTTCCCCATATGGCTGTAAATAGCTTGACTAGTTCTTCTGAAAACTATGTCTTTTGCTCATTTGGGAAGTAACTTATTTTTTATAAATTTGATTCTAAAATTTGTTTAGAGTCATTATTTAAAGATATTTGGGGGAGAACTGTGGATAGTCCCTGCCTTTACTCCACCATTTTGGCTCTGCCTGTCCAACAAACTTTGGATAGAAAATGTCGTCTGCATCCAGACAGGGAACTATAAAGACTGAATGTGGATTGAAGCATGCTGTTTTCACCTTTCCTTTCCTTTCCTTTTCTCTTCTTTTCTTTTGCTTTTTTTCTTTCTCATGGTTTTTCCCTTTTGTTCTGATTTTTCTTCCCCCAACATGACTCATATAGGAATATGTTTAAAATTAATGAACACATATAGCTTAAAAAATTAATAAGGTGCATTGCAATATATATGTTGTGCTATGCACTTTATTAATTTTAGGCTAAATAATATATATTGCTATGCACTTTATTAATTTTTAGGCTAAATAATATATATATTGCTATGCACTTTATTAATTTTTTAGGCTATATAACATATATATATATAAATCTTCCTTGAGTAGTGGATTCTCCCATTAAGACTACCTATATAGTAACCCCTAAATCTAGGAAGGTCCATTTTTCAGAATTGCTGCTGATCTATGCTTAGAAAAATAAACAGAAAGGAAAAGGTTAGCTAAGGAACTCTAAGGAGTCTGGTATCAAATTCACCTGGCAAGCTTGCCATGTCTTTCTGCTATATATCTCCATTGCAGCTGGTAGGGAAGAGAGAAATCTGTTCTAGAAAACTAAGGGAAAAATAATAGAAAAGGATGGAGTTATTATATAGTTCCCTCTTCTAGACCATGGAGTGAGGAACTAGTGTGGAGTTCCTTTGAAAGGAGTTCATCCCCCTTTCAGGTTCAATCATCTTCAAGTCCCTGGAGGCTATTCAAAGGATTTCATTGTATGCTCTGAGAAGGAGAAAGGGCTCATGTCTGGTTCCACAGAAGATACCCTTTTCTAACATAAATTCATCATGAAATGTATACACCTTCTTAACTGTAGCTTGCTTGGGGGTGGTGGAGGGATGAAAGGGAGATATGTGTATGTCTGTGTGTGTGTGTGTGTGTGTGTGTGTGTGTGTGTGTGTGAGTGTGAGTATGTATCTACGTATATATAGATAAATATATCCTTTCTTAACTATAGCCTGGTTGGGATAGTGGGTGGGGGATGAAAGGGGGAAAAAATAAAGTAAATAAGGTGCACAGCAGAGAACAAAAGAACAATTTACAAGGAAACATGAATATGATTTTTTCTACTAATATACACATATATATTTATATATATACTTTCTAAAATTGGTCTTTGTTATCATATATTTTGAATCCTCCCTGATATTCTGCTGGGCACATAATACTGTTCTCTTTTGTTTTGTTTCATTTTGTTTTGTATTGCTTTTCTGTTTTTCTTTTTGCTTATTCTGTTATAAAATAAAATAAAATTGAAAAAAAAGTGTACACCTTGAAATATCAACAAATTAATTGGGAGTGAAAGCAATTTATTTTATTGATCAAATTTTCCCTGATACTAATTGTTGGGGAGATCAGGAAATTATTTAGGATTTATCATCAACACAGCTTTGAAGGGAAATAGGGATTTTGAGAAATTATGGAAAGAGCATGAATCCCAGGCATAGGGGACAGACTACAAAAAGACAATGGGAGATGAAATGGCATGTGTGGAATGGAAAAAAAGGCTGAGTTGTTTAGATGATATGTTATAGTGTCTCAAGAGAAATGATGTATAAAATATATACGGAAAGTTTGACTAGGTCCAGTTTGTAAAAGGCTTTAAAATGACAAATAGAAGAGTTTTATTTGATTCTAGAGATAATGGATAACTACCAGAGATAATTGAGCAGGGGAGTTTCATTGTCAGATCTGTGCTTTAGAAATATCACTTAGATGGCTATGTGGAGACTGTATTGGAGAAGGGAAACACTTGAGAGAGGGAGATTCAGGAAGTTATTATAGAATAGGTGAATGCTAATGCAAGTTTCAACTAGAGTAGTGGGAAATGTTAGGAAGCTAGAATTGGCAAGACTTTATCAATATATGAAACTGTGAACAAATCTGAAGATATTAGATATATGAGGAAGAATAAAGATTCAAGATTGACTCCAAGGTTGTGAACCTATATGATTGGCAAGATAATAGTGCCCTTGACAGAAATGGAGAAGTTTAGAAGAGAGATAAAAGCTGAAGAATTCCATTTTGAACATGTTGAACATAAGATATCTTTTAGACATCTAGGTTGAAATGTCCAATAAACAGTTGATGATGTGGGAGAGATACTGTTGAATACATCAGTTTGCAAGTCATCTGAGTAGAGATACTGATTGAATCCATGGGAATTGATAAACTTATAACCAAAAAAATAAAGAAAAGAAGGTCCAAGACAGAGTACTAGGATATAACCACACTTATGGGATCAGATATGGGTGATGATTCAGCAAAAGAGACTGAGAAGGAACAGTCAGATAGATAGAAAATCAAGAAAATTGTATCATGAAAAGGGGAAGAGAAGGGAAGAAGCATTTATATAGTGCTATTCTTGCTATACAGGCAAATAAGAGATGTGCCAGATACTGTGCTAAGTACTTTTAATAAATAATATCTCATTTGAAAATCCAGAGAAGAGAGAACATACAGAAAGAGAGGATAGTCTGTAGTATCAGATATTTCAGTGAGGTCAAAAAAGGATAAGTTTTGAGTAAAGGACATTGGATTTGATAGTAAAGACATCATTAGTAATTTTTAAGACAGTGACTTCAGTTGAGGGATGCATTGCAAGGGGCTGAGAAATGAGTGAGAATGAAAGAAGGGATTACTGTAGACAAATTTTTCTAGGAGTTTCCCTATGAAAAGAATGAAGATTATTTGATGATAGCTTTAAGGGGTTATAGGATCAAAGGAGGACTTTTTTTTTAATATGGAGGAGATTGGGCACATTTATATGAAAGAGGAAAGAATCAGTATATAGAGACATATTGAAGCAGAGAAACAGAGACACACAGACAGACAGACAGAAATAGAATAATACAACACAGAAACAGAGACAGGGACAGACAGAAAGGGAGAAAGAAAAGGAGAGGAGAGGATATAAATAGAGGAGATGGAATCAAAATGAGTAAAAAATGAACATAGTACATTAAGATAGTGAGTAAACCAGTTTAACAAAAGCAGAGAGTTCTTATCTAAGAGTCCAGGGAGATAAGGCTACAAATGTTGTTTGATATCAGATTATAGGAGATTAAGACATTTGTATTTTATTCTATAAGCAGTTGAGCAAGGTGTTAATGTGTTAAAGAAAATCTCCATGTCCTATTATCCTTTTGTGAAGTACAGAGATGTAAAAAAAAAAAAAAATACTGAACAATTGAAAGGTCAGCTTGTTATAATGACTTGCTCAAAGTTTACTTTGTTCTGTAGTGGATATCCTGCCATCTAGGGGGAGGGGTGGGGAGTTGGGGGGAAAAATTTGTGGCGGAAAACTATGTAAGGGTTATTGTTGAGGAATTACCCACACATATGTTATTCAAATAAAATAAAAATTATAAAAAAAAAAGAAAAAAAAAAAAAAAAAGTTTACTTTGTTCTTTGTGGCCTTTAAAAAGATAAACTTGCTAGCCCCGAAGGCATTTGAAACAGAAAACAGCCTTCATTAGAGTATTTCTCTAATGGATAGTCAACAGACTATAGACAACAGACAATAGAAAGGATAGTCAACAAGTATTGTTAGGGAAAATGGGGGCATTAGAAGGGGAGTGGAGAGAGAGAGGAGGAGGAGAAGGGAAAAAAAAGAGAGAGACATAGACAGAGACAGAGAGACAAAGAGAGAAAGAGAGAGAAAGACACAGGAACAGAGAGAGACCAAGAAAGAGACAGAGGGAGAGAGGGACAGAGAGAGAAACACACACAGAGAATTTATTATGGTCTTACTATGTGACAAGGGCTAAGGTTACATATATAAATATACATTCCTGGCCTCAAGGAGCTTGCATTCATATGCAGAAAAGCAATAGATAAAAGTTTTCAACATTGACCCTTGTATAGCCTGGTGTTTCAGATTTTCCCTTCCTTCCCCCTACTTCCTCCTCTAAATGGCAAGCAATCCAATATATGTTATACATGTTAAATATATATGTTAAATCCAATATGTATAAACATATTTATACAATTTTCTTGTTGCAGAAGAAAAATCAGATCAAAAAGGAAAGAAAATGAGTAAGAAAACAAAACAAAAATAAATGATATGAAAGGATATACAGATATCTGGGAAATGAAGTGGAAGGTGGCATCCAGCTAAGGTTATATAAAAATTTGACAATTTAAGTTTCTACTGGGGATAAAATGGAGATGATATATAAAAACCTACTTGTGGGCCATCCCATGGCTGCTACATTCCTTTGGGTTAGCCCATCACAGCATTCTGCCTTTTGATTTTTTTTCCTTTCCCCCTGGCATGTGGTATATCCCCTAAATCCACTATAATTCCCAACCCCACTTCTCCTTACAGATAACTAACTCTTTTATGGAAATAGTCCCTTACAGGATTTAGCCTGCCAGCTAAGGGCATGCCCCAATCTCATGGGCTGCTCCCTTTCTAGTGGGAAATAACAGGTTCCACTGGGGAACTTGTCTTTCATATGCTCTCCCATCTCATTATTTCATATCTATCATTCCTTCATTTTGCCCATAATCTATTCCCCCAAATAAATCTACTTTTTGCTAAAAAGAATGGCCATTTGAATTCTTCACAAGACCAGACCTGGACTTTTGATGTCTGTCATCATTTAGGATAAACCCCACACCATAGATCACATCAATAAGGACCAGGTCTGGAATGGGACATGGGTCAATTTTCTGAGATCTTTGGCAATTTCCTTCATTATCTATTATCATTAATCTTCACATAGCAAAAATTTAATTTCCCATAAACTCTACTTTCTTCAGCTAACAAGTAGTCATACTAATCTATGCTAGAGTGCTTCTTCTCTAGTCTGAGTGGCCTGGTTTGCTAACAAATCCAGTGCCTTTGTTGTCTGGTTAATAATTATTTCAACCATGGCCTAGAATCCTATCAGTCTATTCAGCATGCAAATTGGGTTTCTGTACCCCCAACTCCTATCTGGGGCCATCACTCCAATTATTTGTGTCCCTAGTAATTGTAGCAGATTGGCATTTTTATTTCTGAAAGATTATCAGGAAAGTCAGCAACAACAAAAATGCTAAAACAGACAGATATATGCATCCAGCAACAGATAGATTACTAGGCCAAATATTCACTTATTTAGGATATAATGATCACATTTTTTAATGCTTTTTATTTTCAAAACATATACACAGATAATTTTTCAACACTGACCCTTGTATAGCCTTGTGTTTCAGATTTTCCCTTCCTTCCCCCTACTTCCTCCTCTAAATGGCAAGCAATCCAATATATGTTATACATGTTAAATATATATATGTTAAATCCAATATGTATAAACATATTTATACAATTTTCTTGTTGCACAAGAAAAATCAGATCAAAAAGGAAAGAAAATGAGTAAGAAAACAAAACACAAGTGAACAACATCAAAAAGAGTGAGAATGCTATGTTGTGATCCACATTCAGTTCCCACAGTCCTCTCTCTGGGTGTAGATGGTCTCTTCATCACAAGATCATTGGAACTGGCATCAATCATCTCATTGTTGGAAAGAGTCGTTCATCAGAACAATATTGATGTTGCCATGATCACATATTTTCAGATGAGAAACTGCAAGATCTTACCTACTTGAACTGTGCTTATAGCTTCTACTGAACATTTGCCCTGATTATAGTAATTTCCTATAAGAGGAAAAAGCAGGGACATGATTATAATCAAAAACTGGTCCTTCAGATCTCAGTCTGAGAGTATAACAAGATAACTGCATACAATAACAATTGCACCTTATAGGTGAACTCAAGAATAATCAAGTAGGTTCTTATTCAAAGGAACACTACTGGAAAACTGAATGAGAAGTATCCCACCTTAAGCAGAGGCCAAGGTTGTCCTCACAACTCTTGCCCATATACTAACCTCTACCTGTAACAATTTAGGATCACATTCCTCCGAGTAGCTTGGGGCATATTCGTTTCAGATTTGTTTCAGATGGTGACTTGATGATCCATCAGACAATCATACCTGAATTCAAAACTCCAAATAATATCAGCTATTGTCCCAAGAGATTTTGTTTCAAATAGCAATCTCATTAATTAAAGCTTCAGGTAAATTTAGCTTCCAAGAAAAACATATCCCAAATAAATATTACTATAATCTTACACTGATAATAGTAAGAGATTCATCTTATAAAGTTCGCAGCTATTTTTCATATCTAAGTAGATCGGTTTTAAATTCAACATTACACAAATCATTTTGCTTTAAGATGCTCAACAATCAATCTATATCAAACCATGTTCAAAGGTACAAAGACATAGATCTGTTCTCAAATTTTCCATAAACAATGGGAACAGCTTTAAAATGACTCAATACAACCACATAGAATATAGAATATCCTAATTTCATATTAAAGAATCCTATCACAATTAACATTAATAATTTCTTCATCCTAAAAAATGTTAATTCAACTTCCTCCAATCAAGGAGTCCCTATAAACTTTTCTAGAAATATAAATAATAGGTACAACACCAATATTAAAAATTCCTCTAAGCACAATTAATCTCTCCTCTCAACAAAACATTTCTAATTGCAAAGTCAATTTTAGACCTCCTCCATAGGTCCTTTAAGATTTGTATTCTCAGCCTCCAGATTACAGTCTCAGTCATCTGTTGTATCTGGTAAGGTCCTTCCCACTCTGCTTCTTTCAGGACTCAGTAAACATCCACTCACCTGGAATTGCAAACTCCAAAGGTGTTATCTGGGTCAGCAATCCTTGCTTCCTGAGGTTTAAAAGGGATGAAGACACTGTCAGTATATAATTCCTTAAAAACTTATCCTTTGTTTCAAAAGAGGGTCTTTCCCTTTTTCCTTCCGAATAAAAGTAAATCAAGTGGGGAAAGTCCCAGATCTCATCTGGAGAAAGTTCTAATTCTTTAACAAAGCAATAGGCAAACATTTGGTCCAAGGCAATTTAACTTCTAATATCAATTTAGTAATCCGTTTATTAAGAATCCGATTCATTCTTTCCACTTTTCCTGAAATGGCAGATGTCTAGGTGTATGAAGTTGCTATTCAATTTGCAATCCCTCCCCATTATTTCTTATAAAACTTTAGATGTAAAATATTCTCCTTTATCAGAATCAATAGTCTCTACCAATCCATACTTAGGTGCAATTTGTTCCAATATTATTCCATTAGCCCCTCTTAAAGCAGCAGAGCCCAGGGGAAAGCTTCTACCCATCCCCATTAGTGTCATTCATTAAAACCTAACTTGAATATTTTGGGGCCAGGCTCCTTCCTTCTAGAGGGACACCTCCTTAATACCTTCTTATTTATCTTTAGACATATTACACAATTTTCAGATACATTTTATTCTGCAATTACACATATCTCTATATGTCAAATTTTCTTGCTTTTACTTTTTTGTTAAAGGGAGAAAGCAAGACAAACTTTAAGATTCAGAATATAGGTAATATCTAAATAACTTTGGACCATATTTCACAAAATTGATACCATATATTTAACTAGGTTGACAAAATGTTAAAGCACAAATCATGCAATTTTTACAAATAACCTGATTTACAATTTAGAAAGCAACAGAGTAGCTTAAATATATTTCATCTAAATAGAAGATATAAACATGTTACCTCTTTAGATAAGTTACCAGAGAACCAAAATTTTTAACTTCAAATAAAATATAGATTTCAATTTCTAGTAGCCATACTTTAATATTAACACACATATTTCTGAAATCTTATACCAAAATAAACAAGTTCACAATTTTAGCACACACTAGTTAATAGTAATTATCTCACACAATTTCAGAATCAGAATTCCAATTTAAACACACAAACCCCCAAATTTAAGGTGGCAGAAAACTGCCCTTTCAAGTCCATCTACCAGGATTTAGGAAATTGGGGGAGAGGATAAGAGAAATTTGGATTCAGGTGTGCAACTGCAGGTCTTCTATGCCAAAAATGGAAGGGGGAGCATGTCGAAGATGTTGGTGCACCAGCAGAAAAATCCCTAAGAATCTAGGCCAGCCACGGATACCAGCCTACCCAGAACAGATCCCCAAGCCTTTCTAGTGGAGAAAGGCTTGGAAAATCCCAGAGAGGGTGATTTTTGCCCATTTGCAGTTTTTCCTATAAGCTTCAAGTGTAGGCCCTCAGAATGCTTTTAAATTAGGTTTATTTAAAAATACAATAGACTAACTCAACTTAGTTGACTGAGAAATATTGTAAAACTTAGTCTCAAAACCCCCAGAATTTGTCAAAATATTATAGCAGTTCTGCAACTTTAACTGTTTCTGCAGACCCAGATTGGCCAGTTCTAAATCCACAGAATTAGCAGGTTTTTTTTTTTCCTTTTTGGTGTGATAGTTAAAAACTTTCCTCATCTCAGAACTAGTCCTTCCTCTCTCTAGATAAAAGTGATTTGATTATGTCCAATTATGTACAAAACAAGCATTTTAAAATCCCAAAGAGCCAGATCTTTTCCTTTGTAATTCCACTGACAGAGAAACACAAAAGGGTAAACACAGGCTCACACACACACAAACACAAACTGCTTTTCTAAATTAATCAAGCTCCTGTTCTCTACCCACCTTAGGGTGGAAGCAAGGAGGGGAATTCTGGAGCCAAAACCTTTGGAGCTGGCTGGCCAGATATAGAAGGCTCCTTTGAATTGGGATGGACAGTTTCTCCCATTGAGCTGGATACCTGCTCAGACAAAACAAGAGTATTTAATCCCTATTCATTTTGGTACTTCTTTCCAATTCCTTCTAAAGGGCTCTCTTCCTGGGATACTAGATAGGCTTTTCTTCCAGGAATACCAGATAAGTTTTTAAAGCCAGCTACCTTAGATTCTTTCCCAAGGTTCACATTATCTTATCTTCTTTATGATAACTCACCCAATCTTATCAAAGGAAAATGGGAGAATCCTTAGGAAGGACTCAAACCATTTAGAATTTTCCCAGTATCAAAGGGAAATGGGAACCTGAAATTCTCCCAATCCTAATACCAGTCATCAGTGGCTCACCAGTTCTTAGCAGAGGAAATGTGTGTCGGACTCACCCAATCTTACCAAGGAAAACAGACCTTTCCCAAAGCTTACAGTATCTTATCCTCTTTTTTTGGTCTCTCCTCCTTCTCACCCGTTATTTGCCCTACCTGGGTTGTTCCTTACCTGACTGAATTCAAACTTTTCTCAGCTGGTTTATCTCTTGGGCCAAATTAATCCTCTATCTGCTAACTTACATATGTTTTTGCTTTCTCTGAGTGTCTCTCTTCCAGAACTTACCTGATCAGAGCAGGAGTTCCTGATCCCAGTTCAGTCCAAGAACCACCACAAAGAATTCTCCGGAGGGTGCCTGCCCAAGAATTCTGTACAGGAGAGACCCCTCACAAACAGGAAATATTCCATAATAAGCCCCCAAACTGTGTGGGACAGTAGTGACCACAAAAACAATCAGAGACTCTCAGAGTAAGAAAAGCAAAAAGGGATTTATTAGGATCTTTAGAGGAAGGGCAATTTCTAACAGACAAAGCGTCAGTAGATGAGTGCAAAGCACAAACTGCAAAACACAAGATTAAATAGACCAGAAGCCCTCAACCACCCTCTCCCCACCTTTTCTGTCATTGTCTGGGGGAGTCCAGGCCTACTCTCTAAACACAAAAGTCTACCCCAGAAACAAAAGAATACTAGTAAATAACAAACTCTTAATTGAAATTTCCCTAGAGAACTGCTATACTAGCAGATATTCTTGGATGAAAGAATTCTATTACCTGAATTTCCAAAGCCATTATTGTCTTGTTTTTTTTTTTTCCTGGCTGAGGCAATTGGGGCTAAGTGACTTGCCCAGGGTCACACAGCTAGGAAGTTTCTGAGACCAGATTTGAACTCAGGTCCTCCTGACTTCAGGGCTGGCACTAAAAATTCTTAAGGGCTAATTAAGAGGTGTGTGTGGGGGAAACGGGAAGGAAATGTTTATCCAAGAAAATTGAACACCTGCAGCTTTTTAGCTATAGCTCAATTTGTTATTGTAAAGTCCCAAGGCCACATTCTGAGAGGTCTTTACTCAGTTTATCCCATACAGTTAACTTCCTAGGACACTGGCACAAACATTGCCAAAAGGGATCTGGAAAAGCATTCTCTCTCTCTGCCTCTCTCTGTCTCACTATCTCTGTCTCACTGTTTCTCTCTGTCTCTTTCCATCTTTGTCTTTGTCTCTGTTTCTCTATTTCTCCTCCTTTTCCTCTCTCTCCCTCTCTCTTCTTTTTCTCTATTTGCAGACTTTAAAATTTTATTTTTATTCTGAATTTAGCAAATATTAGATAAAACATGCATCTCCATAAACACAACAAAACATAAAAATAGTCAATAAGAGTTAATAAGTATTTATTAGGTACTTAAATTTGTGCCAGTTATTGGGATACTAAGCACTGGGAATACTAAAGAAAGCAAAAATCAATCCCTGCTCCTATGGAACTAACAATTGAGTGAAAGAGACAAGTAGATAAATATGCAGGTAAATAGGAAATAAATAAGAAAAGAAAAATACTAGAATTAAGGGTATCAAGAAATACTTCTTATAGAAGATAAGATTTTTAGTTGGGATTTGAAGGAAACCAGAGAAGCTGGTAGATGGAGTTGAGAAGGGAGAGTATTCTGGGTAAAAAGGGACAGTCAGAGGAAATGCCTGGAGTCAGGAGATAGAATGTTTTGTTCATGGAACAGTCACAAAGTCAGTGTCACTGGCCAGGAATAAAGTATAAGTATGAAAATGTAAGAGGAGATTAGGTTACAAAGGACTTTGAATACCAGACAGAAGATTTTATATTTGATCCAGAACCAAGAGGAAGACATTGGAGTTTATCAAATGGGTGTGTGTGTGTGTGTGTGTGTGTGTGTGTGTATGGATATGGGGTGGGGTGCCAGGATCAGACCTGTGCTTTAGGAAAATCACTTAGTGGATGAACAGAGAATGGATTAGAATGAGGAAAGACTTGAGGTTATTGAGATAGCCCAGGTTTGAGGTGAAGAGGATCTGCACTAGAGTGGTGTTAGTGTCAGAGGAGACAAGGGGATATTTTCCAGAGATGTTGCAAAGGCAAAATCGACTAGCTTTGGCAACAGATTGGATGTGGAGCATTAGATAGGAGGAGTTGAGGAAGATAGTTAAGTTGTGAGTCTAAGGGATTGGGTGGATGGTGTTGCCCTCTACAATAATAGGGAAGGTTGGGGTGGGGATGGGAATCAATATTTTACTGAAAAGAAAATGAATTTTGATTTGGACATATTGAGTTTAAAATGTTTACTGGACATCTAGTTCAACATGTCTGAAAGGCAGTTGGTGATCAGCAGAGAGGTTGGAGAAAGTATACATGAAATTGCAGATCTCCTTAAAGGAAGGAAAGGGCCCCACATGTGCAAGAATGTTTGTGGCAGCCCTTTTTGTAGTGGCTAGAAACTGGAAACTGAAAGGATGCCCATCAATTGGAGAATAGCTGAATAAATTATGGTATATGAATGTCAGGGAATATTATTGTTCTGTAAAAAATGACCAGCAAGATGATTTCAGAGAGGCCTGGAGAGACTTACATGAACTGATGCTGAGTGAAACGAGCAGAACCAGGAGATCAATGTACACGGCAACAACAGTACTATATGAGGATCAATTCTGATGGACATGGCTCTCTTCAACAATGAAATGTTTCAAACCAGTTCCAATTGTTCAGTGAAGAAAGCCATATACACCCAGAGAGAGGGATGTGAAATGTGGACCACAACATAACATTTTCATGTTCTCTATTGATATTTGCTTGCATTGTGTTCCTTTCTCAGATTTTTTTTCTTATAGATACTATTTTTCTTGCACAAGATGTTGTGCAAGATGGAAATATGTATACATATATTCGAAACATATACATATATTCGATTTGTCAAGTGTTTTAACATAATTAACATGTAGTGGACTTCCTGCCATCCAGGGGAGGGGTGGAGACTAGGGGGAAAAATTTTGTAACAGAGAGCTTTGTAAGGGTCAATGTTGAAGAATTACCCATACATATGTTTTGCAAATAAAAAGTTTTAATAAAGAAAAAAAAAGAAATTGCAGATCTCTATTATCTACAACTTGCTTTTTATTTAAAAATACCATTAGAAATGATTTCTATCTAAATAGACTAGCTGGGAGATATATGTGTGACTTATCAGAGGGTGCTTTCCCAAGAACAGGTACTCAGAAAGAAATAAACCCATAGAGAGGAATTGGCAAGTTTTACCCTAGTTTTACTTCCTTCTGGATTATCTTAAATTTTTATGTCACAGAATACATTTGCTAGATTTAATTTTATTTGTCATGAACACTTGTGGTGATCCTATCCTTATATTACTGGGTGTCTCTTTGTTTCTGGTATGAGGGAGCAATAATAGTCATACAGGAGAAGAAAGATCTTTCTTTTTTCACTTAGTAATATTTTATTTTTTCTAATTACAGATAAAAAGTTTTCAACATTCATTTTTGTAAGATTTTGAGTTTCAGTTTCTCCCTTCCTTTCCTCTTCCCCTTCCCTGAGACAGCAAGCAATCTAATAGAGATTATACAATCATCTTAAACATATTTCCATATTAGTCATGTTGTGAAAGAAAAATCAAAACAAAAGGGAAAAACCATAAGAAAGAAAAAACAACAAAAAAGTGAATAGTATGCTTTGATGCACATTTAGTCTTCATAATTCTTTCTCTGAATGTAGATGGTATTTTCCATCCTAAGTCTATTAGAATTGTCTTGGATCACTGTATTGCTAAGAAGAGCTAAGTTTTGTCACTGATCATCTCACTATCTTGCTGTTACTGTGTATAGTGTTCTGGTTCTGCTCCCTGCACTCAGCATCAGTTCATGTAAGTCTTTCCAGGCTTTTCTAAAATGGTTCTGCTCATCATTTCTTTTCTTTTCTTTTTAGTGTAAAATATTTTATTTTTTTTTATTAAAACTTTTTATTTGCAAAACATATGTATGGGTAATTCTTCAACATTAACCCTTACAAAGCTTTCTGTTACAAATTTTTCCCCCCTACTCCCCACCCCTCCCCTAGATGGCAGGATATCCACTACATGTTAATTATGTTAAAATGCTTGACAAATCAAATATATGTATACATATTTCCACACTTATCATTTTTGTGCAAGAAAAATCATATCCACTACTATATGAGGATCAGTTCTAATGGACATGGCTCTCTTCAACAATGAAATGCTTCAAACCAGCTCTAATTGTTCGATGAAAAGAGCCATATACACCCAGAGAGAGGGATGTGAAATGTGGACCACAACATAACATTTTCATGTTCTCTATTGAGGTTTGCTTGCATTGTATTTCCTTTATCGGATTATTCTTTCTTGTAGATATGATTTTTCTTGCAGAAAAATGATGTGGGGCAATAACTATACATATATTCAATTTCTTAAGTATTCTAACATAATTATCATGTAGTGGATATCCTGCCATCTAGGGGAGGGGTGGGGAGTAGGGGGGAAAATTTGTAACAGAAAGCTTTGTAAAGGTTAATGTTTAGGAATTACCCATACATATGTTTTGCAAATAAAAAGTATTAATAAAAAATTAAATTAAATTAAATTAAAATTAAAAAAAAGAAAAATCATATCTACAAGAAAGAAAAAAAATCAGAGAAAGGAAATACAATGCAAGCAAACATGGATAGAGAGCATGAAAATGATATGTTGTGGTCCACATTTCACATCCCTCTCTCTGGGTGTATATGGCTTTCTTCACTGAACAATTGGAACTGGTTTGAAGCATTTCATTGTTGAAGAGAGCCATGTCCATCAGAATTGATCATCATATAGTATTGTTGTTGCCGTGTACATTGATCTCCTGGTTCTGCTCGTTTCACTCAGCATCAGTTCATGCAAGTCTCTCCAGGCCTCTCTGAAATCATCCTGCTGGTCGTTTCTCACAGAATAATAATATTCCATAATATTCATATACCATAATTTGTTCAGCCATTCTCCAATTGAAGGGCATCCATTCAGTTTCCAGTTTCTAGCCACTACAAAAAGGGCTGCCACAAACATTCTTGCACATGTGGGGCCCTTTCCTTCCTTTATGATTTCTTTGGGATATAAGCCCAATTGCTCATCATTTATTATAGAACAATAATATTCCATTACTTTCATATACCATAACTTGTTCAGTCATTCCCCAATTGATGGACATCCACTCATATTCCAATCCTTTGCCACCACAAAAAGAGCTGCTGCAAAGATTTTTGTACATGTAGGTCCTTTTCTTTCTTTTATGCTCTTTTTGGGATACAAATTCAATAGTGATGTTGCTGGATCAAAGCCCTTTGGGCATAATTTCAAATTGCTCATCAGAATGATTGGATCAATTCACAATTCTACCAAAAATGCATTAGTATCTCAGTTTTCCCACATCTTTTCCAGCATTTATCATTATCTTTTCTTGTCATCTTAGCCTATCTGATAGGTGTGAGGGGGTACTTGAGAGTTGTTATAATTTGTATTTCTCTAATCAATAATGATTTAAAGCACTTTTTCACATGACTATAAATGGCTTTAATTTCTTTCTCTGAAAATTGCCTATTCATATCTTTTGACCATTTGTCAGTTGGTTCCTATAAATTTGACTCAGATCCCTATCTATTTTATAAATGAAGCCATTATCAGAAACACTGGTTATAAAAATTGTTTCCCAGCTTCCTACTTCCTTTCTAATCTTTGCTGCATTAATTTTGTTTGTGCAATTTTAAACAAAAAATCAATGTAATCAAAATTACTTATTTTTCATTTCATAATGTTCTCTAGTTCTTGTTTGATCATGAATTTTTTTAATGCAAGGGTTGGGAGCTCAACCCATAGCTCATTGTTAGGGAATTGTGCTTTCTAAGGACATAAGCTTTAGATATTTTATAATTACCTATCTAAGTGCAAAATGACTATGAAATCACATCATATTTTATAAATCTATCTCATAGACTCAAGACAAGATCATAGAAGAATCATTCAATTTCTATAAAACTCTGAACAAAATAAAACCCTGGAATAAATTTGCCCAGATCCATTATTACTAAGGAGCAACTTGTAGAAAGAATCTACCAATCACTACCTAAAGAGAACTCCAAAAGGGAAAGTCTCAGGAATTTTATAGCCAAAATTTAGAGCTCTCATGTCAGAAAAAAACCTACTGCCAGGATCCAAAAAGAACCAAGTCAAGAAATATTAGACAATTGGGGAATGAATTATTATTGCCCTATAAGAAATGACAAAATAAATAATTCCAGACCTGAATAATTTCAACCCTGAATAATTTCAACCCGGATAATATGAATTGATGCAGAGTGAAGTGAGCAAAACCAGGAAACCTAATTGGCAAGGATAGCAATACTGTTAAAAAAACAAACTGAAAGACTTAAGAACTCTGATCAAAGCAGTGACTAATCATATGTTTCCAGAAGACCTATGATGAAAAAATATCAGCACCTCTTTATTATTATTATTGTTAAAAGCTTTTTTTATTTACAAAACACGAGTGGTTTTTCTACATTGACCTTTGCAAAAGCTTTTCTTTTTCTTTTCTTTTCTTTTTTTTTTGTTCCAAGCTTTTTCCCTCCTTCCCCCCACTCCCCATCCCTAGATGACAGGTAATCTAATATATGCTAAATATGATAAATTATATGACAAATCCAATATATGTATACATATCTATACAGTTATCTTACTGCACAGGAAACATCAGATCTAGAAAGAGAAGAAGAAAAAAAAAACAACCTAAGAAGGAAAACAGAATGCATGGAAATATTCACAGAAAGCGTTAAAATGCTGTGTTGTGGTTCACACTCAGTTCCCTCAGGCCTCTCTCTGGATGTATATGACTATCTTCATCGCTGAACAATAGGAACTGGTTTGAATCACATCATTGTTGAAGAGAACCATGTCCATCAGAATTGATCATCGTATTGTCTTGTTGCCGTATATAATGTGCTCCTGGTTCTGCTGATTTCACTCAGCATCAGTTCATGCAAGTCTCTCCAGGCCTCTCTGAAATCAAAAAATATCAGCACCTCTTGACAGAGAAGTAATACACACACAATCTAGAAAGAGATATACATTTCTGGGCATGACTATTATGTGGGTTCATTTTTTTGATTGTGTTTATGTGTTAAAAGAGGTTTTTTTCCTCTCAACTTTTTAATTGGGGGAAGAGGAGTAGAGTTTAATGATAGTGATGCCAAAACAAAAAGAGCCATCAAAACATTTTAAAACAGAGAGATGAAAACAGAAAAATTCGGAAGGAAGCAAAGATATGCAGTATAATTTTGAAAATGACACATAGCATTTATTATATACATTTTAGTTTCTTTTTTAAAATTTATTTATTTTTTTCTGGTTATATATATGTACATTCGTTTTTTAAAAACACATTTCTTTATGAATCATGTTGAGAGGAAAATCAGAATAAAAGGGAAAAACCACAAGAGAAAAAGAAAACAAGAAAAAGAAAAAAAGTAAACATAGCATTTGTTGATTTATATTCAGTGTCCATAGTTTTCTCTGTAAATGGCATTTTCTATTCAAAGTTTATTAGGACTGCTTTAGATTACTGAGTTGTTGAGAAAAGCCAAGTCTTTTATAGATGATCACTGCACAAGTTTACTGCTAGTGTGTACAATGCATCAGTTGTAGCATCAATTTTTTTTTATTTGCAAAACATATGTATGGGTAATTCTTCAACATTAACCCTTACAAAGCTTTCTGTTACAAATTTTTCCTCCCTAGTCCCCATCCCTCCCCTAGATGGCAGGAAGTCCACTACATGATAATTATGTTAAAATACTTGACAAATTGAATATATGTATACATATTTCCACACTTATCATTGTTGTGCAAGAAAAATCGTATCTACAAGAAAGAAAAATCAGAGAAAGGAAACACAATGCAAGCAAACATCAATTGAGAGCATGAAAATGTTATGTTGTGGTCACATCCCTCTCTCTGGGTGTATATGGCTTCCTTCAGTGAACAATTGGAAGTGGTTTGAAACATGTCATTGTTGAAGAGAGCCACGTCCATCAGAATTGATCATCATAGTATCGTTGTTTCCGTGTATAGTGATCTCCTGGTTCTGTGTAGCATCAATTTGTGCAAATCTTTCCAGGCCTTTCTAAAATCAGCTTGTTCATCACTTCTTATAGAACATGCCATCACTTTCACATGCTATAACTTATTTAGCCACTTCCCAATTGATGGCCATTCACTCATTTTCCAATTCCTTGTTACCACAAAAAGAGCTATTACAAACATTTTTGCATATATGGGTCCTCTTTTATGATTTCCTTGGGATACAAACCCAGTAGTGACGCTACTGGATCAAAGGATATGAATAGTTTGATAACCCTTTGGGCATTATATACTTTTTTTTTTAAAGCAAGAAGTATGAAATGAAATTTTACCACCTCATAGATAAATATTTTCTTGCATGTGTTCTCTTGTGTTTGTGGAAATATTATTTTTTTACATTTAAGTTCAAAATGAAATGAAAAAAATTTTATCATAAGTTAAGGCAGAAAGAAGAAAGAAATATTGTCAGCAATGTATGCTACAGTCCACCTGGGCAGAAAGAAAAATTAGATGAGTTGTGAAAATAGATCAAAGAAAAGATGACTCCTGCTCAGATCAGATGATGATAATGAAACTGAAAGAAGACTTGGATTGAATTAAGGATAATTTCATTCTTCAAATGCTAGAGGGAACAATGAGGTGAGCTGCTATTCTGTTTCTAATTTTTGTCAAAAAGGACTTGTTTCTGAAGTGGAAATAATGGGAAATTTTAAGGGAAGTGGACATTCTATCTTAGAATTAATGACAAAGGATTGTGAAGAGGATTCTATATGTATCCATAAAATAAAAAAAAATTCATAAATTTTTTTTTTTGCTGAGGCAATTGGGGTTAAGTGACTTGTCAAGGATCACACAGCTAAAAAGTGTGTCTGAGAGCAGATTTGAACTCAGATCCTCCTGATTTCAGGGCTGATGATCTATCCATTGCTCCACCTAGCTTCCCCCATAACCCTTTTTCTAAAAAAGTATGTGATAAATTCTTTATGTGACTTTCAAAACTATATTTATAATGTATCTATTTGTGCTTCACTCTAAATTTTCTTTTGTTCTATTTTAATAATTCAAAAATGTTTTAATAATAATTTTTATTTTCAAAATAAATGCAAAGATAATTCTAAATATTCACCCTTGCAAAACCTTATGTTCCAAATTCTTCACTTTCCCTTCCCCTATCCTCCTCCTTTAGATAGCAATCAATCCTATATAGATTAAATATGTCCAATTCTTATAAATATTTCTACATTTAACATGCTGCAGACAAGAAATCAGATCAAAAGTGAAAAGAAAAACGGGAAAGAAAACAAAAAGCAAGCAAATAACAACAAAAAGTGAAAATACTATGTTGTGATCCACACTCAGTTGCCACAGTCTTCTCTCTATATGCAGATGGCTCTCTCCATTACAAGACATTGGAACTGGCCTGAATCACCTTGCTGTTGAAAAGAGCTACATTCATGAGACTTGATCATTGTTTAATTTTGCTGTTGCTGTGTATAATGTTTTCCTGGTTCTACTCACTTCACTTAGCATTAGTACATGTAAGTCTCTTCAATCCTTTCTGAAATCATCCTGCTGATCATTTCTTATAGAACAATTATATTCTATAACATTCATATACCATAACTTATTCAACCATTTTCCAACTGATGGGCATCCATCCACTCAGTTTCCAGTTCCTTGCCATTACAAAAAGGGCTGCCACAAACATTTTTGCATATGTGGGTTCTTTCCCCTTTTTTATGATTTCGTTTGGATACAGACCCAGTAGAAGTTTCCATCTTTTAGATAAGGGAGGTTGCAAACTGTAAACCAATGACTACAACTGACTTTAATTTCTGACATCATTACAGTTAGAATTATTAAAGGGATGATTTGTAAGCACCTAGAAAAGGAAACTGAGATCAAGAGTCAATATGGCTTCACCCGGAACTAGTCAGACCAGAACAATCTCACTGTCTTTTTTGGCAAGGCTATCCACCAGTAGGTGGATGAGGGGAATGTGTCTGGTAAATCTTACCTAGAGATTAACAGAGTTTTTGACAGTCTTTTGTTCAGTTCTTGTGGAAAAGATGAAGAGAAATGGAGTAAATAATAGAAAAGTTAAGTGAATTTAGAATTTGTTCATTTACCACATCCAATAAGTGAGTATTGATGGTGCCATGTTGACTTAAAAGGTGACCTACAACAGAGTGACCCAAGTTGCTGTAGTAGGCTTTAGATTATTTAACAGTTTTATCAGTGACTTGGATAAAGGCATGGGTAGCATGGTTATCAAATTTGCAGATCACATAAAACTGATAGGAAGAGCTAAGGCTCTAGATGATAGAATCCATAAAAATTCTGACAATGTAGTGCATTAGACCAAATCTAATAACTTAAAAAATAAGTTAATATTTAAGTTAAATAGTACTTCAAAGTGTGTAAAGGAATTACCAAATACTATATCACTGCATCCTCACAATAACACAGGGAGTTGGGGTTCTATTATTGCCTCCATTTTATTGATGAGGAAATTGAAGCAGAATTTAAGGGACTTGCTTAGTATCACACAGCTTGTAAATGTCTGAGGCAGAATTTGAATGCAAGTCTTTCTAACTGCAAATTCAGCACACTATCTACTGAGTCACCTATCTGGCTCAGAATATAATTAAATTGAATGTAGAGCAGGGATATTAAACTGAGTATATTCATGACTTAAAAAAGTAATTTGATAATTATATTTCAATATAATTGGTTTCCTTTGTAATTGTATTAATTCTAAAATGTTATTCTAAGATTCATTAGATTACCCAAAACAATTTTTAACTCCTGGTACAAAGTCTTATTAAAACTTGGATTTAAAAAAATCAACTTCAAAAGTAGATGATAGAAGAGGTATGTGCTGACAGTAATCCATTTGAAGAAAAAAAGGGGAGGGAATAAATTTTAGTGAACTCTAAGCCCAATAAAAATAAACAGTATGCTATTGGGCTACAGTAAAAAAGACAGTGTCTAGGAAGAAGAAAATCTTAGGTCCCATCCTTTTGTCTTCATCAGACCATATTTGGAGTACTGTGTTCAATATACTGTGTTCAATATTGGGAAACACTTTGGAGAGGACACTGGGGAAGCTATATAATTCATAAAGAAAACCCAAATGGTGGAAAGGTTTAAAAGCATTCCATATAATGGAAAAGCATTTCTAATGTACTGAACATTGGGGATACATATATAAAAGTGAGAAGTTCCTGCCCCCACTTAAAAAAGAGGAAACAATGTATAATGGGGACTAGTGGCCAGAGAGAAATTTGCAGTCACAGGGATGATAAGTAGAGTCAAAAGGAAGTTGCCATGCCCTTTCCAATAATAAAGACATTGAACTGATTATTTTTCTGGAAAATGGGACTGGTGAAGGTAAGTGAAGGAGAGAAGAAGATATATATATATAATGGCAGAGCAGATGACAAGAAAATGACTGGATGAAGTATGAAGGATGACTGGGGCTGCCAAAAATGCAGGGATGAAGTCACCCGTGAGGACACGCACATGCCCTAGGACAGATTTGCAAAACCGAGAGGATTAATTGCTCCAAGGCAGTCTTTGGAGGTCTAGTGATATGGAAAGTTCAGTAGCAGAGAGAATCTTATAACAACATGCATGTGCAGCAGAGGGCCAGAGGGTGATCAAAATGGAAGGAGAATGAGTTGATGCAACTTGGACAGATTAATGAAGAAATAATTTAGGTGGTGGGGGGAGGAAAGGAGAAAGAAGGATTTATAACTGCAAGGAATCAGGAAAGGCCTCTTGCAGGAGCTGAGTTTTGAGAGAAACTGGTGATTCCAGACATGGGAGAGAACCTGAACAAAGGGAACATCAAATATGCTAATTTGACCAGGATTCTCAGTGACCCCATTTTGAGGTATTCTTGGCAAAGATATTAGAGTAGTTTGCCATTTCCTTTTCCAGCTCATTTTACAGGTGAGGAAACTGAGGCAAACAGCTAAGTGACTTGTTGAGGGTCACACAGCTACTAACTGTATGAGGCTAAATCTGAACTTAAGTGTGCTATATACAGAATGAAAATGAAATAATGAACAGAGGAAAAGAAGGGTTGGGAAAAGCTAGGGAGAAAAATAAGGAATTCTGTTTTGAAAATGTTGGATTAGTGATGCTTTGGGGATATCAAAGTGAAAATATAGAAGGCAATTGGACATAAAGGGCTTGAGGGTCAGAACCACTCAACCTCCCCACCCCAAATATATCCAATCACTATCCAGACACAAGTAAGTTGGTTTGATTCTACCTCTACAACATTTCTCATACTCTTCTCTATCGCTCTACTCACCTGGCCAATAGCACTTAATTCAGGTCCTCATCACTTCTTATCTGGATTACTGTAAGAGTATCACAATTGGTCTTCCTGCCTCAAGTTTCTCCCTACTCCAGTTCATCCTTCTCACAGCTACCAAAGTGATTTTCCTCAAACACAAATTGGAAAAATTTGAAAAGCCTCCCTTTGGCTTCTAGTAATTTTGTTGTCATTCAAAGTTTACAATCTGTCTCCAGTCTTAACTTTCCAGACTTTTACACATCATCTTCTTTAATATATTCCATGTTTAGCTACATTGACCTATTTGCTATTCTTCATATATAACAGTCCACCTTCTATCTCCATACCTTTGTATAGGTGTCTCCCACACCTGTGTAGCAATGGGTAAATTACTTTATAGGAGCTATTCTATCTAATATGTGCCTTGAGTTTCCCCTTGGAAATTTCTGTGGACTCTAGGGATGTGGTGATTCAGCAGTTGGACACATTGAAGATGATGAACTCCCTAATTGCTTCCAGCCATATGATGACTCAGCACTGAAGCATGTATGCATATCGGATTGCATGATAAAGCAACACATATTTCAGACTCTGGTATCTTTTTAATTTTGTAAAAGAGTGCAAGACAATGGAGGGTACTACTTCTGGGGTCTAGAATTCCAGTATCCAAGTTAGAGATAGGCAAAACAATTCTTGTCCTTGAATTTCACTACAAGATATAAGATTCATATTTTTTAATGTTTTTCTGTCTTGGAGGAAGATACAATGTCCCAGTAATTTTGCCTAAAACTTATCTGTCATAAATGTGAGAATTTCTACAGTTTTCTTCTTTAGAAATGAATAATCTAAATGCTCTAAATCATCAGTGCATTCATTAGAGACTGGTCTCATTATTTAGCTCAAAGAGCACTGATCAGAGGCCCTTGATTCTTATTTCAGCTCTAGTATCAACTAGCTTTGCATCTACAGGCAAAATATTTTACACATGTGAGCCTTAGTTTCTTTATTTGTAAAACATGGGAATTGAACTCTATAGTCTAATTGATCTTTAGGGTCCCTTTTACCCCTAAAATTCTTTGATTCTGTTCCAGCCTCTCTGAAACAGGTTGGGAATGACAAAACAGAAAGTGGGTTAGGGATTGCAATAGAAAAATAACTTTTTTTCCCCCTGGGTCATTGCTGTGTACCAGTGCTCCACCCAAAGGATACTGATATTATCAATTCAATTCAATTTAACATAACATTTATTAAATGTAGGCAGCTAAATGACATAGTTGCCAGAATACAAGACTCAGGAAAATCTGAATTTGAATCTTGCCATAGACACTTACTAGCTTTGTGACAATAGGCCAGCCATTTAACTTCTTTGTACCCGTTTCCCCATGAGTAAAATGAGAGGACTCAATGACCTCTGCAATCTCTTCTGACTAAATCAATGGTCCTATGAACCTATTATGGAACAGCAAAGAACTATGTTAGGAGCTAGGTATACAAAGAAAATAATGGAAGAGCCCCTGCCTTTGAGGAGCTTATCTTCTACATAGGAGATGAAATAGACAAAAATAAGTTTAAATGCAAGGTAAGGTATGAGAGAGCAAAGACAAGAATCAGACAAAATGCTCTAAGAAAATTGAGAAAGAGAAGATTTATTGGTGGTAATAGGACAGCCATAATTTCTCTCTAGACTTATGCTTGTGCTTTCTTGTGCTGTCTTTCTTGAATTTTACTTTTCAACATCAGTTTAACCAACAAACATTCATTGAGAGCTCACTTGTACCTACCATTTTGTCACGCTTGTTGGGGTTATAGAAGTATAAGAAAACATCTCTAACTTTAAAGAGTTTGAAATGTAGTTGGGAAGAAAAAACTAATAGACATAAAATATTTTACCATGAATAAGATATATATGTTGAAATGCCACATTGGGTGGTCTGTACTATAAGTGTTATAAGATTTCAAAGAAGAAAGATATTAATATGAACTAGATCCAGGGAAGACTTCATAAAGAAGACACTATTCTTCATTGATCATACTGGCCTGTCTTTTAAAGGGACTTACTGATTATTGTGAAATCCTGGAACTTTCACATAGTTCAAATACTCTCTCAACTTTGAACAGTGATGTGATGTCATTATCATCCACAGAATGCTACTTCATCTTCATTGACACACATGGGAGGGGTGAGGTACCAGTGGCATGCAAATATATTCACATAAACCTGTTTCAAGTCATGGGAGGTTTCATGCAAAACCAGTTTCTTTGATAGGGACAAACCTAAGGTAAAATTGCAACAAGCTTGAGAAACTGGTTTTAGGCAAAGCTTGTCATGGCAAGAACCATATTTGAATGGGCGGCTTTGAACATTGTGGTCACTTTCTTATTTATGTAAGTGGTGATATCAGAAACTATCTGCTTACTATCCCTTGAATTTGAGTCCTTTGAATTAATGAACTGATTTCCACCAGCTTTCCCAACACTTTTTAACTTTTCTCAAAAAGCTCACCTTCTACTCTCCCAGCTATAGTCACTGTGCCCCTTATGGTTTATCTGCCTTAGCCTGCCATAGTCAAGATTCTGGGACACTAAGAGAAATAGAAGAGATAGAAAAACTCAAAGATTCTAGGCATAAAGGATCATTTAACTGTGTAGCCTCTCACAATCATAGCCACATTTATTCTCTACTAGTGGAATAAAAAAAAGAGAAAAAGGGTAGTGAAGAAACTTCTTAGCTAATCTGAAGGATCAAAATATAGAGACATGAGAATTCATGCTCTCTAGTAAAAATGTAAAAGAAGGAACCAGTGCTTTGAAATTCTCCCCCACCCTCCTTTCTCTCCCTCTCTCTGTCTTCTTCCCCCTTTCCTGTTTCTCTGTCTTTACCTCTCCCCAGACTCCAACTTTGGGGATGCTCACCTCCTTCCTCAGTTATAGAACTCTACCTTTTGATCTGAGCATGCTTTCAGAGACATTTACATCAGTGGTCTGATGGTAATCCAGAAAGAAGTTGAAGTTTTAAATGAATATATACATTAAATAAAAAAGAAGTTGACTGAAGAATAAAGGCATTAATGTAGAAGATGTTCTTCCTTGAGAACTCAGTGAAGTTAACTGTGACATATGAAAAGATTCAGAGAAAGACCTTGACAACATCCCCTGGTTGAGGTATCTAATGGAAGACTTGCTTGGAAAATGACTAGGAGTTTGAATGATGGCTTTTTATTACATGAAGAACCAGATGGTAGGAGAGCTGAGAATGTTTGTTCTATGCCTTTTTCTCTTTAAAACCAAAGTTCTTGGGGAAGGCATGTCACCCCACTCACTATCAATATGGTTTTTGGATAAGCCTGTGAAAAATTGATTCCATAGATTGAGTATGGGGAATTAGAAAGTTCAGACCCCTAATTATGTTGGCTGTGTTTCATTCAACCCTAATTGGTTCTAACTCTAGACTGTTTATATTTCAATTTCTCTTAGTAAAAGTATTTTGGCCTATATGTGAAAAATTAAGTAAGATCCTATGGAAATGAGGATGAGCCAAAATTTTGTGAATTTTAAGGAGATTAAAATCTTTAGACAATGTGGGTCTCTCTACACTTGTACTGAGGAGTTTAAAAGGGCCTGGGGAACTCAGAGCAACATACTGATATATGTTCACATACAACACAGGTATTGTTCACACCTGCATACTTATTCGAGATGATAATTTTGGGCTTGTTTTGCCATCTGGTGGCTTATCTAAGCATGGCATCCAGAATAGCTATTAAGCCTCCTCACCCCACCCTAGTTCCTTTACTGCCCACCTAAAGCAAATTGTTTCTGTGAGGAGAACACAGCATATGCTTTACAATTTTAATGACAGAGAAAATACCATGGGTGCCTTTGGCTCCACAATTAGATGAAAGAATATGTTCCTTTCTTCCAGACAATGTTTTAGGATTGAGATCCAAAAACATAACAAATTCTGAAGCATATTGATAATCAGTCAATGAGTATTTACTGAATTATAGAATACCAGAGCTGGATGAAAACTTAGAGATCATCTAGTCTAATTTCCTCGTTTTAAATAGAAGTCAAGGGTCTCATCCAAAATATGCACCCTGTAAAGGATGAAGTGAGGACTTGAAGCCAAATTTTCCATGAGTCAAGTGTCAGACACTATTAGATTCTAGAGATACAAAGACAAAAGTGAAAGTATCTGCCCTCATGGAACTTACATTCTAATGGGGGAGAACATATTTTCATATAAGTATAAGATTACATATGCAATACAAATATAAGATATTCCAAAAGAATTAGCAAGTGTGAGCTTTAATAACTTCAGAAGTGTAAATACTGTTGTTTGTTGTTTGTTCTTTTCTTTAAAAAATTTTTTTCTTTGTATTTTATTTTTTCCAAATACATATAAAGATAGTTTTCAACATTCATATTTGTAAGATTTTTTGTTCTAAATTTTTCTTCCTCCTTTCTTTACCTCTCCTCTCTCCAAGATAGCAAGTAATCTGATATAGATTACATATGTGCAATTCTTTTAAACATATTGCCATATTTGTCATGTTGTGCAACAAAAATCAGACCAAAAGGGAAAAAAATAAAAAACATGAGAAAGAAAAACAAACAAAAGATGGAACTACTATGCTTGGATCTATACTCATTCTCCATAGTTCTCTCTTTGGATGTGGTGACATTTTCCATCCCACATCTAATTGTCCTTTGTTCTTGAAGAGCACCTTTTCAAGTTGGTGACGCCATGAATTGAATTTAAGTGAGGGAGGGCTGTACAAAATTGCCAGCCTTACTTTTTCCTCTGGAGCCCTCTGGGGGCAATGGCAAGAATATAGATCAGGATGACTAGAGTTGGTGTGGAGGTAGTGGGAGTGAGACAATGTCCAATTGGTGATTAAGGCTAAGTAAGAAATGAGGTAAAATGGCCTCTTTCACTTAATGGCAAAAAAAAAAAAAAAAAAATCTTTCTGGGAGCAGAAGACCCTTAGGATTTTTATCCAAAACAGAAACAATTGCTATTTACATTCACTCATAATTTATAGCCACACATAAATGCTACAGATATGCAAAACCCATAATTTGAAAAGTTAATTATTTAAATTTCTCTTGCATTTATTCAGTTTTATGCATCTTGACTGACAAATTTAAAGCTTAATTTTAACAGGACAGTATAATATCATCATATATTGCATGCAACAGTTCTGGATTATTTTTCTCAGACTAGTCAACTGGTAAAAGTGTTCCTTTTGCCTCCCCATCTACCTAATCTTGGCCTCTCCAGCTATCTAATCTATCTCCATTAGGCTTTTTTTTTTTTGTGGGTTCATGTCACAACTGTCATGTCTGCAGCAAAAATTTGCTCTTTGAATCCTCTTAAAACTTAGATCACAAATGCAATCCTTTTTGTCACTAAGTAGCAGTTTGGAAATCAACTGGAGTAATATATATATATGTATATGTATGCATACATATACATATATGTTACAAAACAGTAGTTATATTGAATTTTAATAAGAAATATCAATAACTAAAAATTTAAAATAATTTATCTTTCAGATATTGCTTTTTATGTTTCTAGTATTTATACTTCTTAAGTATAAGATATATACATTTATATTTATTATATTTATTTTTATATTTAAATTTTATATTTTATTTATAAATATTTTATTTATTTATATTTAAAAATTGTGTTGACTTTTGAGACAGAATATATAAGGTAGTTTTGAGAGGTGATATATTAGAAGTTAGGGAGATTAGGACTTTTTATGTGTAAGGAGTTGTGAAGGAAACCAGGAGATTCTAATAGCTAGCTGTTGGTGAGGAAGCAGTATATTTCAGATATTCAGAACAAAAAGTAGGCCAACATAGCCATACAGTAGGCCAATATGGTCATTTGTTATTTTTTTTATTATTATTACAGCTGTTTATTTTCAAAACATATGCACAGATAATTTTTCAACATTGATCCTTGCATAACCTTGTGTTCCAAATTTTCCCCTCCTTTCCCCCACCCCCTCCTGTAGATGGCAAGCAATCCAACATATATTATATATGTTAAACTATGTGTTAAATCCAATATATGTAAATATATTTATCTAATTATCTTGTTGCAATGAAAGATCAGATCAAAAAAGGAAAGAAAATGAATAAGAAAACAAAATGCAAATGAACAACAAAAAGAATGAGAATGGTGCGTTATAATCCACACCCAGTTCCCTCAGTCTTCTCTGTGGATGTGGATGGCTTTCTTCATATCGAGATCATTGAAACTGGCCTCTGTCATCTTATTGATGGAAAGAGTCACTTCCATCAGAACCGATCATCGTATAATATTGTTGGTGCAATAATATTGGTGGCTGCAAAGTGGGACTGTCCTCTCTGCCCCAGAACTGGAACCAGAAGCTCTGCTCTCCAGTAAGTTCCCTCAGCCTGAGACCAGGCTGCTCAGCCCATCTGTGCCTGACATTTCTCAACAGTGGACAGCCCTTCAGTCTTCTCCTACTTAGCCCTCAGACTCCCCAAATAGTCTTGGAGATGAAAGGCTGCCTTGCCACCCATGTGCTCCCAGGGCTTGCTGTCTGTGTGGATTCTGCAGCATCCACCTGAAGGTATTTGCACTTCATTCAGGTCGAAGCTCCACCCCTGGAGGTCCAGTCTTTTCTGGGATCTTAGGAGGATCACTGCTTTACTCTGTATTTATTTCTGCTGCTCTGAGGTGATGACCTGTCTTTTTTTATTGTGTAGGAATTTTGTAGAGCCAAAAGTTTTCTGACATCCTCTGCCATTTTCCCAGAATCTTCTGGGATTTTTTTTTAAATGCTACTTTCACTTCCTCATATGGCACACTGAAGGATTGTGTGAGTCCAAGTATGGTAGATTCATTGTCATTGATGGAAGAAAATAATTTATTATAGAGATTTGTCAGATGTTACCCCCTGCCAAACATACTATTTTTTCTTGTTTTATGAGGCAATATTACTTGCTTGTTGATAATCTAACTGTAAAAAGATAATTTAGAAATGACTACTATACAAGTAACCAGTCATTTCCTATCTTTTGGAATATAATCCATATATAACTTGAGACACACATGTCCCATCTCTCTTCTTAAAGAAGATATTCATCCTTTGTAGGCACAAGGTTTCTGTGTGGTCTACAAGCTTTTGGCCTATCTCATTTCCTACCCTTGAACTATGTTGTTTTCCAACATACTTTTCCACTTTCTTCCCCTATATCACCTTTGCATTTAGGTCACTAAGTATCTAAGCACATGTTTATTTTAATTTGGAAGCTTTTGTAAAAGCTTTCTTATACTCTTTCTATTTTTTATGTTGGTGCATTGGATACAATTACCTTCATCATAGTCTTTTTCTTTATGTATATATATACATATGGTATATGTATTTCCCTTTCTTAATAGCATTTTATTTTTCTAAATACATGCAAAGATAGTTTTCAACATTCATTTATGCAAAATCTTGGGTACCAATTTTTTCCCTTTTTTCTTCCCCTTATTTCCTTCCCATGACAGCAGCAATCCAATACAGGTGAATTATGCAATTCTTCTAAACCTATTTCCATATTTGTCATACTGTTAAAAAAAATTCAGATCAAAAGAGAAAAAAACACAAGAAAGAAAAAACAAGCAAGCAAACAACCAACAACAACAAGAAGTTGAAAATGCAGATCAAAAAGTTGATACATGTTCAACCTCCATAGTTCTCTTTCTGGATGCAATGGCACTTTCTATCACAAGTCTTTAGGAAGTGCATGATACTCTTTTCGCTAATGGTTATGTACCCTGTCCTTAAAACAGCTTGGACTTCCTCCTCTAAAATTTCCTGAACTTTTCATTTCTTTTTTTTTCTCCTGAGGCAACTGGAATTAAGTGACTTGCCCATGGTTACACAGCTAGGACATGTTAAGTGTCTGAGACCAGATTAGAACTCAAGTCCTCCTGACTTCAGGGCTGGTGCTCCATACACTTTGCTACCTAGCTGCCCCAATTTCCTGAACTTTTAACGGTATCAGACAAGGATGCAGGATTGACTTCTTCAGAACTGTTAATGTAAAAGTTGTTGCCAGAAAGTCATTAATTGCTAGTAGTATGGAATGCAACATTTAAAATGAAGATTGGAGACTGTTTAAGTGCAACGATAACAGGCATCCAGGTAGAGACCGCATGGGCAATGGATTTAGAGTATAGAGATTCTGGGTGAGGATCACTCTGTGACAACAAAGTAGAGAACCCCTACACTTTCTCTTTGGGGATGACAACGTCTCCATTTGTAAGGAGGGTATGGTTGCTTAGATGCTAGAAATCCCAAAGAAAATCTGATGTGAACCACTGAGAAGAAAGTAGTAACTGGCAAATACGTTGGCAGGAATAAAGTAGGTGAACAACTGACTGTAGGTTATGTACAAGATGGCACCAGACCATGGACCCTCTGGAACCAACTGACCAAGACAGGGAGCTGGAATAGATGTTAATGAGACAGTTCCTTCCCTTTCCCCCAACAACTCTGAAAACAGAATGTAGGGGTATGTACTTCTAAAAGGTAAAGTTCTAACAATACAAAAAACTGGGTAGAAGGTAGATACTAGAATAAAACTTCAAAGAAATTGGAGTTTTAACCCAGAATCTTTTAAATTCTGATTCTGTTTCTGAATCTATATAATGTGAATATCTGTTCCTTTGGTCATGCAATGTAGGGAAAGCAGGTAAGAATCTTATTGGAAAATGAGGTCATCTTGTCAAGTATTTCAACATTATTAACATGTAGTGGACTTCCTGCCATCTAGGGGAGGGGAGGAGACTGGGGGTAAAATTTGTAATGGAAATCTTTGTAAAGATCAATGTTGGGGAACTACCCATATATATGTTATACAAATAAAAAGCTTTAATAAAAAAAAAGAAAGAAAATGAGGTCATGAGACATCTTAATCACAAATACTGTATAAGGAGATCATAAAATTGATCAAGAATCTTCTCTGATCAATATTCCTTTAACTCCATACCTTTTCAATCACAGATCAAATCAAGAATAACTTGGGTCAACATTGGAAAGCTGGGAGTGTTATTCCAGTTTATTCTCAGAAATCCAGACAGGCAGCCTGTGTTTGCACTTATGCAAAAGAAGCCTATGTTCATTTACTGGTGGTTTATATAGATAATGTATTCTGAATAGCTAATCTAGAGAAACCCTTGGAAGGCAAACAAAAACTAATGTCTACCCACCTATGTAAGGCACAGGTGCTTCTGTATAAGAAAACAACTTCTTATACTTTTCATGAGTGCTGTAATATGAGATGACCAAGTGCCCTGTGAAATATTTGCTGTTGTACTTTTCCTCATTATAAAACCATTCCTGCCAATTTTTTTTTAAATTTGCTTTTCACAAGTAAATCTGTGAAACATCTTTTCATTTTACTGCAATTTTATTTTGTCTTTAGTTTTCATTTACAACAAGAAAGTCAAGATTAGTGTGTGATTTTATTCCTCCAATATTTTCTACTTTTTGGCCACAAGACAAGTGACTCACAATTAGGGTATTAATGTTTATAGACAACACTAAAGTCGTGATTTTGAGTAATGTCAGAAAAAAAAACCCTCTACTCTGCCTTTAGTCTGAAGAAGTAATTTAACTTAATTTTATTTAACATAAGTTAACCTAATTCCAAGTCATTTCTGACTTAGATGTTAGATATTAGATATTGCTGCTACAGTTCTGAAGTAGCATTTATAGGAATCTTAAAGAAGGAAGAAGATCACAATAGATTTAAAATATAGACTCAGGGTTAACATTACAGAACAATCACCCCTCAGTCTCTTCCTAGATTCCTGCCATTAAGGTTAGAAAGGAGGTCCTTCATGTGATCAGTATCTTAATTTTGAATTACTAAAAAGGATTCTATTCTCTAAGAATATTGGTGTTAATTATTCAAGTGAGTAGAAAAGCAATAATTTGGTCTACATATGATCATACTACCTCTTTTATTAAAAAGAAAAAGTTTTAGGCAGAAGAAATATTATTTTTAAATACAAACAGTAGGTTTTAAAATATGCTTCTACTGTACTATCTGATCTTCTTTCTGCTACTTTGCCACAGTTGTTAACAAAGCAAAAGGGGGTGTTGTAAAGGACTGAAGGTCATTTTGGATTTTCCTTTGTTTCATGGGTTGTCATAGTCAAGGCAACCATGAAGCAAAACACCACCATGTAATAATAAACCTCTCCATATGTAATTAGATTGATCCTTGGAATGTAGACAGTATATGAGGATAACTGTATTGGAAGTCATTCCAAGAACTAGAGTTTATGTTCCCACTGTTCTAGTCCTCAAAAATTATGGGTCAGTTTCATGCTTTGATGAGGTATCATGATGGGACTTTGTAGAGGAGCAATATCTTACCAGGAAATTAAAGATGAGCTTAATTAATGAAGCTACTTTAAAAAAAAATCTTTGCATGATGTGTGTGTGTGTGTGTGTGTGTGTGTGTGTGTGTGTGTGTGATGTCTATGGTCCCCCACACAGAAGATGATGATTTGAGAAACTTGAGGGAGGGAATTGACTTGTTAGTCGGGTAATTTACCCAGCATTCCCAGGTTCTGGGATTAGTCCCTGACCTTGAGCTGGAAAGGGGTTGTGGGAGGAGGAGAAGTAGGACCTTTACACCACCAGCAATAACTACTGACCAACTACCAACAGGAAGATAAGCATAAGAGCCCTGAGAGTGACAGCATAGTTTTTTTTCCCCTCAACTAACAACCAAGTCTGAAGGTCCTGCTTTCAGCTTTACCTTTATAGCTATCATCCTGAGAAGCAGCTCCTATGGAGAAGGGGCCATCCATCTCCACCAACTGTCAATCAACTTCCATTCACAGGGCAGGTAAGATAGCCTCGCTCAAGCACCAAGGCACCCTGAGAGAAAGCTAGGAGGCTATATGTGCCGAGAAAATCAGACTACCACCAGTACCACCTTGGCCACTATTTCCCCGGAATGTGATGAAGATAGTCCAAGACTTTGAACCCAAGAGCCTTGAGAACAGCAATGCTCCCTTACAGTACTCATAGTCATTAATTTGGGAGGCAACTCAGCACTGATGTAGCCTAGCTGATGTTACAGTCACAGCTACTGAGGACCCAGAAAAAAAAGTTCTTGCCATCCAAGTCCTTGGCATTGTTAAATAGTTCAGCATCAGCAACTAAAATGATTTTATCAGTAGAAATGACATTAAAGAAGAGGCATTAACATTTATTTTGTAGCTGTACTCTATGAATCATGGAACTTTTCAATCTGATTTGCAGCTAAAATCTTCCATACATATTGTCTCCCCCATCAGAATGGCAGCTCTTTTGAGAGTAGGGACTCTTAACTTTTGTCTTAGTAAGCACTTTACCAGTACTTTGGACAGAGGAAGTGCTTATTAATTCCACCCCCCCCCAGCCATTCATTCACTCATTCATTCATCAGAAACCATTTTCAAGTATCAGGCTTTAAAGCTTTGTGGTCTGGGACAAGGAACCATGAGGATAGGTTCCCTTTCTCCTTTCCTCCTGATTTCATATTGCTCAAACATCTTCCCCATTATCACCCTCATATCCAAACAGTTGCCAAATCTTGCCTTTTCTATCTTCTATGTCTCATCTCCACTCATTCAGCCACTACTTTAGTTCAGGCCCTCATCATCTGTCATACTTGGACTGTTGTGATACCCTATAGTAGTATTATGTATGGGCAGCTAGGTGGTATAATGGATAGAGGGCTGTGCCCAGGGTCAGGAAGACTTATCTTCCTCAGTTCAAATCTGACCTCCAACAGCTTGCTAGCTGTGTGACCTTGGGCAAGTTACTTAACTGTGTTTGCCTCATCTGACAAATGAGCTGGAAAAGAAAATGGCAAGCCATTCTGGTATCTTTGCCAAGAAAACCCTAAATGGGGTCACAAAGAATCAGACATGATTGATAATGACTGAACAACAAATTGCAGTAGTGCAAAATCTGGCTTCCCAGCCTCAACTCTCTCCTTAATCCAATTCAGCCTCCACTCAGGTACTAAATATAATGATAGCTGGTGGTGTGGTAGATAGAATTCTGGGCCTAAAATTAGGAAGATCTGAGTTCAAATCTAAATTTAAATCCTTACTAGTTGTGTGACCATTTACCTTCTTTTTGTCTCATTTTTCTCATTTGTAAAATGGAGATAATAATAGCACCTCACTTGAAAGGTTCTTGTGGAGATTGAATGACACAATATTTGTACAGTATTTGACATAGAGTAGGTACTATATAAATGATTATTTCCTTCCCAAAGTAATTTTCCTAAAGTGTATGACCATGTCACCCCTTCATTTATTAAAATGGCATAGTTTTCTATTGGATCAAATACAAAGTACTCTGATATTTAACACATTTTATTATCTGACACTTTTTTCCCTTTCCATTCTTCTTCTACCTTCCTCTCCTTTATATGAACGATGATCCACCCAACATTGACTTACTTGCTTACTTACATCTTTCATTAAAGTCACCAAAGTTCTTTTCTTTTCTTTTCTTTTTTTTTCTGAGACAATTGGAGTTAAGTGACTTGCCCAGGGTCACACAGCTAGGAACTGTTAAGTGTCTGAGATCATATTTGATTTCAGGTCCTCCTGACTTCAGGGCTAGTGCTCTATCCATTGCACCACCTAGATGCCCCCAAAGTTATTTTCCTAAAAGATTCTGCAATGTTATCTTCTCTCCTTACTCAGTAAATTTGGGTGGTTCCTATTATCTCCAGGATCAAATACAAAATAGTTTACTTGACATTCAATATCCTCATTCCTTCTTGACCCAGCCTCTTTTTCATTCTTCTTACATCTTATTACCTTTCAATGATATTGACTTCCTTGCAGCTCCACCAACATGATTCTTGATTTCTTGGTTTGAGATATTTTTCATATATCTGGAATCCACTTCCTTCTCATCTCTTTTTCCTTCTAACTTTCCTGGTTCCCTTCAAGTCTCAACTAAAACCCCACCTTCAACAGGAAGCCTTTTTCAACTCTTCTTAATTCTAATAAGTTCTCCTGTTAATTTTTTCTTGTTTATCCTATGTAGAGCTTATTTGTGTGTATTTATTTGCTTGTTACATAGATTGTAAGATCCTTGGAGGAGTCACTTTTACTTCTTTTTGTATCCCTAGTGACTAGCATAGTGCATGGCACATAAGAGGGTTTTGATAGATGTTTATTAAATAACTCCCTTCCCTTTTATTCCTTTCCAGGGAAAAAATTTATGTGTAGATGTTCTATTATCTCTAGTTCTCTGATCTATTTCACTTTGTTAGGTTGTTTGAGAGGCAATTAAGGTTATACAGCTAAAGTTTGGAAGCTTGGTTTTTTCCCCCAGTGTTTACTTTTCGTCTTAAGTTTTTAAACCTGTGAAAAAAATTGTTGGGTGACAAAAGTTTCCTGCTGTTTGATTACCAATGACTTGAATAAAGGCACAACTATACAGATGACAAAATATGAGAGACATAACTAACACACAAGAGGATAAAGTTTGAATCCAAAAAGATCTTGACAGGCTCCAGGACTGGGCTGGGGTCAAATCCAATAATGTTATTTCTTATTACAGGGATATCACAGGGATAAATGTAAAGAATCACACTTAGCAAAAAAAAAAAAAACCCAATTTCAAATTGCAAGATGCAGGTGCATGGTTAAACAATGGTTGTTCTGAAAAATTCTGGGAGTCTCAGGTAATTGTAAACTCATTCTATTTTGGAATTGTAATATGATGGGCAAAAAAGTTAATACCGTTTTAGGATTGGCTTAAAAGAAACATATCTTATAGGAATAGGGAAATGATAGTTCCAATGTTTTTTGCCCTTGTCAGATCTCATCTGGGGTCTTATGCACATTTCTGGGTGCATACATATATGAGTATAAAAGGGACATTGATAAATCGGAGAACGTCCAGAGGAGGGCAATGAGAATTCTGAAGGGACTTGTTTACATCATGTGGAGAATGAATGAAGGAACTGTTTAGCTACAGAATGTGTTTAACTAGAGAAGAGAGGACTCTGAGAGATAGTATAACTGTCTTCAAGTATTTGAAAGGCCATCATTTCGAGGTAGAATTAATTTGTTCTAGTCAGCCCCATTTGACAGAAGAAAATATGATGATAGAAACTGCAAAGAGGAAAATTTAGGATTGATATCTTAATAACTGAAGTTTACAAAAATAGAATTGGCTATCTTAAGAGGCCAGAGGGTTCTCATTCCTTGGAAATTTGAAAGCTAAAACCAGATGACCTCTTCTGAAAGGATATTATAATGGAGAGTCCTTTCTTATATAGATTAGACTGAATGGCCACTGAGGTCCCTTATAATTTTCAAATTCTATGATTCTGTAATCTATTAATAAATTCACCTATAACTTTTCCTTAAAATAGTCGGTAGCATCTATTTAAAACCATCAGCTAGCATCATATGTAATGGTGATAAACTGGAACCATTCCCAATAAGATCAGGGGTGAAACAAGGTTGCCCACTATCACCATTACTATTCAATATTGTATTAGAAATGCTAGCCTTGGCAATAAGACAAGAAAAAGAGATTAAAGGAATTAGAGTAGGTCATGAGGAAACCAAATTATCATTCTTTGCAGATGATGTGATGGTCTACTTAGAGAACCCTAGAGAATCAACTGAAAAACTATTAGAATTAATCCACAACTTTAGCAAAGTTGCAGGATACAAAATAAATCCACATAAATCATCAGCATTTTTATACATCACCAACAAAATGCAAGAGCAAGAGATACAAAGAGAAATTCCATTCAAAATAACTATCGATAGTATAAAATATTTGGGAATATATCTGCCAAGGGAAAGTCAGGATCTATATGAGCAAAACCACAAAACACTCTCCACACAAATAAAGTCAGATCTAAACAATTGGAAAAACATCAAGTGCTCTTGGATAGGTCCAGCGAATATAATAAAGATGGCAATACTACCTAAACTAATCTATTTATTTAGTGCTATACCAATCAAACTCCCAAGAGATTATTTAACTGACCTAGAAAAAATAACAACAAAATTCATCTGGAAAAACAAAAGGTCAAGAATTTCAAGGGAATTAATGAAAAAAAATGCAAATGAGGGTGGCCTAGCTGTACCAGATCTAAAACTATATTATAAAGCAGTGGTCACCAAAACCATTTGGTACTGGATAAGAAATAGAGTAGTGGATCAGTGGAATAGGTTAGGTTCACAGGACAAAATACTCAATGACAATAGTAATCTAGTGTTCGATAAACCCAAAGACTCCAGTTTTGGGGATAAGCACTCACTATTCGGCAAAAACTGCTGGGATAATTGGAAACTAGTATGGAAGAAATTAGGCACTGACCCACACCTAACACCATATACCAAGATAAGGTCAAAATGGATTCATGATCTAGGCATAAAGAATGATATTATAAACAAATTAGAACAATATAGGATGGTTTACCTCTCAGACCTGTGGAGGGGGAAGGAATTTGTGACCAAAGAAGAACTAGAGGTCATCATTAATCACAAAATAGATAAGTTTGACTATATCAAGTTAAAAAGTTTTGGTACAAACAAAATGAATGCAGACAAGATTAGAAGGGTAGCAGTAAACTAGGAAAATATTTTTACATCCAAAGGTTCTGATAAAGGCCTCATTTCTTTCTTTTTTTTTAATTAAAGCTTTTTATTTGTATAACATATGTATGGGTAGTTCCCCAGCATTGATCTTTACAAAGCTTTCCATTACAAATTTTACCCCCAGTCCGCTCCCCTCCCCTAGATGGCAGGAAGCCCACTACATGTTAATAATGTTGAAATGCTTGACAAGTTATGCAAGAAAAATCCTATCTACAAGAAAAAAAAGAAAATCAGATAAAGGCAACACAACGCAAGCAAATGTCAATAGAGATCATGAAAATGTTACGTTGTGGTCCATATTTCATATCCCTCTCTCTATGTGTATATGGTTTTCTTCAGTGAACAATTGGAACTGGTTTGAGACAATTCTTTATTGCAGAGAGCCATGTCCATCAGAATTGATCATCATGTAATATTGTTGTTGCTGTGTATGATGATCTCCTGGTTCTGCTCGTTTTACTCAGCATCAGTTCATGCAAGTCCCTCCAGGCCTCTCTGAAATCGTCCTGCTGGTCGTTTCTTACAGAGCAATAATATTCCATAACATTCATATACCATAATTTATTCAGCCACTCTCAATTGATGGGCATCCCTTCAGTTTCCAGTTTCTAGCCACTACAAAAAGTGCTGCCACAAACATTCTTGCACATGTGGGTCCCTTTCCCTCCTCTAAGATCTCTTTGGGATATAGGCCCAGTAGAAACACTGCTGGGTCAAAGGGTATGCACAATTTGACAACTTTTTGAGCATAGCTCCAAATTGCTCTCCAGAATGGTTGGATCCGTTCACAGTTCCACCAACAATGTATTAGTGTCCCAGTTTTCCCACATCCCCTCCAACATTCATCGTTATCTTTTCCTGTCATTTTAGCCAATCTGACAGGGGTGTAGTGGTACCTCACAGTTGTCTTAATTTGCATTTCTCTGATCAATAGTGATTTGGAGCAACTTTTCATATGACTAGAGATGGTTTTAATTTCACCATCTGAAAATTGTCTGTTCATATCCCTTGACCACTTATCTATTGAAGAGTGGCTTGAATTCTTATATATATGAGACAATTTTCTATATATTTTAGAAATGAGGATAAAGGCCTCATTTCTAAAATATATAGAGAATTGACTCAAATATATAAGAATTCAAGCCATTCTCCAATTGATAAATGGTCAAAAGATATGAACAGACAATTTTCAGACGGTGAAATTGAAACTATTTCTGGTCACATGAAAAGGTGCTCCAAGTCACTATTGATCAGAGAAATGCAAATTAAGACAACTCTGAGATAGCACTACACACCTTTCAGATTGGCTAAAATGACAGGAAATGATAATGATAACTGTTGGAGGGGATGTGGGAAAACTGGGACACTGATACAGTGTTGGTGGAACTGTGAACGGATCCAACCATTCTGGAAAGCAATTTGGAACTATGCTCAAAAAGTTATCAAACTGTGCATACCATTTGACCCAGCAGTGTTTCTACTGGGCCTATATCCCAAAGAGATTTTAAAGGAAGGAAAGGGACCCACATGTGCAAAATAAATTCACCTATAATAATATGGAGAAGATGAAGAATCTCCTTCTTTTGGAGGATATTTTGCCCAATGAGGCTGGATGTGGGCAAGAGCTGCAGAAGCATAAAGAAAGCCAATATTATTTTTCATATATTTTGCAAAAGAGCACCCAATAGCAAAATATAGTAAACTTTTTGGGTTGATTTTTTCTTCACATTTGTAAGAAAGAAAAGAGAAAAGGCAAGAAAGGAAGCAAGGATGAAAGAAGAAAGAGAAAGGAAGGCAGGAAAGTAGAGAGAAATAAAGAGAGAGTCTTACTGTGGGAAAAAGAAAGACTGTAATTTGAGATACTGGAGCTGCTGGCTTTCCCCTTGCTTAAAAAGTATTATCTCTGGAGGAAAAGAGGATGTATATGGGCATTATAGTGGATTAGCTGAAAAATATCAACGGGGCATGAATGGTTATCATGTCAATGTTATCATAGCAATCAAATCACTTATCAATGTCTAAACCCTCTAATTCTCTCTATGGTAGTTAGATTTGTATAATTTTTAAATCAAATCAGTTTCCAGACTTGCTGTACTATAAATATTACTAAGTTAAGAAACTTTGTTATCTTGGCAGTTTACTATACAAATTTTAATTTTTCGAACATTCATAATGTGACTTGAGATATTCTTTTTTCAGGTCAGACTAGAAAGAGTTCAGAATGGATCCAGCCATTCTGGAGAGCAATGTGGAACTATGCTCAAAAAAGTTATCAAACTGACCTAGTCAATTGGAAAAACATCAAGTGCTCATGGGTTGGCCGAGCAAATATAATAAAAATGACAATACTATCCAAACTAATTTACTTATTTAGTGCCATACCAATCAAACTCCCAAGAAATTATTTTACAGATCTTGAAAAAATAGTAGCAAAGTTCATTTGGAAGAACAAAAAGTCAAGAATTTCAAGGGAATTAATGAAAAAGAAAAAGGCCGATGAAGGTGGCCTTGCTGTACCAGATCTAAAACTATATTATAAAGCAGCAGTCATCAAAATCATTTGGTACTGGCTGAGAAATAGAGCAGTTGATCAGTGGCATAGGATAGGATTACAGGACAATCTAGGCAATAACTTTGGCAATTTAGTGTTTGATAAATCCAAAGACCCCAGCTTTTGCTATAAGTACTCACTATTCAGCAAAAACTGCTGGGAAAATTGGAAACTAGTGTGGAAGAAATTAGGGCTTGACCCACACCTAACACCACATACCAAGATAAGATTTACATGGGTTCATGATCTAGATATAAAGAGTGATATTGTAAGCAAATTAGAGGAACGTAGTATAGTTTACCTCTCAGACCTATGGAGATGAAATAAATTTATGTCCAAAGAAGAACTGAAACTCTTAATTGAACACCAGTTAGATAATTTTGACTATATTAAGTTAAAAAGTTTTTATACAAACAAAACTAATGCAGACAAGATTAGGAGGGAAGCAATAAATTGGGAAATCATCTTTACATTTAAGGGTTCTGATAAAAGCCTCATTTCTAAAATATATAGAGAATTGTCTCATATTTAAAAGAATTCAAGCCATTCTCCAAATGATAAGTAGTCAAAGGATATGAACAGACAATTTTCAGATGATGAAATTAAAACTATTTCTAGTCATGTGAAAAGGTGCTCCAAATCACTATTGATCAGAGAAATGCAAATTAAGACGACCCTGAGGTACCACTACACACCTGTCAGATTGGCTAAAATGACAGGAAAAGATAATGACAAATGTTGGAGGGGATGTGGGAAAACTGGGACATCGATGCATTGTTGGTGGAACTGTGAATGGATCCAACCATTCTGGAGAGCAATCTGGAACTATGCTCAAAAGATTATTAAACTGTGCATACCCTTCGACCCAGCAGTGTTTCTATTGGGCTTATATCCCAAAGAGATGTTAAAGGAAGGAAAGGATCCCACATGTGCAAGAATGTTTGTGGCAGCCCTTTTTGTAGTGGCTAGAAACTGGAAACTGAATGGATGCCCATCAATTGGAGAATGGCTGAATAAATTATGATATATGAATATTATGGAATATTATTGTTCTGTAAGAAACGACCAGCAGGACGATTTCAGAGAGGCCTGGAGAGACTTGCATGAACTGATGCTGAGTGAAATGAGCAGAACCAGGAGATGATTATACACGGCAACAACAATATTACATGATGATCAATTCTGATGGACATGGCTCTCTTCAACAATGATGTGTTTCAAACCAGTTCCAATTGTTCAGTGAAGAAAGCCATATACACCCAGAGAGAGGGATGTGAAATGTGGACCACAACATAACATTTTCATGCACTCTATTGATGTTTGCTTACACTGTGTTTCCTTTCTCTGATTTTTTTTCTTGTAGATAAGATTTTTCTTGCACAACAATGATGTGTGGAAATATGTATACATATATTAGATTTGTCAAGTATTTTATCATAATTAACATGTAGTAGATTTCCTGCCATCTAGAGGAGGGGTGAGGATTAAGGGGGGGAATATTTGTAACAGAAAGCTTTGTAAGGGTCAGTGTTGAAGAATTACCCATACATATGTTTTGCAAATAAAAAGCTTTAATAAAGAAAAAAAAAAGTTATCAAACTGTGCATACCCTTTGACCCAGCAGTGTTTCTATTGGGCTTATATCCCAAAGAGATCTTAAAGGAGGGAAAGGGACCCACATGTGCAAGAATGTTTGTGGCAGCCCTTTTTGTAGTGACAAGAAACTGGAAACTGAGTGGATGCCCATCAATTGGAGAATGGCTGAATAAATTATGGTATGTGAATGTTATGGGATATTATTGTTCTGTAAGAAACAACCAGCAGGATGATTTCAGAGAGGCCTGGAGAGACTTGCATGAATTGATGCTGAGTGAAATGAGCAGAACCAGATCATTGTACACAGCAACAAGAAGATTATATGATCAATTCTGAAGGACATGGCTCTTTCCAACAATGAGATGATTCAGATCAGTTCCAATAATCTTGTGAAGAGAGCCATCTACAACCAGAGAGAGGACTGTGGGAACTGAGTGTGGACCACAACATAGCATTTTTACTTGTTTGCTTGCATTTTGTTTTTTTTTTCTCAGTTATTTTTTCCTTCTTGATCCAAGTTTTCTTGTGAAGCAAGATAACTCTATAAATATGTACACACATACTGAATTTAACATATATTTTAACATGTCTAACAGGTATTGGATTAGTTGCCATCTAGAGGAGGGGGTGGAGAAGAAGGGAAAATCTGGAACACAAGATTTTGCAAGGATCAATGTTGAAAAATTCCCCATTCATATATTTTATAAATAAAAAAAAAACTTTAATTAAAAAAGAGTTCAGAAACATATGATACAGATTTATTCCTTCTCTCTCTTGCAGGTACACACACACATACATATGTTTGTGTGTGTGTGTATCACTGTATGGGGTGGAGGGACACTAAGATCCATGTCCTTAGAAATAGCCATGTATAGATTCTTGGGTCAAGTATGTTGGTACACCCTAGGCAAACATTATCATTGGCCTTTTCTCTGAGAGGTATGTGGTTTCCAAAAAGGATTAAGCACTTGGGATTGATTTGTCAAGGTTTCTAGGCCAACAGGCAAGCCTTATCCTACAGATCTGTAGGATCTCAGCCAAGCTGTCTGGGTTCATGTTTATAAGGAAGTAGTTTAACTCTGCTTAAAAGTTTAAAAAATGAATATGAATGAGGTCCCGTAATATGATATAGGTACATGCTCCCTAAGAAGGCTCCTTTAAGTCATTCAACCTTAATTACTAAAGATACATCATTAAAATATTTTAAAAATGCACAGAAGAGAGCAAATAGAATTCAGAAGGGGACACACATAAGGTGCCACTATACAAAAATTATATATATATGTATATATATACACACACACATATACATATGTGTGTGTGTAAAATGTATATATTTATTATTTATATATATTATATGATATATATTTATATGTATAAAATCACATATATGTACATATATACATATAATACATATATTTTAAAGAAGCCATACATAATGTTCATGGGTTGTGGGTTGTTTTTTTTTTTTATTGGTTCTTTCTCCAGCTTTAATTTTATATTTGAATTTTCAGAGTAGGCAGCAGCAGGGGAGGAACTTGAACCTTACCTCTAAGTAGAGACAGAGAGATTGAAGATTATAGATAGGGAAAAATAAGTGGGGGCCATTTATTTGAGAATAAGGGAGGGGATGAAATTAAAGTCATATGTAGAGAGGTTGGCTTTGGAGAGTTAAAGGGTTATTCATCAAAGACTATAGGAGTGTTATAGGGAATTATGACAAGGAGTTATGAGATAAGGAGAAGATGAGGGAGCTCACAGTCAATGGTCTTCATTTTGATTTACTGTTTTGTTGATTGTCTAGATTTAATAAATTGTTAGTAGTACTTTTAAACTTAAAAGTGTGTGTATATAACTCTTACCTGTATACTCTTATAATATTCTAAAATGTTGCTTGAGTAGGAGTGTAGTAGAAGGTTCAGAATATTAAGTAATTCATCACTGAAGTGAATGTCTGGTTGACTGTAGGCTAACAATAATAACTGGTATTTAAAAAATGCTTTAAAGTTTGCAAAATGCTTTGTCTATTATTTAATTTGAGGCTCAGGACAACCCTGTGTGGAAGGCTTTAAGAGAAAAGAGGAGGTCAGGAACAGCCAATAACAAATGTGACAGAATCAGTTGCCTTATGACAATAAGGGCCTAATTGATATTAGAAAAACTATCTTTACCGTGGATCCAGTTAGTTCAGTTGGATGACTTACTTCCTCCAGCTCTATTCAGCAATACATGAGTAGGAATGGAAGAGGCAGAGTGTGGGAGTATCTCAAGTTTGGGTTTTGATGAGATAAAATAAGAGAGACGGAATGCTTACTTTAATTTATCAACTTGGATAAATGAATTTCTCTGGAGGGAAAGGGAGAGGGAGAGAATAGTGCAGGCTCAAGCTGGTTCTCTAAGGGGGTAGAGATTAGGAAGGGAAGAAAGTTTAGCCAAGAGTAGAGGTAAGGATTTGGGAAAATCCTTACTCTTACTGAGATGTAGAGAAGTGTAGGATGATAAAGACTTTCAAGAGGATTAAGGCATAGGGAGAGGTGGAACGATAGGAAATTTTGATCAACTAAAAGATATCAGAATTCTTAACTGTGAACGTAGAATTCTCCTGAAAGGATAACATAATCAGAAGTGTAACCATTGTAACCATTCCTGTGTGTAGCTCAGACAAAGAGGAGTCCTGGGATTTCAGATGAATCGGGAATTTGGGATATTTGAGATTGTTGAATTGTTGAATGATACTGTTGAATTCTCTTAGAATAAAGGTCAGGATTGGGGAAAGAAGAAGACTGTAAACCAACACTTAAATCATGGAAAAAGCAGGGAGAATTTCCAGCAGGCTGAGTAGATAATGGCCAGCATAACTTGGATTGGGTGACTTGATTTTTCTCTCTAAATTCCCAGGATCTCCCAGTTAGGGCACCCTACCCAGACCTGCCTTCCTGAGCAATGTTTTAAACTCCAAAATGAAATATTCTTCTTTGATAATCACCAGATACCCCTCCATTTTCCTAGAGACAGTAAGTACTGGCTTTATTATTGTTTCAAGGTTTGAAGGATTAAACCAGTCAGTTCCTGGCCCAATACCTGCTACAGACTCATTAATATGAATATTAACCTTGTATTAATCTAGAAGAGAATGTTTTCTATTCCCCCCTCTTTATTAAACATGAGAAAACTAGATTGAATATGCAATTTACACAAGATCACATAGATAATGAGCTCTAGAATTAGAATCTGAGCTCATGCTGTCACCAGAGCCATTTCCCTTTCTATAGTACTAAGTTACCTCCTAAAGGGCGGGACTTATAGTACTAAAGAGAAGAGATTCATAATGGAGAAGATTGTAGCCAGATCAGGGGTGATGGCTTGGGAAAGTTCTGAGAGGTGGAGGTCACTGAAAGGATGATGAATAGACTTAAGAGGATTAAGGCATAGGGAGAGATGGAATGATAAGAGATTATGATCAGAAAAAGAAATTTCAGAATTCTTGATCATGGAAGAATCTCAAACAGTCTATCTTTCAAGTACTAACAAAATCTAACCCTGCTTATCTTCCAAGATCAGACATGATTAGGAGAGATGTTCCCTGCAGCATAACCATAGACTTATGTATGGGCCATCATAATCTTGTTTCCTGAACTCACTGCCACCTTGTGGATATTTTTAGCTTCAGCAGCTTCTCCTTTGCCTTTACCAAATCTGAATCATTTTAAGTTTTGCTTCATTTCAATTCTTTAATTTAAAAAAAAAAAATCTTTTCTTTTTTCTTCCTTCCTTCCTTCCTCTCTCTCTCTCTCTCTTTCTTTCTTTTTCTTTCTCTTTTCTTCCTTTCTTCTTCCTTTGTTTCTTTCCTTCTTTCTGTCTTTTCACTTTTCTTTCTTTTCCCCTCCTTCCTTCCTTCTTTCTATCTTTTTCCCCCCTTCTTCCTTCCCTGAATTTGTCAACTCTTGAACAAGAGAACAGAATTTATTAGGAAATGTGTATATTTGGATGGGAATAAAGAGGATGGAAGTGGGGGAGAGGAACCATTCTCAGATGTCTAATGAAAAAAATAATGAAATTTATTAGTTGCCACAACTGAACCTGGCATTAGTGCCTGGGACTCTCTTGGAGATAACGGCAGGATTCCTGTTCCCTAGACAAGTTTTTGTGGTGCTCAATGCATCAGGGATGATAGCCAAGAGGAAATCACCTGTGGGAGAGGAGATTAGTAGCATGTAGCAGTAATTTGGGGACAATTCTCTTTAAGTATAACACCAATGGCTAGGAACCACAGAACCTTATCTTTGGTGGATCCCTATAGGAGAAATCAAGGAATGGTATGCTGGGACATACTCCCATCTGCTAGGAGATGAGTTGAACCATAAGAGGAGTCATGATAGGGAGGGATTTTATATGTTTGTGCCCTTCTGAGAGCAACATTGAACTGGAAGAACAGCTGCAAGGAGGAATAATGCCAGGCCAGGCTAGCTGGATATCATTAAAGGGAGTTTCATAGAACTGAAGAAGGAATCTTCTGGGAGCCCTCTCTTATGACTTTAAGCAACTGAGACACTATCTAGACCTTTGGGAGAAGATTTTGTGGCACACTGAGAGTTTAATTTAATTCATCAATAAAACATTAACTAAGTGCCTACTATGTGCCAGGCACTACATTAAGTGTTAGGGGGATAAAAAAGGCAAAAGATAGTCATCAAGAAGCTTATAATCTAATGGGGAAGGAAACATAAAAACATATATTAGCATCTCTATATAGAATAAATAGGAAATATTTAATAAAGGGCTTACAAGCACTAGAATTAAGAGGCATTAAGGAAGGCTTCCACTGATTTGCTGAGGATCCCACAGCCAGCATTATGTTAGAGGCAGGATTTGAATCTAAGTCTTCTTAATGGGTATTTCTATTTATTTATTTATTTTTGCTGAGGCAATTGGGTCTTGCCCACGGTCACACAACTAGGAACTAAGTGTCTGAGGCTAGATTTGAACTCAGGTCCACCTGACTTCAGGCTGGTGTTCTACCCACTGTACCACCTAGCTGCCCCAAGGTCTTCTTAATAGAGAGGTCAATGCTTCTATCCATTCTACTATGCTGCTCTTCAGAGACTGACTCTTCAATGTCTGTTTCCTTGTGGGCTTTTGTCTACCACACAATTCCATAGGTATTTACCCTCTTTCATGATCCTACACATTGGACTTGTCTCCCTCCAGATTCCTGCTCCTAGAGTTTAGAACTTCGGTAATTCTGTGTAATTCCACCTTGGCAATGGTTTGTTTTTCCTTTGAATACTATTGTTTTCCTCCTTTCTTTTCCATTTTCATTATGATATGAATTATCCATAATCCACAATTCCATGTTGGCCTTATTCCGATGTAAATATGCAACCCACCCTTACCTCAATTACTATATCACTGTTTCTTCCTCTATTCAAACCTTTTCCTAATCCCTCTTAATTATAGTGCCTGTCTGTGTCTTTCTTTGTATTTCCCAGTATTTAGCACATTGCCTGGCACATAGTAAGCATTTAATAAATGCTTATTGACTAGTTGTCCCACTCTACTCAAGAGCCATCATAGAAACAGATGTACATTACTCAAGTTATTGCAGCTCAGCATTAGAAACACCACCGAATTTCACAAGACAATCTTCATTTTTGATATGTTGGTTGAGTCACTTTTTCCTTGCCTGTGTACAACAAATTGTTTCAATTAAGTTTGGCTCCATTGACTTTCAGTTGGCAGCTCTTCCTGATTAGTTAGTTGGAACCCTGGGGGTCTCCATTGTGTACTCATTCATTCACACAATGGGCATCAAGGCTTATGTGGTGAAGATTTAACCTGCTGTCAGACTTTCTGGAAAATGGTGAAAGTGGTCACTATTTGGCATATGCAGATACAGGCATATTTGTCAGCGTAGGCTAAGGATAGGAAAGCACATTGCAAAATGCTTCTGGAATAAAAACAAACACTGAGATGGAATATTTTTAAACCACATAAAAACTAACTAAAATTTTAGAAAACAAGAAGTTCAGAGAAAAAAACTACAAATGAAATAAAAAAGAACTACAAAGAAAACAAAATATGAATAATGCTTCAACAATTAGTTCATCTCAAGCATTTCATGAATTTCACATGACTCACCCACTTTTCCTCTATATCTTCATGATTACCATATCAGCACTAATAATGGTCTGTTGTTCTATTGCCAAATATACATATCAACATAGCCATGACATTCCTGAATGCAAAATATTATACTGCTCATCCTTGTTTGTTGTTCCTATAATAAGATTAATTTTTGTTCCCTTACCCACCTCATATAATCTCATGCCACCCCCCTACATCCTTTCAATCAGTGGTTTGTTTTTCCTTTGAATACTATTGTTTTCCTCCTTTCTTTTCCATTTTTACTATGACATGAATTATCCATAAGTTAACAGTAATCTTTTTTAATTATTCTAAAGGCATATCTCTGAACTATAGATATGGAATCTTCTTCAATAAATAAATCCTATAAGGACCCTAAGTTATAGTTCCTGGGAGAGGGCACTGAAAAATAGTTCAAAGATGAACCTGATTCCTTTGAAAAAGAGCATGGAGTGAGTAGGTAAGAAACCATTGCTGCAAATTGAAAACTTCCCTTTATGGTGGATCATTAATAATAATTGAAGAAATAATATGAGTTATAAAATCTATTAGCAAAACAGGCATGGTAATCAGGTTACTGTACTCCCCATTGGATCAAAACATCTGAATACAGAATGAGACAGATTTTTGTGTATGACAAACAATTAATCAAAAGAAAATGTTTATACCCTTTGACCCAGTACTGTTTCTATTGGGCTTATATCCCAAAGAGACCTTAAAGGAAGGAAAGGGCCCCACATGTGCAAGAATGTTTGTGGCAGCCCTTTTTTGTAAAAGTGGCTAGAAACTGGAAACTGAATGGATACCCATCAATTGGAGAATGGCTGAATAAATTATGGTATATGAATGTTATGGAATATTATTGTTCTGTAAGAAACGACCAGCAGGATGATTTCAGAGAGGTCTGGAGAGACTTGCATGAACTGATGCTGAGTGAAATGAGCAGAACCAGGAAATCATTATACATGGCAACAACAAGACTATACGACAATCAATTCTGATGGACATGGCTCTCTTCAACAATGAGACGTTTCAAAACAGTTCCTATTGCTCAGTGATGAAGAAAGCCATATACACCCAGGGAGAGGCCTGTGGGATCTGAGTGTGGACCACAACATAGCATTTTCATGCTCTCTGTTGATATTTGCTTGCATTTTTTTTCCTTCTCAGGTTTTTTTTCTTGTAGATAGTTTTTCTTGTATAGCAAGATAACTGTATAAATATGTATACATATATTCGATTTGTCTTGAATTTTAACATAATTAACATGTATTAGACTTCCTGCCATTTAGGGGAGAGGGAGGGGGAAGTAGGGAAAAATTTGTAACAGAAGGCTTTGCAAGGGTCAATGTTGAAAAATTACCCATGCATATGTTTTGCAAATAAAAAGCTTTAATAAAAAAATATAAACATTTATTAGCAAAACAAACAAATAAACAAAAAAAAACTTAACTAGGATATAAAATTAGGTAACCTGATTTGTAATTGGAAGAAAGAATAGGGACTTTGAAAGTTGGAAATCAGAAAAAGAAGTGTCCCACTTCCCCGCAAATGTCTGTATTCAATCAAAGGAACATGGTAACAATAGGGTCAGTTTTAAGATATGACATAAGGGTTGCTTGAGATGTGTAATTGTTAGAAATTCTTTGCATCAATCTTCAGATCTGTCTGTGTTTCTGATTGGCACACAATCAGATCCTTGGTTCTAGATGCTTGGTTAAGAGTCACTCAGCAGGAGGTAGAGGTAGTCCAGCTTCTCAGCCATGCAGGGATAGGTTCAAACACTGAAATAAAAATTCCCATAATTGAATAAAGTTTTCTCACAAGACAGAAATTGTTCTAGACCCATAATTGAATAGAAAGGGAATGAAACTAGATCTAGAACCATGAATGAAGCTAGATTGAGTTACAAGATGAAGTCAGTATGGTTCACTCAGTTTCACCACCTTTCATCCTTTTTTGATAGGCATTGTTTTAAATGGTCATTTCTCTTAAACTATTCTTGAAATACTTTGAAACAGAATTGCCTATGTAAATGAATGCCTAAATGAAACTCAGTTTTAATGGAAACTTGGGAAAAACTTAATATGTATTTAAATATATATATATATTAAACATGTTTCATATGTGTAAGGTTTAATGAGAAGCAATCTATGAATCTAACAAACTGTTTTCAAAAGCATCCTTTTCCTTTGATGTTTCCCAGCAGTAAACCTGTATAGCAAAATGGATAATATGAAACATCTTGGCAGCAGTTCAACACTTGTATTCTCTTAGTTTAGCAATATGGGGAATAGAATAAAATGATATAAGTGGAGGAATGGTGTGGTTGACAAAGGATGCGAGTGGGCCATGCTGCCAGTGGGGTTCCTCAGAGGACTTTCCCAAATACTAGTGGAGAGTAGGTACAAGATTGGCAAACAATGTATGTATGGTACCTGGGTGTGCTTCTATAAGTTTTCTATAGCTATGAAATATGTCTACATATATATGCATATATGCATATATATATACAGGTATAAATACATATATATGTATAATGGAGAGTATTATACCAAATAATACTGCAAAATTGAGATTATTTACATTCTAATATCCAGGAAATGATTAGTTACTGATGTGGGCGGCATTTCTAAATCAGTTATCTACAATCAGATCATCAACATTTTAGGGCAAAGATCAAAAATACCAGCTCAGGAAAAGAGATGACAGACAACTTGGGAAACAATAATCTATCTAAACAAATTATTGATGCAAAAAAATGGAAATGGATAATAGAACAGATACAGACAGAATATCACAATTCCCTAGGGAGATTTAACTGATATAAATTAATTGCCACAATGAAGAGATAAAAAAAACTCCTTTGTAAAATGTGACTGAAAATAATGATGAAAGATTGATTTTTTAAAGCAGGAATGACATAAAACATCAAGAAACCATGTGTGTGTGGAAACAAAATTACAGAATTTTTTTGAGAATAAACAGACAAAAATGTCAAGATTTCTAAATAAACTATTTTTTCCAATAAATAATAGTGGAAACATTATAATTAGACTCTATTATCATATTTCCCCAGTAAACTATGTTAAGAAGGAGACCATAAGTAAAGAAAACAAAAATGGCAAAAAACAGATGAATGAAAAAAAGTACAGTTTAAGGGTAGGGAAGGTGTTGAGAGACTGATTGACAAGATATCTGGAAGAGCAGAGGCTATCAAATGCTTGGGGAAACTCATAGACATTATTACTAAAAATGTGATTGAAAAACATCAATAACATGTCTAATTTTCTATCTTAATGAAATATTTACATGAATAATCTACACAATCTAGGTATCCCCTAGAAGACCTGGATTTGATAGATAATGAGAACCACAATGTGGAAGTGAAAGGAATTTTATTAAAGGAGGTAAAGATTAAATGTAAGTTTTGGGGATGGGGGAATCATATTTTCAGCAACAGCAGGAATCTCCAGCAAATACCCTGAAAACTGTAGCATATGTGGGAACTTTGTGGTATCACTGATTTATTCAGAATAGAGACTTCAACAAGTCTATTTGAGCAGTCTTTCTTATTTAGATCTCCCTTGAGTTATTCTAGAAAGTCAAGCATAGCTACCAGGCAGTTGTAACAAATAAAGGAGTTCTGGTTCTAGATTTGCAGAGCAGGTATTACAGATAGTTCTACTGGCAGGTTTCAAAAATGGTCATTATTGAAGTGTGTGTGTGTGTGTGTGTGTGTGTGAGAGAGAGAGAGAGAGAGAGAGAGAGAGAGAGAGAGAGAGAGAGAGAAGGAGGGAAAGAGGAGGGAGAGAGGGAGAATGGGAGGGAAGAAGAGAGAAAAGGAGGAGGGAAGGAGGGAGAGAGGGAGAGGAAGGGAGGGGAGAGGGAACTGGGTCCATATTGTCTCCATTACTGAAGGACCCTCAGTTTGGGATCCAGACACATGAGTAGGACTAGGGTCAGTATTGGGGAACCTTCCCTCTAATGATAGAGGGTCTTGGTATCTTTTCCTCAAAGCGCTATATCACTTATCCTATTACCTTAGGTAGAAAAAATAGCTTAAGACTTAGACTTAAGGCTTATGTATAGATCTCCACAAATAAGGGAGGATTGTAATAGAGATTCTCAATATACTTTAGGAATCAAATACTCATAATATTTTAGGAGACTATTTAGAAGAATATTTTTAAAAATTTCCTTTATAATTTTTCTAGAAATATTAAGGCTTATTTCTGCAGCCCCAAACCCTTTCTATACTATTTCTTTTAGGAAAGTGGGTAGAATCAAGTTGAGGCCTTTTCTTTTTTTTCTCTTTTTTTTTGCTGAGGCAATTGGGGTTAAGTGACCTGCCCAGGATCACACAGCTAGGAAGTGTTGTGTCTGAAACCAGTTTTGAATTCAGGTCCTTCCTGATTTCAGGGCTGGTGCTCTATCCATAAGTTGAGGCCTTTCTGAAGGAAAGAGATAACCAAACATAGTGCTTGTCTAATTATGATCTGCCTTCCCATGTTTTTGGAGCCATTGGCCCCAAGACTCTTAGAAGAAGCCTTTTTTTACATTTCAGTATACCTTCTGTTTCTTCACAAAGTGGTGATGGATTAGAGTCCCCCCAGAATGTGATATAAATTTTTAGACAAGGCCAATATCTCCCATTTTGGGGGAGGAGCTGTGAAAAAACAGTCACATTAATGCATTTTTGTTGAAAGTGTAAACTGGTTCAGCCATTCTAGAAAATTAAAATGAAAAAAAAAATCAGAATTGTGCCCCAAGAGTTACTAAACTCTGTATATTGCTTTTGACAAAGCAACTCTTGGGATCAAAGAATGAGAAGAAGATGTTATATGTACAAAAATATTCACAGCAGCTTTCTTTGTAGTGGCATAGAACTGGAAACTAATTGAATGGTTGAATAACTTGTGATATAAGAATGTAATGGAATATTATTATAACATAAGAAATTATTTTAGAGAAATTTATGAATTGACACAGAGTGAAGTAAACAGAACCAGGAAAACAATTTGTAAAATAATGACATTTTAAGGACAAACAACTATGAACTTTAGAACTCTGATTTGACCAACCATGATTTCAGAAATATCAAATATATAATATATACTACTCACTTGGTTCAGGGGTGTACTGATAAATGTTTAACAAACATCTTTGAAAAAATGTATGCATTACATCCTTCTAAGTTTGATTTTCATTATCAACATTTTCCTCATTACCTCCTTATATCCAGGAAATCAACAAATAAATCAATCCCTGAATTGTAGTCATTGCAATTTCTGCAGTGTAAGTGCTACCACTGGAAACTTAAAAATTGACTCTCATGAGCCTGTTTGAATTGACTGCAGTGCATCCCTGGCCTAGCTCCTGTTTACCAATAGTTCTCTCTACTATGAGAGGAATATACCCATACTGATTCCTAGATAGTGATGATGGATCTGGCTGAATAGTCTGGGGCCTGAAGAGATAGGACATTTAAATAAAGGGTCAGATCAAGACCAATGAAAAAATTTTCCATTGCCTTCTCCCACTTGTAGGGAATGTTTCCATGCATGAAAGAAAACATTTGTCCCCTGTTGAATAGATAACCAGGTTAAAACCTTCAGGAGAACTACAGCAGTTATGTAGTGGATTCTCTGACCCTCTGGACAAGGTGCCATGATGTTATATTGTGTTGGACATAAATAATCCTTACTAAGGACAAAGCAGTTAATCTTGCCCAGTTGGCCTTCTCATGCCAATGGGAGCACGTACGTGACCACATAGATTTCAACCTGGCTCCAATTGACAAATTGGCCCTCATATCCCATATTAGGGCAAGAGGTTTTCTCCCTTCTAATCAATAGCTAATCAATATGACTCAGCTGCTAAGATTAGGTATCCTACCTTTCAGAAGCCACTTTAAAAAAGCTTAGTATTCAATGGCTCAGGATTTTCTCAGATATAGTTTTCAGAAAGATTTACGCAGTAATGGTTGACTGCTTTTAAACATAATACCAGCTGCCTTCTCCAACCCTTCTTTGTTTTGTTTTTTTTCCCCCAGCAGAGAGTTGTATAGGCTTCCTCCAAGTCCTTACTATTTCAGAAGGTTCCATCCACCCTAAAGAAACAGTCAGGCTTCCCTTTAATTGACAGGCCTCCTTTTCTCTGGATTGTTTCAGACAACTTCTTCCTAGAGAGAGCTTGGAGAACCAAAGGGTGATATAGTGAAAGGTGGCTTGTTTTCTAATGGCATGGGAGAGATGAAATTGTTGTACATAACTACAAATGTGTATTTTCCCAGAAGAAAGAGATATTACTCTGACCATTGAGTTCCTTGGAACTCAATCTTTATCCAAATCCTGCAAAATAAGTGAAGGCCCTCAATAAAGGACTCTCTTCCTGCCACAAGAGGGCTCCTAGGGAGGAGGATATCTAGGCTTGTGAGTGAAGGAATAAGGGAGTCACTGTACAAGGTGACTCTTGGTATCAACAGTGTCACCAGAACAGGCCATATACAAGAGGGTAATGGCCTCTTAGCTTCAGGACTTTGGTCTTCCTAGAATGAATTGTGGTTTCTAGTGTTTATTTTTGTCCCCACAGTCACTCCTCTTGGGGCCATTACATTTTTTTGTTGCGTTGGTTTGCTTTTGCTCTCTTTTCAATTAAGGTTTTTTTTTTTTTCTTTTCTTTTTCTGTCAGTACTATGTTATATTCTTCACGTTGTCAAAATTAAGGTTGTCCATGATGGCTTTAAAGCCATTTAAATGTTGGAAAGTTCTCTAGAACAGTAGTGTCAAACTTGCAACTTCTGGACCAGGAATGACCTGGAAAACACCTGAGTACAATTTAAACCAGATTAAAATGTAATGGGGAAATGTTTAGCAAAAAGAAATAAAAATACAGTACAACATAGATAATGTTAATTTGTGATTTTCCAAGTGTTGGGGCCAAGTCCAAGTGGAATTCTCTGTAGAATAGGTGTTCTTAACTTGTGCTCTGTGAACCAATTATAATTGCATTTCAATATCATTGGTTTTTTTTTTATAATCCAAAGTATTTTGTTTAAGCATTTAAAGTCTTTTTTTTTTTTTTCTGAGAAAGGGAATAGTAGGATTTACCAGAATGCCAAAGGGATCTGTGACTCAAAAATAGTAATACCCGCTGCTTTAGATGATAAGGTTTTCCAGATACTCCTGTTTGTGGTAACATTATGCTCATTTCATCAACCTTTAGAACACTAAAGATCCATCATCCCCCAAGAGTTTGATCCATTTTCCCACATAGGAAAAAAAAAAGTAGATGAAGAATGTCTATTGCTTGGGGTATAATATGTAATTGAATATGAAGCTTCTCTACTAGTATAATATCTTGAATAGACCCTGCAAATGGACAATGAGATGAATCCAGAATTTTTTAGAATTACTAGTTGGGTTGCCTTGGGAAATTTCAAAGTTCTTTTATCATTCCATGTAAATTAACTGATCAGATTTCTCTCTGAAATAAAGATTTATCTTTTTAAACACCAATATTTTTTCAATGATAGTATATAGATGCAAGTCAGGGAATAATATAGATTACAAAATTAAAAATGAGGATCACTCAAAAGTCAGGGTAGAATTAAACAATCTGTAGCATATTATGCTAAGGAATTACACAGAAATAATATAAAGAATGCCATCAAAGAAATATATGAATAGGAAAAAAAATAGTTTGAATACATAGAAGATAGCCCTGATTTTAGAGGGAAATTTTTTCTTTTATTTAGGCAAATTCCTCCCCCCATTCTTTCTTTTTGAATTTCACAAATACAAATATTTTACTTTGCAAAAACTTGTTACATTTTGTTAGGTAATACAATTATTTTAATTAATATCTTTAAAAATAACATTAATACTTCTAAATAACAAACCTAACTGTATTGAACCCTCTCTTATAAGGAAAGTAGGTAAGCAAAGCAAACTGTGACAGAGATCATACTTAATAGCAGATGCTGTTGTTCAGTTATGAGCAGCTTTTCATGACCCCCATTTGGAGTTTTCTTGGCAAAGAATGGTCTGTCATTTCCTTCTCTAGCTCATTGGACAGATGAAGAAATTGAGAAAAAAGGGTTAAGTAACTTGCCCTGGGCCAGTGACTGAAGCTAGATTTGAATTCAGGAAAACGAGTCTTCCAGACTCTACCTACTATATCATTTAGCTATGCAATATTTCAAACCTATAGTTTATCACCTCTCTATTGAAAGGACAGAAGTATGGTCTTCAGATACCAAAATTGTTCATTATGCTTGATTTGAATTCTGATGTCCACTAGTGTTTTCATTTTAAAATTTATATTATTGAAGTTATGTATACTATATATCATTCTTTTGTTTTTCTTCATTTTGCATCAGTTTGTAAGAATGTTTCCATGAGTTTTTGAACTCTTCATATTCCTTACTTATAATACAATAGTATTCCATCACATTCATATTTGTTTAGTCCAAATCTTCTTAAACTGTGGGTTATGACTCTAATGTGGGGGTTGTGAAATTATGAGTTATTATCAGTAAATGTTTGATTTGCATACCTATATACCTGGATTATATAAAAATATCTTGGGCAAAAAGGGTCACAAGTGGGAAAAGCTTAAGAAGCCCTGATTCAGTCAATTTCATTTGATAGTGCTACTTCGTTTCCAGACTATTGCTATCACAATAAGTATTTGTATTTTGGTACATGTGTAATCTTTCAATCTGTCTGATTTCTTTGGGAACATGAGTTCAGTAGTGGGATTCCTGGGTAAAGATAATTTAGTGTCTTTTCTGCAATAAACCCAAATTATTTTCCAGAAGAACTGGACCAATTTCTAGCATTACCAAAAGTATGCTAGTGTGTTTGACTTATAGTGCCTCCAATATTGACTTTATATTTTATTGCCTTTGCCAATTTGATGGGTATAAGGTAAAACAAAAAGTTGTTTTAATTTGTATTTCTCTTATTATTTGTGATTTGGAGAATTTTTTCATGTAGTTGATATTTACATTTCCTCTTTTGAAACACATATATACATGTATATATGTGTATATGTATACATGTATATAAAAGACATGTTTATGTATTATATAATATATATAAATGAAATCAGTTCAGAGGAAAAATCTATCTACAAGTATCTATCTATTAAGTCTTTCTATGTATGTATCTATATATGTACCTATGTATGCATGTATGCCTATGAATGAATGTATATATCTATCAATATAGATAGATTTTTCCTTGAACTCTGTGATTTCTTCAGTGTAAGGAGTCCTAGTGTAGAATTTCCTCTCACTGATGCAGATGGTAAGTTTTCTGTGATTTCTAGTTTTAGAACCCTCTGATGCACTGAGTGGTTAATTGACTTGTCTAGGGCTTCATAGCTATATCAGAGATGATACTTGGACCTAGATCTTGTTGCTTCCAAGGCACACTTTACTGTCCCTCATATTGTTTCTCCATTTATCTTGGAGATAAGACTTTTGTCAGATATTTGATGCATAGATTTCTACTTCCATTCAATATTTTTCCTTCTAATTCCAGTTCCTTAATTTTATAATTTCCCTTCCTTCCTTCATTGAAATTATACTTTAAAAATGTTTTGCGTGACTTTACATGTATAACCAAATCAAATTGCTTGTCTTCTCAAGGATGGGATAGGGACAGAAGGGAAGGAGAGAATTTGGAATCCAAAATTCAAAAACACATGTTAATTTATTCTATGTAACTGGGAAATATTTAACAATATAAATTTTTAAAAATTTAAAAAAATTACTAATATCTCTTGTTTGGTTATAAATTAAATATGCTCCCGAAAATTGGTTGTGGAATATTTCACCACATTCTCCTCAATTAAAAAAAAATGATATGACCTTTTGGATCTCTACATTTAATACCACTCCTATTGTCTTTAAAGACGGCATAATTTTGGTTAGGGTGGCACACTTGTAGTCAGGAAAGTTTGGTTTTAATCTCATCTGAAACATTGGCTTTCTCATCTAATGCAAATCATTCTGTTTCTGTCTACTTTTCTTTATCTATAATACGGAAGAATAATATTTCATTTATCTACCTCAGGAGAAAGAGCTTTTGGCAGAAATTCCTAAGATTTGTGAACTTAAATTTTTTTTTAAATTGACCATTTCAATATAATTGGTTTTCTTTGTAACCCTATGTGCTTTATGCATTTAAAAACCTTATTCTGAGTTGAAGCTCGGCAGAGTGGGTTCAAAACATAAAAAAGATTAAGAACTATTGCTATAGAGGATAGAGCATTTATTAAGTACCTGTAATATTCAAGGCACATTATAAATACATTAACTCATATAATTGCATCTATTTCATATAATCCTCATATAATATATAAGTAATATATACACACACACACATATATATATATCATATAATCCTTACATATTATCTCATATAATCCTTACTGGGAGGTAGGTGCTATTACAACCCCCATTTTACAGTTGAAGTAAATAGAGATAAAAGCAAGTTTCTGTGTCAGAATTTGAATCCAGGTCTTCCAGACTAGGTGCAGCACCCTCTACATTACATCTTCACTGCACCACCTAGCTGCAGCCTTGGGTTCATTTCCTATCTCTGATCCAGATTGGTAACCTCTCTCAGTTCTCTAGTCTATATTCTAAAAGCAAGGTGCAGGGCAGGTACCTGCATTGGTAGAGGGCTTTCCCTTAATTGAAGTTCTTATGCTAAGGAAAACCCAAGTCTGGTGTCTGTCCCTCCTCCCGTAACAAAACCAAACCTTATCTTACAGGACTGTGGGAAAGCTGTGTATATGTTGCTGGTTGGTGGTGCGGCTTTTTTGGCTTGTTGCTATGATTTATTATATTTATTATATTGATTGGTTTTTTAACTGTTATTAACCATGCTTGCATTTCAGAATAGGCTTTTACTTCGTTATAACGGATCGTTCCTTAAATGCATTAATGGTCTCTCCTCTTTCAGGATAAGTTCACCTAATGGGTGACTCCATCAGGAGGCACACAAGACCCTTTTTTTTTTTTTGCCAGGAACCACACGGCTTTGGTCCATGTTTCAGATCCGGATTGAAAGGGGACACCTACTCTAACGGGGACTCACCGTTGGTGCCGGACCCTAGCTTCCTTCCAGACCGACATTCCTTCGGAGCGGGCCCAGATCCCTCGCCCTCTGGCTTCCCTCCGAACCCACAGGGAACGATGGGACACGTAGTTCCCATCCTCAAGTCCTCTAAGTCCAGATTTTCGTCGCCGAGGGTAGCCTTATCTTTGGGGAAAAATAGGAGAGCGGGAGGGGGAGCGCGTGCCTGGAAATGGGGTGAAGACCGCCGGCACGCTTCTTTTGGAACAGACCTGGAAGCTCTTACTTGTCCTGATTCACACCAGCACCCGTCCGAGGCCCGGACCCCAATGGCGGGCCCAGTGGAGGAGAACTACAATTCCCAGAAACCCCCGTGTCTACGGCACCCGAGGGACTCCTTCTCCGAACTCCCTCCGGGCCCCCGCCTCTCCCTGGTGCTTCTATAAACACACGGGAGAAACTGTCATGGACGGGGAGGAGGCCGCGGCGGCTGAGGAGGTCGTTTGGGGCCACTCCTGGGACTCCCCGGCTCATTTCTGAACGAGCCTCCTCTCTCAGTGACATCGGCATCCGAGAGGGCTAGAGGCTAGACCCAAGGACGCGTAGTGAAAAATAAATCTCCTTCATTCCCCGGGGGCGGAGCTGGCCGGCCGGGCAAGACTGTGAGGCCCGGTCTGCGAGCCTGTGGACATGGATGATAGCAAGGTAAGCCCTGGTCTGCACCAGTCGTGACTGCCTATCCAGCTCGGCTTATTTTGGGAGACCATCCCAGAGCGTGGGGAGCTCGGTCCGAGGCAGGCGGCACACCGGGTCGGGGTTGACGAGGGATGGGGATTGGGGGTAGCCTTGTGGAGGTCCCTCTCCTCCCGAGTTAGGCTTTCTCACCCCTAGAGCCATCTCAGGCCTGTTTGCGAAACCTCGGCCTTTTCCTTTTCTATATCCATCTAAGTGAAATTAACCTAATTAGGGGCTTGCACACTAGGAGGGGTGGGGTCGGGAAGAGGTAGCTTGACCCTTTCTACTGTGCGATCCCCTAAGTGACTCTCCACTTGTTTGCCCCAGACCCCTTTAGGCTGAAAGTCCTTCTACCTCTGAGACTTCTTATGACTAGAGTGCCCTTGCTCCTCTACGCCCTTTTTTCCACCCCTAGATGTCCCCTAAAGAGCTTTGTCAGAGATTGCGGTGGAGAGAGCATTGGATTTGGGATCTTTGTGAAATCCAGCCTCAGATACTTAACAGCTGCATGACCCTCAACACGTCACTTCACTCTGTTTGCCTCAATTTCCTCAATTTCAAATTCATTCTGTAAAATGAGCTGGAGAAGGAAATAGCAAATCACTCCAGTATCTTTGACAAGAAAATCCTAAATGGGGTCATGAAGAATTAGACGTCACTGAAATAACCTAACAACAAATAGAAGAGGGCTTTATTTGATTAGCAAGTAGTGAACTCCTTTTCTTGCTAAGACATCTTTCATGTTTCACTTTCCTCTCATTAATTTCTCTCTTATCCAGCGTATTTACCCCTTTGCTTTGGTAGCTAATGATATTGGATGATTAATTCATACACCAAAACGTCCTATGACTATTTTAATCTAACTTTGTATGAGGATAACTTATATAGCAAATTTCCTTAAGGAGAAAATATTATTCCGCATTTAAATGTTGGAAAACTCATCTCTGTGAAAAAGAAATAATTAGACATTTCTAAAACTTTTTTTTTTTAAGTAGAAGTCAGGCTTTCCAATAAATTGGGAAATCATCTTTACATTTAAAGGTTCTCATAAAGACATTATTTCTAAAATATATAGAGGATTGTCTCATAAGAATTCAAGCAACTCTCCAATCGATAAATGGTCAAAGGATATGAACAGACAATTTTCAGATGATGAAATTAAAACTATTTCTAGTCATAATGAAAAGGTGCTCCAAGTCACTATTGATCAGAGAAATCCAAATTAAGACAACTCTGAGATACCACCTGAGAGATTGGCTAAGATGACAGGAAAAAATAATGATGCATGTGGGAAAACTGGGACACTGATACATTATTGGTGGAACTCTGAAAGGATCCAACCATTCTGGAGAGCAATTTGGAACTACCCTCAAAAAGTTATCAAACTGTGCATACCCTTTGACCCAGTAGTGTTTCTATTAGGCCTATATCCCAAAGAGATCTTAAAGGAAGGAAAGGGTCCCACATGTGCAAGAATGTTTGTGGCAGCCCTTTTTGTAGTGGCTAGAAACTGAAAACTGAATGGATGCCCATCAATTGGAGAATGGCTGAATAAATTATGGTATGTGAATGTCATAGAATATTATTGTTCTGTAAGAAAAGACCAGTGGAGGGGCAGCTAGGTGGCGCAGTGGATAGAGCACCAGCCCTGAAGTCAGGAGGACCTGAGTTTAAATCTGGTCTCAGACACTTAACACTTTTTTAGCTTTATGGCCCTGGGCAAGTCACTCAACCCCAATTGCCTCAGCTAAAAAAAAAAAAAAAAAAAGAAAAAAGAAAAGACCAGGGGGATGATTTCAGAGAGTCCTGTAGAGACTTGCATGAACTGGTGCTCAGTGAAATCAGCAGAACCAGGAGATCATTGTACACGGCAACAAGATATGATGATCAATTCTGATGGACATGGTTCCCTTCACTTCAACAATGAGATATTTCACACCAATTCCAGTTGTTTAGTGATGAAGAAAGCCATATACACCCAGGGAGAGGTCTGTGGGATCTGAGTATAGACCACAACATAGCATTTTCACGCTCTCTATTGATGTTTGCTTGCATTATATTTTCTTTCTCAGATTTTTTTTTCCTGTACAGCAAGATAACTGTATAAATATGTATACACATATTCGATCTGTCAAATATTTTAGCAAAATTAACATGTATTAGACTTCCTGACATCTAGGGGAGGGGGGGAGGGGTAGGAGGGAAACATTTGTAATAGAAAGCTTTACAAGGGTCAATGTTGAAAAATTAGCTATGTATATGTTGCATTAATTGCTTTAATTAAAAAAAAAAAAAGAAGAAATCAGGCTTTCCTAATGCTTCCCAGGTGACCAGTTTCCTTACATCATCTGTTCCTCTGTCATACTTTTTTTTGCATCCAATTTTTTCCCCTCATCTTTTCTTCTGTGAGAGCCTTTCTGATATGGAGATGTATACAAAGGTAGGGTGGTGAGAATTACCTTAGTTATGTGGTATTTAGTCTTCTCTGTCAGGAGATAAGTAAGGTGTTTTGTCTTCAGCCCTCTGGATTGATGGTTTATCATTGCATTGATCAGTTGTAAAATCTTTCAAAGTTAATTTCTTTACAAAGCTATTGTCATTGTAGAAATTATTCTCCCAGTTTTGTTCATTTCACTTTGCAGAATTTCATAGGCTTATTTCCAGTTTTCTTTGAAACTTCCTCTTAAGAAAGTGACTTTGAAATGGTCCATTTCAGTATGATACAGTAATATCCCATTATATTCATATAACTTAATTTGTGTAATCATTCCTCAATGGATGGCTTCCCCCTTAGTTTCTAGTTTTTTGTTACTACAAAATGAGCTGCACTAAATATGATTGTATATTTGAGATTTCTTTTTCCTTTCTTTGATCTTTTTAGGATATAGTCCTGTTAATGATATAGCTGGTTTAAAGGGTTAGAGTTTAGTGATTTTTGGAGTATAGTTCCAAATGAATTGTCAGAATGACTGAACTACTTTGCAGTGTATCAGTGTGCTTATTTTCCTGCAGTCCTTTCAACATTTAACATTTTCTTCTTTTGTCATTTTTGTCAATCTGATGAGTGTGAAGTCAAATTTCAGAGTTGTTTTGATTTGTTTTTTCTTAATTGTTAGTGCTTTGAAGTACTTTTTTATATGGTTGTTGGTAGCCTGGGTTTCTTCCTTTGAAAGCTGCCTGCTTATATCCCTTAACCATTTGTCATTGGGGAATGACTCTTAGTCTTATAAATTCAAATCAGTTCCTTACCTGTTTCCCTTCTAATTTTAACTGCATTCTGATTTTCCACAAGAGCAGATAACTAGTCACCCTGGCTCTAGTATGTTTCACTTTTTAGAAAAGACTCAGATTTACCTTGATTAAGATATTTAAGTAGTTTATGATAATTTAAAAATATTTTTAAAATCAAACACGACGGACAAAGACAAAAATAAAATAGTCCAGCACACAAGAAACTTACATTCTGTGTGGGAAATGAGGTACACATAAGTAGACACAAATAAATTCAAGTTAATTTCAGGGTGGGGGAGATAGCAAAAGTATTACATAGTAGGTGATGGTTAAGTTGTCCTTGGAAGGAATGTAAGGATTCCAAGGGGCAGCTGGGCATCGCAGTGGGTTGAGTGGTGGGCCTAGAGTTAGGAATGCCTGAGTTCAAATTTGACTTCAGACACTAGCTTTATGACCTTGGGCAGGTCAATCAATTCTATTTATCTTAGTTTCCTTATTTGTAAAGTAAGCTGGAGAAGGAAGTGGCAAAACATTGTAGCATATTTGCCAAGAAACTCCCTCTCAAATAAAAGAGGTTATGAAGAATTGAAATGAATAACAACAAAGGATTATAAGTGATGAAAGAGAGGAAAAAATGCATTTTATGCATGGGGGCCACCTAGTACAAAGGCATAGAAACTGGAGATGGACTGTTACTAGACATAAAACGTCAGGTATAAAGATAAGTAAATTAGATTAGTCTAACTGGAACATAGCATTTGTGAAGGAGAGAAATGTATAATAAGCCTGGAAAACCACATGGGTGTCATATTGTAAAGGGCTTTAAATGTGAAATAGAGGGGTTTGTAGTTGATCTTAGAGGCAAACCCAATGGAATTGTGTTTTGTTTTTATTTTTTGTTACTTTCCAGCTCATTTGCTTTAGGAATATCTCTTTGGTAGTTCTGTAGGGCATGGATTGGTGAAAGAAGAGACTGGAGGCAGACGACCAAATAGAAATTCATTACTTCAGTAATTCAGATGAGAAATGAAAAGAGAAGGAAATAGAGTGATGATATTTGAGGGGATGCTAGAGATGTTAGGGATGTAGAATTGATAAAACTTGGCATCTAGTTGTATATGTGGAGTGAGGGGGAAGAGAAGACTTGAGGATGATGTTGAGATTGTAAAATTTGGGCATTGGCAAGAATGATAGTATCCTTCCTAAAAATAGGATAGTTAAGAAGAAAGGCAGATTTTGGTGGAGAGAAGATGACTTCCATTTACAACATGCTAAGTTTGAGATGCCCACTGGATATATAGTTTGAAATGTACAATAGGCAGTTGGTGATATAGTACTGGAACTCAGGAGAGAGAGTAGAATCAGATATATATTTTGTAGTCATATGCATAGAGATTATAATTGAATTAACAAAATCACCAAAAAAGAGAATATATAAAAAATTAGAAGACCCAAGACAGGATCTTAGAGTATACCCTCAGTTATAAGATAAGTGCCTCATGCATATTAAGGTCTTATAATGTTTGTTGAAGGGAAGAGCTTTTTTTTTTTAAAGTAAGAAGCTAGATGGGTAGTAGAAAGAGAGGCACATTTAATACATTGTTGATGGAAAAGTGAATTGGTTCAACAGTTGTGGAAAGTAATTTAGAAATATACTAAGATAGTGACTCAAATGTACATACCCTTTGGCACAGAGAGATTCTGCTGCTATTCATATACTCTCAGTAGATCAGGAATTAAAAAGAAAGGAAAAAAAGGTCCTATATACATAAAAATATTTGTAATAGCAAAAACTGCAAAGCCATTCCCTAGCAATTGAGGAATGGATAAACAAGATGTAGTTCCCGACTGTAGTGTAATATTACTGCACTGTTAGAAAATGATGAATATAAGAAGCATAAGAAAATATATGCATTGAAAAAAGAAAAAGAAACCAAACCAGAGAAATAAATTCTTGTTTGATTGATCTAGCCAAGGATGCTGACAAGGGGTGGCCAGACAGGTAGGAGGAGAACCAGAAAAAAACAGTATCATAGAACCCTTGGGAAGGAAGAGAATATTCAGAAGGAAAGGGAAGCCAGCAATGTCAGAAAGGTTGAGAAGGATGATGACTGAGAAAAATTAGACTGACAATTAAGAGATCATGGTAACCTTGAAGAAAACAATTTCAGTTGAGTGATAGAGTTGGAAGGAAGCCAGGAATCAAGGAATTGAGAACTGAGTGAAAAAAGAGGAAGTGGATGCAGCAGCCATTTCTAGGAATTTGGTGAAGGTGGGAGAATCACAGGAAGGGGGAATATATGATAGGATCAAGTGAGGGGTTTGTCTAGGCAGGAGGGAAAGAACAAATGGCTAGGGGGAAATTGAAAATTAGAAAGGTGTTGAATGTGGGGGCAGTCTGCTAGAGGGAATGGATGAAACATCAGTCATTATTACTTATTAAAGTCCTACTATGTGCCAGGCATTGTTCTCAAGAAACTGTTTAATAGAGAAAACATGTAAACAACTGTATACAAACAAGATATTTAAAGGATAAATTGGGATGGTCTCAAAAAGAAGACGCTAAGATTAAAGAGATGGGGAAAGGCTTCTTGCAGCTTTGGCTAAGACTTAAAGGAATCCAGGGAAGCTGGAGGTGAAAATAAGGAGGGAAAGAGTTCCAGTATGTAATAATAGCTGGTGAAAATTCTTGGAGTTGGGAGGTGGAGTTTAATATGGGAAGAACAGCAAGGACACCAGTTTTATCACATGGCAAAGTAAGTAAAAGTGAGTAAGATGTAAGAAGACTGGAAAGGTAAGAAGAGTTCAGGTATGAAGAGTTTTAAAAGTCAGATGAAGCAATTGGAATTGGAACAACTAGAGGGGATGGCCTTAATTAGAAGAGCACTCCCTTCACCAGAAATGAAGAAGACAATATGAGATAAAGTCTAGAGATTTTGAGTTGCAAATCACGAGAGAAGATAGAGCTTTGGGTGAATGGCTTTAATTTATTCCCCCAAATATGAAGCTGAAGGGTGAGGTGAGGGAGAGGGAGGGTTATGTGGAGAATCTTGAGGAGAGAAAAGTAAAGTTTTGAAGTGACTTTTTGGGAATCTTGAACTGGATGTACCATAGGTATCTTAGTTCGGGATATCCCAAAGTGAACTCATATTATCCTGACATTCCCCCCTTCTAAGCTTCCCTATTATTGTTAAAGATACCTTCATCTTTCCAGTCACCTAGATTTGCAGTCTCATACTAATTCTTACATCACACATCCATTTTTTTGCCAAGCTTTGTCATTTCTACCTGCTCTAACTTTCTCCTCTCATCTGCCAAAGTGATCTTCCTTAAAGTGAAGATATGACCATATTACCTCCTCCTAGTCCACTCCTGTGACTTCCTCTTACTCTGAGGATCAGATAGAAAACCCTCTGTTTAACTTTTAAAATCCTTCAGAGTCTTGCTCCTTTCTACCTCTTCATACATTTTATTCCTTCCCATTTATTTTAAAGTCCAGCAACAATGAAGAAAAGTTTGTTTGCTTCTTGGGGGTCATACTGGTAGCAAATTAACATTTATTTTAATTGAACTAAGAACTGTTTGTGTTGTTTGAAACCAAATTGAACTATGTCTCTATGCATTTGGGTACTGTAAAGATAGTTCCTGGTTTGGATTGTAGATAGATAGGGAATCCCAGACTTCTGCAACTCTGAGATCTTTGTTTAATTTGTGTAAATCATTCTGCAATAACAGATCTGGAAAAGACTAAGGAAATCCCTTAGCCTGACCCTCCCTTTCTTTTCCATGAGACTTATCCAAAGTGAGGCAATATTGACACAGATAATTCTTTTCCAAAGTCTATATACATTATCTCAATTGAGCCTCATCATCATTTGGTGAAGTAGGTACTACAGGCATTATCCCTGTTTTTAGTTGAGAAAATTGAGGTCCAGATAGGTTGTGTGATTTGCCCAGGGTCATAGCTAGCAAGGGCCAGAGGCAGAATTTGATCTCATGAGGCTTCGTGATGTCCAAATCTAGTCATTTATCTATGTTTTGAAAAGATAATAGTAGGAAGGAAAAAAGAAAAAAAAAAGGGATAGCAATTAGGAAGGAAGAGATATGCACTTCTGAGTTGCATCATTGGTATTATTTTTTGGGAGATCAGTATTTGTCTGTAAAGAATGCAACTATGAGCTATTAGTGAAGTGGATATTTTGAATTATTTTTCTAATAGTGCACTGGTATATTTCTTTTAATTTTTTTTTTTTTTTTTTGCTTTTTTGCTGAGGCAATTGGGGTTAAGTGACTTGCCCAAGGTCACACAGCTAGGACATGTTAAGTGTCTGAGGCCAGATTTGAACTCAAATCTTCCTGACTTCAGGGCTGGTGGCACTGGTATATTTCTTTTCTACTGTTATCCCTCCATCCATCCCCTCACTTCTCATTACAGCACACGTTTTTGAAAGCTGGGGTAGGGTTATAGCTATAAACAACAGAGTTAAATGCTCCAAGCAAGGATTCTTGGCTTTATTACTAACAGTGCTTTGATTGACTGATTTACCCAGCTACAGATAATAGACTGATGGATTCCCAATAGCATCACTAAAGGGAACAAAGCTGATAGGCACATGTCTGGATAAACTTGACAGAAAGTTGGTTACAGGGTTAGGAGCCAATTTGGACCAGGTCAGACGTTTACTTGTTATTGTATCACTTGACATAATTACTATGTAGCATTGTTAACTTTTCCTGTTAGGTCTTATTCTCCTAACATTAGGGAAACTAAATATTTCTCAGATATTTCAGTACCTTTTGATGTTGTTATTCAGTCATTTCAGTCCAATTCTTTGTGGCATCATTTGGGATTTTCATAGCCATGATACTGTAGTGGTTTTCCAGTTACTTCTTCAGTTCACTTGATAGATGAAGAAATAGGCAAAAAGTAATTTGCCCAGCTTGTGACTTGCACAGCTAGTGTCTGAGGCCATATTTGAACTCAGGAAGATGAGTCTTCCTCATAACAGGTTCAATGCTCCATCCATTGAACCAGAAAAAAATTTTTTTTTCCTTAAAGGTGCTGTGATATAGTTCCAAGAGTTGTACTTAAAAACAGTTCTGTAATTCCCTTAGTTCATGAAACTAGAAGTAGAATGCTGGAGGTTAAGCATAGAACCAAACTGCTTCTCTCAAAGAACAGTGCAGGTATGCTCATGCATGCTTTTTTTTTTTTTTTTTTTTTGCTGAGGCAATAGGGGTTAAGTGACTTGCCCAGGGTCACACAGCTAGGAAGTGTTAAGAGTCTGAGACCAGATTTGAACTCAGGTCCTCCTGACTTCAGGGCTGGTGCTCTACTTCACCATCTAACTGACCCCACTAATGCATGTTTTAAGAAAGTCCACTTCCCCTTAACTACTATGTCTGCAATATATCATTTAAATATCCATTCTTTGGAGGTCAGGAGTACATGCAAATTCTTTTGTCATTATTTCTTATTTAAATTTTGATTTTCACTCTCATACTGCTTCTCTTCATTATTCTAGATATCATCAATTCACAATCTAAGGTCTATTAATAATTTATCATTTGCCTACTTTGGCAGTTTTGGGGTACAGATTAAGGCTCAACCCTACCTTTCAGAGGAGAGGGTGAATGTAGGAACCTTATAGTGTCTTTTTATCTCCTTCAGATTTTCCCTTTCTAATGCAAAGACAAAGTTGGTTGATAAGTAAAAAATTGATTTTTGGCATGTTTATGGTCTTTGTAAAAAAAAATTGCTAGATTTGGGAGTCAAATCTAGGCTCAAATGTGGCCTCTTGAATCTAATAGCTAAATCATTCTGGTTAAATTACTTAATTTCTTTGAGTCTTGACTTTTTCTTTGGTAAAATGAGAATTGTATTAGGTATAATGCCTTTTTCATTGGGTTATATTATTTGGGGAAACCTTAAAGCACTAAATAAATCAAGTCATTATCATCACATATTTCTCTAATAATTATGAAGCAAAATTGTGCCTCTTGTGGCTTCTTGATGTTCTCATGCTGTATCCTGGATATGCAACACCTCCATAAAAAAATAGAGATCACTAAGTTTCCTTTTTAGGTTGTACCTCATACTCTAGACCTTTTCTGTCTTTCCATCCCAGCTCTATCTTCTGTCCTATATATCATCTCCATATAGTTTAATTTCTGCTTTGTAGGAAAAAAAAAAACAGTTAATCTAAATTTATCTTTACCATTGGGTTCTGATTTATTGATATTCTTTCTTCATCTTGCTAAGTACATTGTGTAAGTACTTTGTGCATTTTAGCAGGCACCATCCTGGGGATAGTTTCTGTTTTAAAAGATTGACTCTAGATCAAGAGTTCTTACTTGGATTTTATGATATTATATTTTTAGAAAAATATTTTGGTATGTTTCAATATAATTGACTTTGTAATCCTATTCATTTATGCACTTAAAAACATTATGAGAAGTGATCCCCCAAGATTTACTAGATAGCCAAAGAAGTCTGACACACAAAAAAGTTAAGAATCCTTGCCATGGAGTATGGCAGGCTAGTGGAGAAAATATTTGTCAAGAAATCAAATTAAATTCATTTATTTACTTAATTGACCGGAAACTTCAGAAAAAATATTTAAAATTTTTTTGTTTTCCTTGTTACATGTAGAAACAATATTTTTTTTTATTTTTGGTTATACATGTACTTCATTTTTCTTTTTATGTATTTCCTTATGAATCATTTTGGGAAAGAAAAATCAAAACAAAAGGGAAAAACCATGAGAGAAAAAACCAGAAGGAAAAAAAAAGTGAACATAGCATGTATTGATTTACATTTAGTCTCTATGGTTCTCTCTCTGTCTTTGGATGGTGTTTTCCATCAAAAGTTTATTGGGATTGCCTTGGTTCATTGAGCCACTGAGAAGAAGCAAGGCTGTCATAGTTGGTCATTGTTAAATCTTGCTGTTGCTGTGTACAATGTTTTCTTGGTTCTGTTTGTTTTGTTCAGCATTCAGTCATGTAAATCTTTCCAGGCCTTTCTAAAATCAGCTTGTTCATCATTTTTTATAGAACAACAATATTTCATTATCTTCATATACCATAACTTGGTCAGCCATTCCCCAGTTGTTGGGCATCTACTCATTTTCTAATTCCTTGCCCTCACACACACACAAAATCTACTATAATCATTTTTGCTCATGTGGGTCCTTTTCCTTTTTTTTTTTTTTTTGATTTTTTTTTTGGGATACAGACCCAGTAGTAAGACTGCTGGATCAAAGAGTATGCACAGTTTTGTGGCTCTTTGGGCATAGTTCCAAATTCTTCTCCAGAATGGTTAGATAAAAAGTTGCTTTGGAAACATTTTTTTCCTAGGATGTATGCTTATAATAAATTATCACTGTTCCTAATCTTGTGGTATCAGTTTTTCAAAAGTATCTTCTGCACACAGTTTGCCAAACTGAAAGAGTAATAGGCAGCATGAATGCAAAGCATAATGGAGGCCAGTGGATGAAATGTTTCTGATGAAAACAACTTAAATCCAAATTCATTTAGTTGGCTCTGGGTTCTATTAGGGGTAGTATGTATAACATAGGAAATAGAAGTAGAGTACTATATTCATTGTCTGTAAGATCTTCAAGTACTTGCTTCTAGTAGCTGTGTGTCCACTTCAAATCACTCATCCTCTTGCTTTACCAGGCAGAATCATATACATCTAGAGCTGAAAGAGACTAATATTTTAGTGGTCTTCTAATCCAACCCCCTTTTCACAAATGAGTAAATGGGCTTAACGAAATTAAAAGACCTAGTTTAACATCACATAGAGAAGATGTGGGAAAGCTGGATTTATCTAAGACTTTGCTTACTGATAAATTACAGGAGGGAGTTTCCATACTAGGATGTCCCTACAGTGATAAAGTCACAATTCAGCACCAAAAGAAACACTTTAAGAAGTCAGAGATTGTATCTTCTCTAAATTTTATGTTGTGTGATGCCCAACCCTAAGCAAGTGTGCAGAAAAGGGAAATGCCATTGAGAAGGGAAAGCTTCTTGGAAGAAAAATTGATCTTTAATGGTGATTTGAAGGTAGTATAAGATTTGCATTGTTGAGGGAAGAAAAGGGAGAACATTTAAGGTACTGGATGAGTAAAGAAAAGAAGAACAAAACATGAGCAAAGGTAGGAATAAGCATACTAAATTTGTCAAAGTGATCAGCTAGACTGAATCTCAGAAAACTTGTTAGAGAAGAGGAAGAAAGCTGGTAGGTGAGGGAGATTGGATGGTGAGCTTTGACTGTTATAATGATGCATTTGGATTTGATTCAGTAAGCAATGGGGAAACTAATATAAGTTCTTAAGTAAGAGTGACAGTCAAGAAGTTATAAGGAGGTTAATCTGGTGGTAATGTAAAGGAATTAGAGTAAGAAGGATTCTGGAGGCAGAGAGACCAATCAGAAAAGTAATGAAGGAATGCTTGTACTAAAGTGGGAATAGGGGGAACAGAAAGGAAAAGATGAATTTGAGAGATCATGAATAATTAACAAGACAATTAAATGAGCATGGACAATTATATTAAAAATATTAATGATATTAAATATAATGGGACATAATTTAAATGTCATTTAAATTTAATCATATTTCATGGTGGTAAACTAATTAATTTTCTAAGTGATTTGAATTAATATATGTTGTTTTTCTTTGTCTGACCATGCATATTTTTTTCATCTCTGACAAAGAACAGATAGAATCATTGTTACTATCTGCAATCATCTTTGCTGCTTCTTTGTACTTGATTCTTTATATTAATTAGTAACTATTTTATTTTGTTTGTTTCTACCCACCTCTCTCTCTGTCTGTGTCTTTCTTCCTCCTTCTATCTCTTCCTTCCTTCCTTTTTTTCTGGGAGTAGCTTTGATTTGCAGGGTTTTGTTTTTTGGTTTTTTTTTTTTTTTTCCTGTTGAGGCAATTGAGGTTAAGTGACTTGGCCAGGGTCACACAGCTAGGGAATGTTAAGTATCTGAGACCAAATTTGAACTCAGGTCCTCCTGACTTCAGGGCTGGTGCTCTATCCACTGCACCACCTAGCTGCCCCTGATTTGCAGTTTTTTTGGTAACCTCCCCTACAACCATAGGAATGAACTAAGCAAAGAAAAACAGAAGTAGATGAGAAGCACAAAGAACTAAGCAAAGATTTTCCTTTTTTTTTTTTTTTTTAAGGTTGTAGTTGGCAGTAAGAAAGATAAACACTGACAGAACAAGAGGTGGTTTTTAGTTTAGATGATCTCTAATGCAGTGTTTTTAGGGTTGTAGAATCTTAAAGCTGTGGTTCTGAACATATTTTATACAGATTATTTCCTTTTTCTTTTGCTTTATCTCCTCTCTGAAAGATGATAGCTATGAAACTTGTTTTAAGTGATGTTTTAGATCCTTGACTGAAGTGAAGTACGTAGAACCAGGAGAACATTGCAGAAAGTTAATAGCAAATATTGTAAGATAATCAGCTGTGAATGACTTAGCTATTCTCAGCAATACAATGATCCAAGCAAATTCTTTTTTTAAAAAAATTTTTATTTAAGCTTTTTATTTTTCAAAACATATGCATGGACAGTTCTTCAACTTTAGCCCTTGCAAAATCTTGTGTTCCAATTTTCCCCCCTTTCTCCATGCTCTCCTCTAGATGGCAAGTAATCCAGTACATGTTAAACATGGTAGAAATATATATTAACTCCAATATATGTATATATATTTATAAAGTTATCATGCCGCACAAGAAAAATAAAAGCAAACCAGTAAAAAACAAAAAAACAAAAATGAGAAAAGCAAAATAAAATGTAAGTAAACAACAACAAAAAGAGTAAAAATGCTATGTAGTGAACCACACTCAGTTCCCACAGTCCTCTCTCTGGGTGTAGATGGCTCTCTTCATGATTGAACAATTTGGAATGGTTTGAATCATCTCATTGTTGAAGAGAGCCACATCTATCAGAATTGATCATTACATAATCTTGTTGCCATGTATTAGCATCAGTTCATGAAACTCCCTCCAGGCCTCTCTGGAATCATCCTGCTGGTTATTATTTTTTTTTTTTAGTTTGATTAAAAGCTTTTTATTTACAAAACATATGAGTGATTTTTCTACATTGACTTTTGCAAAAACTTTTTTTTTGTTCCAAGCTTTTCCCCTCCTTCCCCCCCACCCCCCACCCCTAGATGACAGGTAATCTAATACATGCTAAATATGATAAATTATATGACAAATCCAATACATATCTATACAGTTATCTTACTGCACAAGAAACATCAGATCTAGAAAGAGAGAAGAAAAAAAACAACCTAAGAAGGAAAACAAAATGCATGGAAATATTCACGGAAAGTGTTAAAATGCTATGTTGTGGTCCACACTCAGTTCCCTTAGGCCTCTCTCTGGATGTATATGACTATCTTCATCGATGAAAAATAGAAACTGGTTTGAATCACATCATTGTTGAAGAGAATCATGTCCATCAGAATTGATCATCGTATAGTCTTGTTGCTGTGTATAATGTTCTCCTGGTTCTGCTGATTTCACTCAGCATCAGTTCATGCAAGTCTCCCCAGGCCTCTCTAAAATCATCCTGCTGGTCGTTTCTTACAGAACAATAATATTCCATAACATTCATATACCATAATTTATTCAGCCATTTTCCTATTGATGGGCATCCTTTCAATTTCCAGTTTCTTGCCACTACAAAAAGGGCTGCCACAAACATTTTTACACATATGGGTCCCTTTCCCTCCTTTAAGATCTCTTTGGGATATATAAACCCAGTAGAAATACTGCTGGACCAAAGGATATGCACAATTTGATAACTTTTTGAGCATAGTTCCAAATTGCTCTACAGAATGGTTTATTCACAGTTCCACCAACAATGTATTAGTGTTCCAATTTTCTCACATTCCCTCCAACATTCATCATTATCTTTTCCTGTCATCTTAGCCAATCTGAGAGGTGTGTAGTGGTATCTCAGAGTTGTCTTTATTTGCATTTCTCTGATCAATGGAGATTTAGAGCACCTTTTCATATGACTAGAAATAGTTTCAATTTCTTCATCTGAAAATTGTCTGTTTATATCCTTTTTATCCAACTTATCAGTTGGAGAATGGCTTGAATTCTTATAAATTTGAGTCAGTTCTCTATGTGCTTTAGAAATGAGGCTTTTATCAAAACCTTTGAATGTAAAAATGTTTTCCCAGTTTATTGCTTCCCTTTTAATCTTGTCTGCATTAGTTTTGTTTGTACAAAAACTTTTTAACTTAATATAATCAAAATTATCCATTTTGTGATCAGTAATGATCTCCAGTTCTTCTTTGGTCACAAATTCCTTTTTCCTCCATAGATCTGAGAGATAAATTATCCTATGTTCTTCTAATTTGTTTACAATATCATTCTTTATGTCTAGATCATGAACCCATTTTGACCTTATCTTGATTAGGTGTGGATCAATACCCAGTTTCTGCCATACTAGTTTCCAAGATCCAAGTAAATTCTGAAGGAAAATGGTGAAAAATAGCAGCTATCTGAAAGAAGTGATGGAATATGAATGCAGATTTAAGTACATTTTTAAAAACTTTATTATTATTATTATTACTATTTTTGAGCTCTGTTTTTTTTTTTTTTTATTAAAGCTTTTTATTTGCAAAACATGTGCATGGGTAATTTTTCAACATTGACCCTTGCAAAGCCTTTTGTTACAAATTTTTCCCTCCTCCCCCCCCAATCCATCCCCTAGATGGCAGGAAGTCTAATACATGTTAATTATGTTAAAATACTTGACAAATTGAATGTGTATACATATTTATACAGTTATCTTGCTGTACAAGAAAAATCGGATCTACAAGAAAAAAACATCTGAGAAGGGAAACATAATGCAAGCAAACATCAATAGAGAGCATGAAAATGGGTGTATATGGCTTTCTTCATCACTGAACAACTGGAACTGGTTTGAAACATCTCATTGTTGAAGAGAACCATATCTATCAGAACTGATCATCATATAGTCTTGTTGTTGCTGTATATTGATCTTCTGGTTCTGCTCATTTCACTCAGCATCAGTTCATGCAAGTCTCTCCAGGCCTCTCTGAAATCATCCTGCTGGTTGTTTCTTACAGAATAATAATATTCTTTAACATTCATATACCATAATTTATTTAGCCATTCTCCAATTGATGGGCATACATTCATTTTCCAGTTTCTAGCCACTACAAAAAGGGCTGCCATAAACATTTTTGTACATGTGGGTCCCTTTCCTTCCTTTAAGATCTCTTTGGGATATAGGCCCAATAGAAACACTGCTGGGTCAAAGGGTATGCACAGTTTGATAACTTTTTGAGCATAGTTCCAAATTGTTGAGCTCTGTTTTCTTTTGCAAAATAGCTAATATTTTAAACTATGTTTTGCATGACTGCATAGGAATGAGGGCATCCAAATTGCTTTCTCAAGGAGAGAGAAGATATGTGGGAAAGAATTTGGAATTCAACATTTTAAAAAATGAATTATTAAAAATTATTTCTACATATAGTTGGGGAAACATAAAAACAACAACAACAAAAAGACAAAAATAAAGACATTTAGTGTATCAAGTGACTAGAAGCCTTAAAGGTATCCTGTGGCAAATATGACAGTGACTTAGGGAATAAATTTCTTAATAATGATCCAAAGAAGGGCAGTTTCTCTTTTGACTATTGATTAATTTGATGGAATTCATTTTAAAAGATAATAGAACTTAAGGCCCATTGGTAAAAGTCAGTGGGAATATGGAAAGGCGATATTAAGTATGGACACATTGCAACTATCACCTTATTTGCTGTCATTGCTTGGAATTGCAATGCATGAAAGTTCAGATAGGACTTAGAAATTCTCTTGAAATCATGGAGCAATAGATTTAGATCTAGAAAGGATCATAGAGATTTATTTAGTCCACTTCCCTTTCCCTGTTTTACAACTGAGAAACTGAGGCCCAGGGAGAGGATATGACCTTTTCAGTGCTACATAGGTAGTTGACAGTGGTGATTTGGACTTAGGTCCACAAGTCTAAATTTAATACTGTGTCAGGCTGCCTTTCCTCATTACCTGTAAATAAGTTCTTTCTCTAAAAGAACTCACATATAGGGAATGAGAAGAATCTGTTACATTAAGTTTCTGTAACAAAATTAGAAGTTGATTATTTTAAAGTGGAATTGTAATTCAGAATACAAAAAACCATTGAACTTTTTCTAAACATTTGACTACTCATTTTCCTTTAAACCTCTTTTTTTTTTTTATTGGATATCCTTCCCCTTCCTGAGATCCCAAGGATGATCTGTTGAACTCCATGTCATCTGGTTTTGATTGACTCTTAATAGCACACACCAGATTTCCACAAAACTTCACCAGAGTTTTCTCTATAAATTTTATTTTATCCAGCTATTTTAGTTTGGGGTCACAGTATAAATTATCCTGGTTTAACTCTTGTAGGTTCATGAAGGAAAGTAACAAGGCTGGAAAACAGAAAATACTTTCCACATAAAAATATGGAAATATTAATATATGGTAGATTTTTGATAGATTTTTTTAAAAGTTCCAGTAAAATTTGCATTCTTTAGGGCTAGGAATTACATAGTATCATCATTTACCTCTAAAGAAAGAACTACTTCCTTAAGCATTTTGTCCTTCCATTTTTGACTTTTAATCTATTTCCATTTTGCTAGCAGAAGAGAAAGAAATTTCTTTAAAGATGAAATCTTGTACTTTCTATGGAATAGGAGTTCTTTACCTGGGGCCAATGGACCAATTACTTCTTCTTCTTTTAACTAACCTTTGTTTATCTGTGTCATCCTGTGTATTTTATTATGTGCAATTAACATTATTATGATAAAAGATCCATAGGCTTCCCCAGATTTCTGAAGGAGGACGTAACAAAAAAGTCAGCCTGAAATAGGAGAAGTAGTTTTTGCTTTAGTTGTCTTGCATGTCTCCTTTGGAGAACTGGCTGCCTTGAGAATTAATCTTTCTGGCACCAGCAACAGAAGAGGAAAGGAAAATTTTTCCTATGGGAGAAGAAACACCTACTAAATTCCATTCACTAGGCTGATTTCCCTCTCAGAAGGCAATGAAATCATCTTTCAGTAGTCCAGAGTATTAAGGCTTGGATTGCTGATATACCTTCTGAGTCATATTCTAAAACATAAAAAAGTTTGGTGCACAAAGAAATGGAGCTTCTCAGACCTCATGGACTCCCTGTTGCTGTGCAAGTCAACTTTTTTGACTTGGCCTATCAAGATGGCAAATTACAAACTCCAAGGCTCTGTTTTGCTCTTGAACCAGGGCCGTGCCTTTCCTGAATATATTTTCCATATTTCTACTGTAACCTTAATCTTGTTAAATTTCTAAAAAATAAAAGATGAAACCTCTTGTGGATTTGTTTTTTGCCTTGCCAATTAATATAGATGCAAAGCTAAAAGAGAAGGCTCTTCTTAATTTTCTACTTGCTGAGACATCTTGTCTTTCCTTTAAGGGCTTAAGACCCAGGAAGATCAAGTTGTTCCTTCTTTGCTATTATTAGAACACTGTAGTCCTAGTGACATAAACAATCAAAAGTTCTTAGAAGTCATCTGTCATAAATGTTAAAAGCTGGTTCATCTTTGGGAGTGAAGGTATCTTATCATTACACTCACATTCTGTTGTCACATAATGCATTTTATAAGTCTTTCTTTGTCACATTTTACAATAAAGAGGTAGGTAATACCACTGATCGATATTCTTTAAAAATTTTTAATTGTTCCATTATCTTGATGGAGGCAAAATGGCAAAATAGAGTGCTGGAGTAGAGTCAGGAGGATCTTGATCCATCTTATATCCAGTACCAACAATGACTTTTACAAGTCACCTACCTTTTCAGATTGGGCAAAATAATTAAGTTATCCCAGTGTTTGAGAAACTATGTTGAAGAATGAAATGTGTATCATGAGTTTTTAAACTTAAAAAAATTATTTATTGTTAAAAGAATTTCCACATACTTATATTTTTTATTGTCTCTTTTTATACAAAGGTCACCTGATTTTGTCCATATAGAAACTCTTAGAATCTCAAGAAATTAGGAGTCATTCTTGTCTATTTCATTGACTCACTGTGCAGTTTTGAACAAGAACTCTTCAACATCTGTTTATCCATCTCTAGAGCCTAAGCCATCTTGCTTTGTGGTATGTTAGTTATTTTTAAAGAGTAGTGATGGAAGAAAGAAAGGCGAATAAAATACAGCTGCGGTTCTGTACAAAAAGATGAATGGATGAATAAAAGAATAAATGAATTCATCAGGCAACATTATGTTGTAATGTTCAAACTGAGAATTATAGGTAACTAAAGCTACTTTGGGCATAATCAGAATCTTACTGCTATTCTAGACTTATACTTAAACATATACCCAACCTAAATTACTTCCTATAAACTGGGCCTGCAATTAGATTCATGTTCATTGAAGTGGGATATTAACCTAAAGCTGGACAGGCTTCTTCAATTTTAAGAAGCATTCTTTTAACACCAAGCAAATATATGCCTTCCTTCTGTTCTTGCTGGCGATATAATAATATATAATATGTAATAAGACATAATAGCAATGAATATTGTTTAAAATAAAGGATAAAAAAAGATAAGGAAGGAAAAAGCAATTCATCAAAACTAGCCAACATATCAGCTGAGTTTGGCAGGAAGCAAATGATCAAGAAGCAAATACACAAATTCAAGTTTAGCTGTGCAAAGACCAGCAAAGTGATTATGCCACAACTCTGTTCAGAAGGGAAGGAGGTGTGCAAATGATCATTATAATTACAATGTGAAGTTTTTGTTATTGTTGCAATTCTTTATGTTTTTGTAATCATTATGTATGTATGTATGTATGCTTTTTTCACTTTGCATCTATTTATGTCTTTCCATAGTTCTCTGCATTATTTACATTCTTCATAATATTCCATTACATTTGTACCACAATTTGTTAAGCTATTCACTAATTGGTGGGCATCTTTTTTGTTTGTTGGTCTTTCATGCTTGTTGAATGGTCATTCTATATTTGCTACTTTATCATCTTCCTTTGACTCTGAAATCTGTTATTTGTCTCATTGACCTCCACAAAAACCTTGAAGTCACTACTGATTTTGTCTTAGCTATATTCAATATGATTTCTCATCATTCTAAACCCTACTTTAGAATACAACATTCTAAGATGTTGTATTTTTCCTAAGTTCAAATTTTGCTTTAGACATTTAAGAGCTGCATGATGCTGGGCACACTAGACTCAGTTTCCTTATCTGTAAAATAGGGATTATAATAGTAAATCACAAGTTTTTTGATAGGATTAAATGAGATTAATTTATGTAAAGTGTTGTGCTATCCTGAGAGTATTTTATGAATACTAGATGCTGCAGCTACTTAGAACCATTTACTAGATAACCATTAAAATTTAAACATCAAATAAAGCAAGCAATTCCATATACAAAGTATACCGTAAAATCAGGTTCAAGTTTTATGAAGAAAATAGGTAGTCAAGCTGAGTAATACTGTTTTTAATAAAACAAAAACAAAAAACAAGGTAATTAACATTTTAAGTTTATTCAAAGGTCTGGTTTCAAGCCTTAGTTCTAATATGTACCATTTGTGTGGTACGGGGCAAATCACTTGGAACTCTGTGAGCCTCATTTTCCTCATGTGAAAAACAAGTGTAATTTCCAAGATCTTTCCAGCTTCAAATCCTAAGATTCCATTTTTATTATCTTAAGTATTTATTGCCTCTGAAGACTGCTCCCCGATGATTCTAAAAATGATTACTTTTAAGGCAAATTTTCATATAAGTACCTGAGGAAATTCCAGAGTAGGACATAAAAGATGATTAAACTACATTTATTTTATTTTAAATTAACTTTTATTGATATATTTTGTGTTTCATATTCCTGGAATTTCTTTCAGTATTTCTCCCACTAACCCCTTTCAGAGTACCAACACATGTAATAAATATTTTTTGAAAGAGAAAGAAAGGAAGTAAAACCAGGCCATATGTTGAAAAAGTCTGAAAATCTATGCAATGTGCCACTCCTATGACTTCCCACTAATGTGAGAAAATGGGGGTGGATTTGTCTTTTCATATCTCTTTTTGGAGCCATACTTATGCTTTGTGATTTTGTAATATTCCCTTTTGGTAATTTTGTGGTGGTTCTTTTTATTTACATTGTGGTAGTTATTTGTGGCATATGTGGTAGTTTTTTTTTTTTTTTTTAAGCCATTCTCCAATTGACTGGCATCTGCTTTATTTCCAATTCCTTGGTATTACAAAAATTTTTGCTGTAAATATTTTGATATCTGTGAGACCTTTCTATAACCTTCTTGGTGGATACATGCCTAGCAAAGGGATCATTGAATCAAAGGATACAGATATTTAAGTTAGGTTTTTTTTTTTTTTTTTTAAACATAATTCCAGTTGGTTTCCAGATTGTTTGGACCAGTTCACAGCTGGGAGGATATTGTGAAAGTCTAGGTGAGAGAACTAATGAAAACCTGAACCAGTTAATTTAAGGAGTCTTGACTCATTTGTAACTCTTCCCCCTGTCATTTTGTTTAGAAATCTACCATTTTGGATTAAAATATGACCTAAAATATGTCACCTAAAAATAACCAGGAAGATAATTGGAAGATCTGGAGATTCTGTATTGTAGAACATCCAGATTTATGGGAGACATTGGACAGTCTCTCATGATTTCCTTATGGACAGTATTTTCTAGGAGATGTTTAGTGATTTTTGCCCTTGATCCATTCTTCATCAGATTTTTTTATCCATCACTTGGGTGAATATATAGGTGGCAAAATTTACAAATTTTTAGCTGATTGAAATATAGAAAAGATAAGTAATAAATGTTTTGGTCTTTTTGGAGAAGAGCAGCAGGCAATTGGGGTTAAGTGACCTTAGTAGGGTCACATAACTAGTAAGAGTTAAGTATCTGAAGGTCACATTTGAACTCAGGCCCTCTGGAGTCCTGGGCTGGTGCTCTCTCCATCGCTCCATCTAGCTGCCCCAATGAGTAATACTTTAGGTGACAAATTTCAAAAAGGTCCTGGTATTCTTAGATGATATCTAAAGCAAAAAGATAATGAAATATTAAAGGTAAAAGTACAAAGTCTTGAACTTAGTTCCAGTATAGTTGTGGCTTAATTTTTTGTATGAAAAAAAAGGGGGGTTTAATTACCTAAAACCTTTGTAGGGGTTATTTGTGTGATGTGATTTGCAAAACAAAAAATCAAACAAAAGAAAAACCCCAAAATTAATTTTAGGCTGTATGAATGAGAATGTACTGCAGTGTCCAGACCAACAGTGGTTAAAGTGGTTAATGTTGTTATATCTCAAATACCATATTTTCTAAAAGATACCAATAAGTTGAAGAAACATCACTAGAAGAGCATGATCAGGATTGTTGTGACCATTTTATACCATGTAATGCAAGGAAGCATTAAAGGAACTGAGGTTTTTAGCCTGGAAATGAGAAGACCTTCATGAGGGATGCAATAGTTATGAGTACATGTATGAAGGGCTGTTATAAGGAAGGGGGGTTATGTTTATTTTCTGTGACTTTTTTAGAAGGCAAAATTAGAACAAATGTAAGGAAGTTACAAGGGAGTAAAGTTAAACTTGTCATGAGGCAGAGATTTTTCCTAATGCTATCCAAAAATAAAATGGGTTGCTTCATACTATAATGAGTTCCACATTAATGGAGTTCAGAGTGAGATTGAATGATCAGTTGTCAGGGCTGTGGCAGAGGGTTTTCATGCAACCCATATGCAGGTAGATTGGTTGATTTATGGTTTGGTAAAAGCTCTTGTAATTTTATGATTTCATGCTTATGAGTGGCGGGAGAGAAAAGGAGCTCAGGAACCTGGGAATTGTGGAGAAGCTCTGAATCTATAGAAATTACCTAGTCTTCTGTCTCTGGCCTTAAAAAAAAAAGAGCATTAGATGAAACATTTGTGACTTTCTGTTGATGCCTTTGAACTGGAATAGATATGAAGGGTGGCAACAATAGCCAGGTACCTAGATAAGCTAGTCTTTTATTTTTTTTTTTATTTTTTTTTTATTGCCAACTTCATAACTTCCATTAAAAAAAGTTACTTTTAATAATAACAAAGTCTCTTATTTTGTCCTCTTCTATGTCTTAGAAGGAAAAACCTGACATTAAAAACAACAACAACAAAAACCCAACTCCCTCCCCCCCCAAAAAAAACCTGAGGCTCACACCCATAGTTCATTTGATAGGATTTTACTTCCTTGATTTTGTTAATCCCTTACTATTGTTATTACTATTACTATTATTATTGTTGACATTTACTAGCTCAGTTGTCTCCAGAAAAAGACCAATTATAAACTACAATGATAAGAGAGTGACTGACATTTTTCTTTCTTTCTGAAGGTAGTTGGAGGCAAAGTAAAGAAACCAGGTAAACGTGGTCGGAAACCAGCCAAAATTGACTTGAAGGCAAAGCTTGAGAGAAGCCGGCAGAGTGCAAGAGAATGTAGGGCCAGAAAGAAGCTGAGATATCAGTATCTGGAAGAATTAGTGTCCAGTCGGGAGAGAGCCATCTGCGGTCTCAGAGAAGAGCTGGAAATGGTAAAGCATTTTTCTTTTTAACTTCTATTTTGTTTTTTTCCTGAGGCAATTAAGGTTAAGTGACTTGACCAGGGTCACACAGCTAGGAAGTGTTAAGTGTCTGAGACTAGATTTGAACTCAGGTCCTCCTGACTTCAGGGCTGGTGCTCTATCCACTGCGCCACCTAGCTGTCTCTAGCTTCTATTTCTAATCCATCGCCTGACTTCATTCACTTAGCCAAAGGAACAATAAATTCAATTTATGACAGAGCAGAAAATTTGTTAGATATTATGTAGTATAGATCAGTGGTGTCAAATTCAAATAGAAATGGATTCCTGTGGCTATCAGCTTAGAAAACAAGAAATTAATATTACCAGTGTATTTTGTTGAACATTTCCCATGCTACTTTAATTTGGTTTGGCCCACATTAGAGTTTTGCAGGTAATGAGGTTAACACTCTGGTGTAGTCTCACTAGATAGACATCCTCTGAGGTATGATAATTCATGGGGAAGCAGAATAACAGTACTTCATATTTACATAACCTTTTATGGTTTATAGGGATTTTTCCATATAACAATATTGTGAGGTTGGTAGTAGAAGAAGTTAAGTAATAAGCCTTGATTGAAGCACTAGATTTGTGTAAGGAGACCAAAACTGGCTTATTAAAAGTAGAGAGAATATAAGATTAGAAGGCTTTAAATGCTAAGCTTAGGAACTTGAACTTAATATAGGGTGAATCACTGTGTTGGAGTATTAATGTCCTATGAACATTTTATGTGGGCAAGATTTTTATAGGAGCAATTTTTGTTTCTCCTACCTGCATTGATTATAGAATGTCTTGTGAGATAGAAAGAAAAATAAGTAAGTCTTTCTCTTGAGGCACTTACAGTCCAGTAGAAGAAATAAGTCAGTAAACTATAATGCAAAAAAAGTATATGGTGAGTATATGAACAAAATGTTTTAATAATTCTTAAAAAGGGTAGAGATCACTGGTAGACAGATCAAGGAGAGATATTCAAGAATCACTGTCTCCATGAAAATCATGACTTAAAAGACAGGAAAAAAAGAAAGGCTGGGAGAGACTGTTTCAAGAAATCATAAATGAAAACTGCCCAGCTTTGTTAAAAGAGCCAAAGAATGAGGTGAAGAGAAGCATCCATCAACCACCTTCTGAGAGGAACTCCAAAAGGAAAAGTTCAGGAATATCATAGCCAAATCAGGTCAAAGAAAAAAAATAGCGCAAGTAGCCAGAAACAAGTAGTGTGAGTACCAAAGAATCTATAGTCCGGACCACAAGAGACCTAATGATTACTTAAATTGAGAAGAAATTATTGCATGCAATATTTCTGATGTCAAAAGAGATAGATTTGTAACCAAGAATAACTTTGTAAAAATGTTCAATGGTGATGTAATATCAATGTTGAAACAATGGGAAAAGGAACAAATATTCCTTCAGAATCTTAATGTTTTTGAAAGCTATTAATGGAGTTAAATAAGAAAAACAAAAGTTCCTGAGTGATTTGGTTCTGTACTGAGGGTTTGAAGAAGGGAAACAGAAGGAATAGATGTGTAGAATGGAGGAAGAAAGGCCTAGGATCAGTTACTAAAGGGCAGAATGGAGATTTTCTTACATTTATATAGTGCTTTAATATTTACAAAGTACTTTGCAAAATTTAAATTGATCTACACAATAACCCTTTGTGGTAGGTGTGCTATTATATTATTCCCAGTTTTCAGATGAGGAAATTGAAGCAGCAAGAGGTTAAATCAGTTGTTCTGGGTCACATAGCTCATAGTTTCCTAGACTGGATTTTAATCCATGTTTTACAGACTCTTAAATCCAGCTTTATTTACTACAATCCACAAGTGCCCAACTCACAGGCAAAACTCCCAATTGCTTGAATCATGTTATTGGGAATGTTTAATATGAAAAAATGTAACTGAAAAATAATTAACAAAATAAATAAAAATACAAAATGGTAACGTTAACTTGTAGTTTTCTAAATCAGTATGTATCCTGCAGAGATACATTTCTTACTGATTTTGATACCACTGCTCTATACCATACTGTCTTGGCATATGGACTCAAATGTATAAATATATGTAAATATTTACAATTGGCTTAAAAATGTCCTTGTTGATTCTCAATACAATTTGCTTTCTTCTGAACTTTTATTAGGCAAAGTATAGCCAGATCTCTTTATCCTGGAGAGGAAAGGGAATTAGTCCTATGGCAAATAATATGTCCCATTCCTCCCTGTGTTAAAGAAAGAAGATTCACCTCCTTAACGATAGGAGAGGGTGGGACTCTATAAAGGTAAGCATGTGATCTCATTGATTCATGAGTCCCCTCTTATGATGCATAGAATAGCACTTGTATATATACTTATCTGGCACCAATCTTATCCATGTCCTCCCCAAAGTTCTCATAGGGTATCCTTTCAGTGTCTTAGAGGTTTTCCTTGCCTTCTCTTGCTATGGTGAGGGTACCAAAGGAATTCTCTGAATATCTGCCTGTCCTTCCTCTTTCTTGCTTCAGAGCCAGCTATTCTTCACTTTGTATCATAAAATTCCTTAATGTCTTTTTCTTCTGTGGTGTTGGTTATATGTTACAGACTGTTCATATGAATCTTGTGTCTCTCCATTGCTTTCTGGGTGATATTCATTTTAGTTATTTTCTCAGTTCTCAAACTTCTTGACTTTCCTGAAGTTTTTGACTCTCTCAATCACCCTTTTCTCCTTTATACTTTATTTTCTCATGGTTTTGGTGACACTGTACTTTCCTGGTTCTCCTCTCTGACATGCTTTTTAACCATGGGATCCTCCTAAAGTTCTGCCTTGAGCTTTATTTTCTTTTGCTTCTATGAAATTTCGCTCAGTGATATCAGCTTTCATGATTTCAATGATCATCTCTGTATACACAGACACAGATCTGCTTGTCTATCTCTAACTTCTTTCTTCAACTACTGCCTTGTTTCTTCTTAACTTTTTCTCTCACCTCACTCCCCATATCCAATCTGTGGCAAAGACTGTCATTATTACTTTTAAAAAATCAGTTTTGTTTTATTTTCAGTTCTGAATTCTCTCCCCTTTACCTACTTCTCCCTCATCTAAGAAAGCAAGAAAAATGAAACCTGTTACAAACATGTATTGTCAGACCAAATAAATTTCTGCATTAGTGAAGCCTTTCATAACTCAGTTCCCCTACCTTACTTATTCTTCTACTTAGTCTCATTACTTAATAAGTCTTTTTAACACCTTACCTCTACTTTTTCTGAAGTCTAGTGACCCCTTCCTCTTTGCTATTCCTTGCGGACACTGAGCTTCTTCTTCTGGCTGTCCTTCATGCTTTTGTACATTTTCTCTCCTTATTTTTATTTCCTAGCTTCATTGGCTTCCTTCAAGTCTCAGCTAAAGTCCCGCTTTTTTCATTAAGTCTTTCCAAGTCCCTCTTAATCTTAGTGCTTTTATTTTTGACCTTATATAGTGCTTTGAACTTCTTTTCTGTGCTTTTATTTACTTATTTGTAGTATAGCTATTGGTTTTATGTGTGGGATCTCTGTCCCCCTCCATATAAGTGTGATGACAAGGATTGTGTCATAATTTTTTGATATATTTCCCATTTGGTTTTATTTCTCTGCACATAGAAAATGCATGATAAATGCTTGTTGAATATGACTTGACTGAATTTTGCTTAAATATATTTTATTTCAGTACAAGCAGTGGTGCATGGCAATGGATCAAGGAAAAATCCCCTCTGAAATAAAAGCTCTTCTAACTGGAGAGGAGCAGAACAAATCTCAGCAGAACTCAAGCAGACATACCAAGGCTGTAAAAACCGAAGCTAATAACAACTCTTGTAAGTATACAGTATTTGCTAAATTGATAATTATTGAAGTGTTTCATGGTAAGTATTTCATTTGAAGTCTAGCTCTTCCCAAATCAAAAGTTTAAATTAAAACAAAATTTTGATGAATAGATGAAATGATCTGAAGGTCTAAATACTAAAACATGTTTTACATGAGTGTACATGAGTGTACAAAGATCTTTCTTATGGTGAAATTTTAACAGAAACAGTTGTCTTATAGATGGGAAGTTTGTGTTATTTTAGATATTTTCAGTTTGCTATTTTATCCTATTGAAATTGTGTTAATTCTACCAGTTGTTTTAGGAGTACTTGGGGTAATAAAAGAGGAACATTATAAATAATCATTTTTTTCACATTTCCTTTTTAAATCTGAAATTTTGTTCTTATATGAAGAGAATTGATTTTTCAGTGAATTGATCAAGAAATATCTTAATTATAAAATTGAATTGAAGAACAGTAAGTGAACCTATTATTCTATAATTATATTTTAAAAAAACCAACAAAGTGCCTTTTGTATTGATGCCTAATTGAGGCAAAAAAGCAGATTATCAAAAATTTAGAGTTTGTTTTAAAATTCCTTTGTTAAAGTTTTATTTTTTTTTCTCTTCAGGGTGAGGATCATTTCCATTTAAACTCATAATCAGTTGCTGAATTGAACATTCAGAATCACATGAAGAATGAACAGGATTGGGCTTTGGAATTTAATTTGTTATCTACAGTTCAGTGGTCATATATGTTAATCTACAATTGTTGACCAAAATCTATGATATGTGTTGAAGGACCTTGCTCAACAACAGGAAAATTCAGAATATTCATTCCTCTTCCATTTGATGTTGATAGCTGCAGTAGATTTGCACATGATGTGATGCTCGGAAAAACCCATGTGGCATGGAAGACAATAAGTTAAGAGACAGTAGTTTTGCACCTTAGTTCCATATTGGTTAATTATGTTCTTTTCATGTAATTGTGTGTATTGGTGTCACTTTATTTGCTTTGGTTTTTTGTATACTCTTATTCAGAGAAACCGAATAGGCTGTTTGCTAAATTAAAAGTTTTCAGCTTTTAAAATGGACCTGAACTTCTTTTATCAAATTTATTTGAGTGATTTGTATATTTCTTGCAGGAACCACAGATCTATTCTGTGTATCATTCCAGCATGAACTGTGCATATGTATTAACAATTATATGCACCTCTATTTTGGTAATCCATGATGATTTTCTGTTATATTTTACCTTTAAGGACAATCCATATGAAAAGCTATTGGAAGCTCTTGTCACTGTCCTCCCCAACTGTATTTATATAAGCTATTGAAATTTCCTCATCTACATTAGCACATAAATTAATCAAACTTTAAAATTACTTTTAAGGTATTTAGATGCAGTGAGCATTTTGTTATTGCTAAATGTAGAAAGATATATGTATATACACAAACATATGGGGAGAGAGAGAGAAAGAGTGTGTGTGTGTGTGTGTGTGTGTGTGAGAAAGAGAGAGAGAGAGAGAGTAAGAAAGAGAGAGAGAAAGAGATAGAGAGAAAGAAAGTAGATATTAAAACACTTTTGTTTCATATTCAACTAGCTTGGGAGACTGTCCTAGAGAAAATAGTTTAAAATTAGCTGCTGGTCCTTCAAGATCTTGTTTCTGCCTCAAGATCTGTAATAAAGTGACATACAGGTTGCCTGTAGTTTTAATGGCTGCCACAGAAACCAAAATACCAAGCTTCTTTCTTAACATGAGACTCCATTCTGTTCATTCTGAGAAAGGCGCCATAGAATGGTTATATTTCTGTTCTTTTTTCAAGCCAGGTGGATACCTATCAGAGAGGAATTCTCTCTCTTGTGTGTCCAAGGAAAATTCAGAGTAAATGAGTACTTTGGTCCTGTCCAAGTCACATCTCTCTTTCCTGAGCCTCACAGTAGGTTCAAACATGGGTGTTTTGACTGTGTAAATCACTATCATAAATGTGTGATGCCAGGGGGAGCGGAAAGCAATTCTTCTCCTGACCTTCACCATTCATATTCAAGCCCTCATTTACTGAAGGTTTATCTTCCCCAAAAAGAGGGTTTGGTACAGTATAAGGAATCAGGCTTTATAAAAATCTTTGAAAAATATACTTGTTTAAAATAATACAAGTAAGTACTAGATACAATTTAATTTTTCTTTCCTGCTTCTGTGATGAGGTCTTTTATCATTGTCTCTTAGATAATTAAATCAGAAGTTGTGATTTCTTACTACTGAACCACAATTGTATGTAATTAGCTTACTATGCCCCATCAATTGGCTTTTTCATTAAATGTTTGTTGCAAAATGTTATTTTAGGGAAGATCAATCTTTCCTTAGGAAGATGATGTGGACTATGAAGGGGAGCACACAAGTGAATATGTATCCTTCTTGGACTGTACTGTATGACCTCACCTGGCCAGGGAGCTAGATGTTCTTTGGAGTGCAAACTTAGGTTTGCCCCTTTGGTGTTATGTGACCACCAATAGTAAACTACTAATTCAGCCTTCACCTTTCCCTCCAATTTTTGTGTTTTGGAGCAATAAAGAGATGAAGAAAATTTTATGTCTTGGAAACTAGATATGTTTTTGTTGTTTTTGGTTACTTGATCATATGTGTTTTCCAAAATATCCTAAGATTTGGTTTACATTATTTCTGGACCTAGATAATTACTGTAAATGTAAATATTCCAAAATGAAAATGGTTTTTTGATGGAATGTGCCTGTATACTTGAAATATTTCTTCCCTGATATTAATTCTGTGTCATGTAGGTCATTTGAGCTTTTTGTTATAATATCTTTGCAAAAGTTGATAATTTTACCCTCACATAGAGGATATGGAATTCATGTAAGAGTAAATTAGAATTTGTTGTGCTTCCTTTATTTCCAGAACTTTTACTTTTGTCTTTGTGGACAACAGATAGAACCAAGAGAAGGTGCCTTGCCTTTAAAAAGAATTGTTTTGCGTATTTTGAGGATTGTGCTGTCAGTGTATTTTGGTTAGTTTTACAGCATGATAATAAATGTCATTGATTAAAAAAACTGGAGCATGTCCTGTCCCATTTCAGTTAAAGAACATAGCATTTATGAACATTGTAGCATTTCTTGTGTGGTTAGATAGCAAAAAGCAGAGAGAGAACATGAAATGAAGAGAGAATCACTGGTTCTGAAATGTTGCATACTATGACACACTTTGGATGAATGTCACTTTTCTTTCCTATTTTAGAAAGATTTGGGAAAAATGTATTTTTACAGGGCATTGGATTCTCAATTATTCCTATAAATTAATCATCAAATCAATTTGTACATGTATAAATTGTACATCAAATCAATAGAGTATGTTAAATGAGTTCTAAAGAGTGAAGCTTAGAATTGAATATAGTTGGCTAAAATATCTTTCCATGTTATAATCTTTATTTTATTATAGCAAATTTATATCATTGTTCACCAATATGCTGACAGTATTTACCAGTGCCATCTTTTAGCAATTGATCATCTTTCAATTATGATAGACCTGATTTGGCTTACTGTAAGGGAGATGTCTAAAATTTTAATTTAAATAAAGGCAAACTATTGTAAATAACATAATTGATAAATTTTGCAATGAATCAAACACATATATTGCATAAAAAGAAATATGATTTTTAAAACATGGTATTTCTGGGACATTGAAGGAATTTTAATTTCTCTGAAGAGCATTGTACATTTATATTTTTTATTAAAAATTAAAAAGAGATCTCAATTGCATGCTTCAAATTACTAAACTATTTCTATTTAAATGTTTCTTTTAATAGTATACATTATGTGGGAAGCCAAATTGGGGAGTGGAAAGAGTGCCAGTCCTGGATTCAGGAAGACTCATTTTCCTGAGTTCAAATCTGGCCTCAGATACTTAACAGCTTTGTGGCCCTGGGCAAGTCATTTCACCCTGTTTGCTTCAGTTCCTCATCTGCAAAATTAGTTAGAGAAGAAGATGGCAAACCATGCCAGTATCTTTGTCAAAAAAAAAAAACCCAAATGGGGTCATGAAGAGTTAGACATGACTGAACAAGAAAAATTTTGTGACTAGGTTTTTTGTGAGTTAAATTTACAGAAGCACAGAATTTTAGAATTGGAAGGGACCTTAGCTGTCACCCAATACAATCCATACATAAAAAGAATTCTCCCTGTAATATATTCAACATATTCAACATAATCCAGCCTTTTCTTGAAGACTTCCAAAGAAGGAAAACTCAACAACTCTTGAGGTAATTCATTTTTGGAAAGCCCGAATCATAAGAGAATGTTTTGTTTCCACTTAATCTAATTTTACCTCATACAACTTGTACTCATTTTCCTGGTTCAGTTTTTTGGGGCTAACAGAATAAATCTGATTCCCCCCTATACATAACAATTTTCCAGATTAATGGAGACTGCTTTTGTGTCCTCCAGAGTCTTCTCTTTTCTGGGCTAAAAATAACCACTTCCTTCAACTGATCTTCATGTGACATGACATGGATTCAAGACCTTTCATCACTCCTGGATATTTCTACTCCAGCAACCAGTTCCTTGCTTATTGATAAGAATCAGATCCAGAATAGAATTTCCCCTTGTTTGCTCCTTTGGTATTTAAAAGATTGAAGTTGTCACTACGTCAAATCAGAAAGTTATTAAGTATTATGCTTTTGGCAGATATCTGGATAATTGAAGCCTTTTTTGCCAGGCTTTTGACTTGTTCCCCAAATTCCTCCTCTTTTTCTTTTTTTTAGTCCAAGTGGTCTACAGACTGCCATGATAGAATCATTTCTATTTCTTCCTTTGTTGACCTTCACCCAAATAGTCTCCATCTTGACCTCCCTGGATTCTTGTACCTCTTCTTGGATTTCCTTGCATGGATTTGTCTTCTTAATCTAACAATGCCTAACCCTTCCTTTTTATCTGTTACATTTCTTTTGAAGAAGTTATACTTCTCCAGAGTTATGGTCCAATAACTGAATCTTGCCAGTCTTTTTATCTGTCTGAAAGATAGAATTTTGACAGAAAATATCATCTTCTGTACAAAAGAACATAACTTGAAAGAAATTGTTTTCATGAAACGAGGTCAGGGATTTTCATTTTTATTGTTTTTTTCTACAAGTATTATTTCTAAAATAGTGATGTCAAACTCAAATAGAAACATCGCTGTGAGCCACATATTAACCACAAATTAGCAGTATGTTTGTTGTTTTATTTTAATTTGTTTTTCAATTGTTTCTCACTTGTTTTTTAATTTGATCCCATTTGTATTATGGAGTTTTGCTGACTACAAGGGGCTACAAGCTTAATACCTCTGCTCTAGAACACACTCCCCACAATATTTTTTGTTATGATGTAGACCAAGTCTGTATTATACAATCATGTGTTCTTAAGGGAAGTATTTCCCATACTTTTTATTTTCTGAGTTATATAACATAGCCAAAATTTAGTTGGTTTTTAATATTTGTTGACATTTTCTATTTTTACTAAATATGCAGAACTAGAATTAAAAATGGGTTATTTATTCAATAGTCTGTCTCATACTGAGAAATTATAAAATATATTGTATAATTTTTCTATAAATTTTAAGAATGAATTTATTGAATCTCAGAAGACGTGACATTGAAGAAGATAAAGACATGTCCTTGCTTTGACAAACTTATTGAATAGATAAATTGTAATTCTCCTAGGACTTTCAAGAATCCTACAGATCTTTAGCTCCTTAATAGAGAATCTGGGGGGCAATTAACAACATTAAATTGTTCTGAACCACAACCAACCAGAGATCAATTTGAAACCAAAATATTTAGGAAGAATACATGGTTAAACTCCATAGGAAATATTTGCAAACAGCTTTGGGAGGGCAGGACTTTTTATTGGAAAAATCCCCGCTGCCCTCCCCCCCCCCCATTAATGCATGTGTAAAGGGAAGGTATAGTGAATATCAGCACAAATCTCTACTGAGTTTGCATTGGAAGAGAGGTCAAAAGTCATCTAGTGTAAGCCACATGTGCACAAAAATCCTAAAATATCCCTAACAAGTGGTTTTCCAGTCTTTATGTAAAGACTTTTACAGACTTTTGTTTTGTGGGGGGAGAAAGGGGAAGCATAAAGGTACCACAAACAAAGGATGGTAATGAATAGCCCTTTTTTGGTTGAGAACATCTTTATAACACAAAATCCACAACTCCCTTAAATGAGCAATGCCCCTATTTCCTATACCTCATCCCCTAAGATATATTTCATACTTCTTTTTCCCAAGAGAGGTTATTGATTTCTTCACAGTGACCCTAAATCAGCTTTTTTTTTTAAAAGCAAAGTAAGTATAGAAGTTGGTTCCTAGAAGTATATTCAGAATCAAGAGCCCTAATTCTTAAAACAAAATCAAATCTAATCAACAAACAACAATAACAAAACCCAAACACCTTGATTTGATTTGTTTTCCATTTATATAGTGTAGCCTTCTTCTGGCTTTTGTGTTTATGTAAAAACATTATTTATTTTTAGTAATATAGCTGTCTACTCTAACTTTGGTCCCTGAAGCTCCTCAAGTAATGTTTCCTTTGTTTTCAGTATTTTACTGTTATGAATTTTCAAGCTGTTTCCACAATAAGCAGAGATTTGGTCTTCATGGGAAAAGAGATCTTCCATAGGAATAGTTGAAAGCACCAAAACACAAAAATAGTAAAAAATAAACAAAACACTGTTGTTGGGCTTTTAAAATTATCATCAATTCCTCATTAGATGAGAGAGAATCCTAAAGAACAATGACTTGTTGAAAGCCATAAACCCTAAAGTGGTGTTTTAAAATCCTATTTTCAGTACTCCTTTTCCTTTAATAAGAGAGATAAAAGAAAATTATTTATTGATGGGTAATGGATAGAAACAACATAATGCCTACTCATTATTTATTTTACTGGTCCTCTTTTTCCCCCTAACATTTTGAATTGCAGAAAGTTCCCTAAAGACAAAACAAGATGTAAGTAACACTTTTTTTGTAGTATCATTTGTATAGGTTTAGACCTTTACACATGTTTTATATAACTTTATTCTCATGACAACTTTGTGAAAGAGATAAGGCTGATATTACCCTCATTTTTTTTTACAAAAAATGAAACAGATCCAGAGAGGTTAATTTACCCAATAGACATTCAAGGTTAGAACATAAACTGGCTAATTCCCAAGACTAGGTCTAAATCTATTATAGCATGTTGCTCTTCTAAGCCATAATAATGTGGGCTGAAAAAAAGTTGCCGCTTGAGCCTGGACTTGGGAGTTAGAATTAAGGTCATATCTTTGTAGTATAGAATTTAACCCTTTGGTATACAGGAAACAAAACCAATCAGTAGAGTTATCTGTGGGATATTTTAACAAATAAACTGAACTTGCCATTATATTTCAACTTTCAGTAAAAAATGATGTTGATTGAGACTGAACCAAGAGCTAGATTCCTTTCCCACTCCACAAAAAACTATTCCTTTTTCTCCCTGGATCCTGGACCTCTCCCATATACCCAGTGGTTTTTAAAATGTAATTATGTCCTTTGGTAGAAAAAGAAGAAAAACATTTTTTAAAAGCCCCCAAGTTTTAAAGCAAAGTAGAGTATATATTAAAAGTATATTATAGGACAAGTGTTTTAACAACTAATGAAATAAAAGGAAAAAAAACTATATAAAAGTTGTCTTCAAGAAAAAAATGTGCACATTCAAAGAAATAGAGAATTGGCAATGTGTCTTAATGATGATATTTAGAAGGCACCAAATGTTAAGGTTTGGTCATGAAAAGAATTCACAGTGGCCATTCTCTTCAGCAAGAGATAGATTTATTTAGAAGAGGTGTCAGACAAAATGAAGAAGTACAACTGACATCAGTAATGATAAATGTGAAATAGAATTGGGAAAGCATACAATTAGCAAGGAAAGGGGTTTTAACAATTAACAACGGTGAAGACAAATTCCCTCGCGGTACTCACAATTAACCAGGAGAAAGAGAACACCCCATGAAGTTGGAGTATGCCCTTAGCTGGCAGGCTAAATCCATAGAGGAGTTTAGCACCCTAAAACAGTTAGCTATAATAAAGAGATAGACACTATGAGGCTTGAGGAAAAGGTAGGGGAATGACACCATGGGGCAGAGTGCCATGACCAACTATAATCCCAAAAGAGATTCAACAAAGATGGCATGGCCATAGGAAGATTTATAGGAGAAATTAACCTCAGTGGTTTGACATAACTTGGATTTCTGACTGGACACAGCAAGGTGGGGCTAACCAGGACCACCACTAGAAAATTGAACTGATCCCCATCATTGCCCTTCCCTGCTTGCCTTAGGGAATAATTTTATCAGTATTATAGGTTCTCTTTGCCAGCCTCACTTAAGTAACCCAGGATATCATCATTTATGTAGACTTCTGTGGTTTGGTTTATTTTTTATGCAAAAATACTTCAAAAGGCATAAATACATAAATGTATTTCCATAATACTGGTGGACATAATTTTCTGCACCTCTTCTCCCATCTTTGTAACACCCCAGTCTCTGGGAAAGAGGAGAAGTTCAGAGCTTAGCTCATTGCCTGTAGAACACAGTTCCAAGTCCAAATCCCCGTATTCTTAAATCCCAAATACCCTGGCTTCTCAGAGCATCCAAGATGGGATGCACAATTCTGCCTAAAATACTAACTCCAAGATTGTTGCATAGCTTGAACTACCAAATCCAGTGAGGATTGCTGCAGACACCTGAAATTTAGAAGGACAAAAGAAATCAAAGAGAAATATCCTCAGACCCATTTCTCAGAGCCAGGGTAAGAGAGGGAGCAGAGTAAGGACTTTCTTTCCCTCTCACCAATTCAGTTCATGGCTCTGGGTGAATTAGAATCTTCTCCCTCTGGATAAATCAGCAAGTGCAGCAGAAATAGCTTTTAATATAGTTTTAGAAAAGTTTGAAATGCCAATAAATGTAGTATAAGGAAACATGAAATAGATGACAGTAAAACAAGCCAGAGATACAACAACTAAGAGATGGTCCAGGAATATGGACACAAAGTTGTCTAATAGAGTCCTGGAGGGGATGAAACAACTTCCAAACCATATATTTCCTTCTCTTTCTATCTTTCTATCTTTCTTTCTTCCTTTCTATCTTTCTATCTTTCTTTCTTTTTCTTTCTTTCTTTCTTTCTTTCTTTCTTTCTTTCTTTCTTTCTTT